>OU612058.1:230628451-231077052 GCA_914767635.1 Melanostoma mellinum | reverse complement strand
AACCTCAATTGGTGAAGTGCTGCCCGTTTTGAAAGATATTGAGGAAGTCTTGAAGAAGATTACTGCCGTTTCCAGTGGAAACACAGGCCTAAAAGTGATTGTGAAGATAAATTCTGTAATAAACGGCGAAATGGATTCCAAACTCCCAAGAAACATTGAAGTGAATAATGTTGAAAGTTTTAGATGGGCTCCTCTCGTTTCAACTGAAGCTGAGAGATCATTAAGCTCCTTCGAAGCCCTTTTTAGGGACAGCCGAAGAAGATTGCTTCCTGACAAATTAAAAAAAAACTCTTGGTAGTCCAATGCTACTACAATTAAATGCATTTTTGTTTATTTTCCTTGTATTTTTTAATAAATGCCTTTTCTTTGCCTTTTTAAGTGTTTTGTTTTGCCTTTTTCCAATTTTTTAGGTCAACAAAATCCTAACCCTGCTTATCACAGAGGGTAGATCATTAATAAATATCACAAATTATACTGGACCCAGGTGGCTTCCTTGTGGTACCCGTGGTGTAATGGATAGCATGTCCGCCTGTTAATCCAGAGGTTCGAGCTTGAATCCCAACAGAGGCAAAAACGTTTTTTTCCACGGGTATCGCCTTTCGCGAGGAATTGGCAAGTCCTCCGTTAGTATTCATTGCCTTGATAAGCGCTTTCTCGATGAGCCGTTCGGAACCAGCAGACAATTTTAGGTCCCTTCCATTTCCTCACAAGGCTTGGCTGTGAGAAATGAGCTAGGCCCAGGGGCTCCTCGCTCTGTTGCGCCACCCTATTTCTTTTTTTTTTATTTTAGGTGGCTTCCTTGTGGAACCCCGGATTTAATTTTTACTGCGCAGTAATCTTGAGATTAGAACTTAACGTATTGAGTGCGAGATGATAAGTAACTTTCAATCCACTGAACAAGTTTTGGGAACCAATCGAAAATTTAAAGTTTTGTAACTATGTAGCTGGTTATTAAGGGGTTAGGGGTAGTCAGGATTATCAAAAAATCGATTTTTCTTTTTGAGCATTTTCTTGAAGTAAAGTATCTTAAAAATATTCTCTGAAAGTTTGAAGTGAATCCGACAAATATCTTTCGAGTTATTCAGCTTTATTTCCAGCTTTCAGTACTGTACATAAAGCGACTGTAAAACTTTAAATGCGTTTTTCTCAAAACTATGTTTTTGAACTGGTGCCACCTGTAACTCAAAAACCGCTCGATAGATTTGAATGAAATTTATACAGTTTCTAGGAAACATAAAAAACTAGTGCTAAATCGAAGCTTTTTTATTTTGCTTCAAAATTGGATTTTTTATAAATAATTAATTGTTGATTTTCCCCAAAAATCAGAAAAAAAATTCCAGAAGCCGCCATTTTGTTAATTTTGAAGCAAAATAAAAAAGCTTCGATGAAGCACTAGCTTTTTATGTTTTCTAAAAACTGTATAAATTTCATTCAAATCTATCGAGCTGTTTTTGAGTTACAGTTGGCACCGCAAAGACCCATTTTTAAAACTTGTTCAACTTAAAACCGCCATAACTCGTAAAATGGTTAGTATTTTTTTTTTGAAATTTTGGTGAAGTAATGTTAAAATATGATGAAATTATACTACGTTTTTACTTTTGTAATAAAAAATTCATTACTAGTAAAAAAAATTATTAAAAAATGGCATTTTTTCACGCTTCTGACTACCCCTAACCCCTTAAGTTGGTCAAAAGTTTTGGAAAAAACAGTGTATACCAAATTCGTTTCACGACCATTCATAAAAACTTTTGTGATGTAAAATGAGATCCTCAAAAGATTTGTAATGATTGACTTGCCCTTGACTCGACCTTGTTGTCGGTCCGATATTTGATATATTGTTCCGTTCAATTCTTCGATTATGGATTCCATCATCTTAGCAAAAACGTTGATTTTGGCAATTCCTCTATAATCTAGCATGTTGCATCGGCTTCCTGACTAAAACAGTGGGGTAACAAATGAAAACTGTGAATTCAACAGTAAATTCACAAGTGAAATCATAAATGAATTCACCAATGAGTTCACCAGTAAAATCACCAATGAATTTACAGTGAAATCACCAGTAAATTCACATCCAAAATATGCATCAAGAATTACGGGGCACCCTGTATATTAATTCAAAATATACCGTTGCTTGGAACCTTAGAGGAATAAATAACAAGAGGGAAAACCATTACATCTCTTGCCCCGCAACTTCCATTTGTTTACATTTCTTTTGTAACACGAGACCTATCTGTGATACACGTATTAAGCTGAGTATAAAGCTGTGTCAGTGAAATTACTAATACTATTTTGGATTTCAAACTGGTTTTGAAAGCTAAAAATAAAGTCGTGTTTGTGAAGTCTGCTGCTTATAACTCGTTGGGAGACCTGGATAGAAACAGTTTCAGAAAATGCAGAAAATTATGAAAACTTCAGAGTTACATTGAAAACGAATGGCTTGAATTTTAAAGGGGGTGAGTGGACTAGAATTTTCGAAAAATCGTTTTTTATTTTTAAATTTTAGAATCTTAAAAATACATATACTGTTAAAATTTGATGACGAAATTCCGAGTACTTCAGAATCTACAGCCAATTAGAAGGTCGGGTAAGTAGAAAAATCGGTGAGTCGGGGCTCTTGTTCGCTAGTTGCAGCTCCCCAGATTCGTATACCTATACTAAGACTGGGTTTGTTCTTTGAAGCCCTAGGGTAACCACAAAGGGTTTTTTGAGAAACCTAAAGTTGCCCTGAATGTCAAATTGACTGTTTTTTGAGCATTAGGGTTGGCCTAGGTTTTCCCTCAACTCTCCCTAGGTTTTTACAGTGGCGAGTTGAGGGCTATCAAATGGCATGTATTTTATTTTTAATTACAGGGATGTGTGGTGAATTGTGGTTTAGCGTTTTCCGAGGACTTACAACCAATCTTCCACCTGTATTCGTATCTCGATTCCAAATTGAGCTTAAAAATATTGTTACAAGCCTTGGTTTTAAAATTAATCTTTCCATTTCAGCTAACGATCATATTAATACCTCTATTGGCCGCATCTACGGTGGTCTTTGAAAATTGAATATGTTTTCATACCTAACACCTACTGAAACCAAACTGAAAATCAGCAAATCATTGCTTTTGCCCATCATAGAGTATCCTTCAGTGGTTTACGCTAAACTTTATTCTCGTTCTTTTCATAAATTGCTAGTTGCCTTTAATAATATAATTCGGTATAGTTTTAGTCTGCGTAGGTTTGACCATGTCTCTCAATACCATCAACTAGTCCTTGGCTGTACTTTTGAACAGTTTCTGGATACGAGATGTTGTATATTCTTACACAAAATAATTCAAAGAAAAACGCCGCTATATTTATTTGAAAAGTTACAGTTTTCACAATCTGCCCGAACTCTAATCTTATTACACCTTTATGCACTTATTTTAACTCTTCTAGAATATTTTTTGTATATACCAGCAAACTATGGAACTCCTTGCCAGGAGGTTTAAAACAAATAGTAGGAATCTTACAGTTTAAAAAAGCAATATTTAACTATTTTAATTCATTAAACATGCAAACAGTAAATTGAAAATAAAATATTTAATCTTAGTTTAATAAAATTCTTCTTACCTAAAATTAAAACCATTTTGTAAATATTATCTAACTTTTTCTCTTTTGTTTTTGTTAAAATATTGTATGTACTATTATTGTTACTTATCTAAATAACTTGTACTTGCAAGTCCTGTCTTAAGATACTATAAAAAAAACTCAGTCTTATTTGTACACCATTATGAAATAAATTGAAAATTGACTGGAAAACCCAGTTTTTTTTGAAAACTCATAGGGTTGTCAAGAAAATCTGGGTCAAACCTGGGAAAAGTTCAACGAACGGACCTACTAATGTATATTTTAAGTTGAATTATTCTTACCTTGAGTACTGACGGTGGTGCTTGGGAGAACACACGGAGCAGGAATCGTCGGAGCAACTGCTTACTGAGCTATTCGACCGCGAACGACAAGAACTCTGTGAAATAAAACATGAAACAATTGATTTTTTTTTTGAAATTTCAATTTAATGCTAAACTCACCCTTGGAGGAGGCGACGGGGGTCTCTTCGACCGTGGCAATATTTGCCCGCGCTTATTTGGCGGCAACGAGGTTGCCCCATTCGGAGAATGGCGCCTGCCCGGAGGCATTCCGACCGGTGATCTACGACGGGCAGCGATAGGCGACCGCGGAGAACGCGGCGACTTACCACGGCGAGCATTGTTAATCGGTTCAGGGGGAGATCTTGGTCTCGGACCTGGACGCCGACTCATATCTGGTGGCGAACGCGGCGGCATTATTCTACGACCGGGCTCAGGAGAACGCGGACGACGATCCATGGGCGGCGGTGACATTCGACGCGCGTGATCAGGTGGCGACCGTCGACGCATCTGCGGCGATAATGGCGGTGTTTTACGCAAACGTGACCGACTGCGACTTCGAGGCGAACGCGACGGACGATGATACATACCGCCACCACCAACACGTCCGTTTAGACCCGATGGCCCACTGCCAGCTGCGGCACCGCTAGGACCGCTTCCTCCTGCATTGTATCGAAAATTTCCTTCGCGATCACTCTCACCGGAACTGCTTTCACCTTGAATATACATTTTCTTATAGCCTGTGTGGCGCCAACGGTTCGGATCTTTCTCCTCCACCTCCAACAGCTTTTTATCCCAATAATCATTGGTGTTGGCTCTTGCTTTTTTCATTACGTTGTCAATTTCACGACGCTTTCCAGCCGGCAAACTTGGATCTAGAGGTAATAATTAATGAAGGAGGTCTTGTCAAAGAAATGAATTCAAAGGGAATGTAAACAAGAGGAAAAACAGCAAAGAGAAATATGGAACAACTCGACTTAGCGCCGATCAGATTGTGCCAGCCGACACACAGCGCTTGCATTCAAATTGACGTCTAGTCATGCGCGTTGGTTTATAGCAACCAGAAACTTTAAAAAGAAATTGGCCGCCGCCGACATCATCAAGTAGTAGTAGAAGAAGAATAAAGTTTCAATTTCAAGACAGAAGGCAACCTGAACCCAAGTTTTATTTTAATTTTTAGACAAGTTCGTTCGCTTTGCTTATCGGTCGATGATATAGCTGTACCTGTAATTCTGGCAATAGCGGGTTGCCTATCCATCCTTAGTTTCGGATTTATTTCCCGTCGCCTAGACATAGACATTTCCCCTAGAAGACAATACAATCACGGGTTCAAAGACCTTTTCTACGTACGCCTTCGTATACCAAAAGTCCACGCGAATTAATTCGAACCAAGAGAAAACACTTGCACCTAGTGTATTAATGTCTGCTTTATAACAATCGCGAATATTTTCCAGACTATACGCACGAGTAGTCTGCTCCTGACTCGTTTGTCCCCGAGAGCCGCGATTCAATGTTTTATGTCGATGGAGTATCCTTTGTAGCTGTAATATATTAGTTATGTTCTTCAGTTATATAATAATTAAATTAAAAACAAGTGGGAAAGTAAAAATGTCGAGTTTTAAAACTGAAAAAAATTATTATTTGAATTAATGTGGCTAGTTGGTCACGCCTTTCATTCCGACTGGGGCTTCAGAAAGAAAATTATTTATTTTTTATCAACGTTGATATTTTTGGATTTCGTTGAAATTTTTGGATTAATACATTATGCAAACTTTTGCTTGAGAGGGATTTGAACAAAGTATACATTTTCCTCTTTATTTTATTGATACAGCACTATTTTTTAATCCATAGACCGAAAAATCAAGAACACAAACGCTCCGAAGTATAAAACAAAGGAAATTCGTTTCGCGAACAAAAGAAAACAAAATTTTGTATACGTACTTGTTTTAAGTGAAATGAATTAAAATATTTTGAATAGTTTAAGGAACTAAAGCTGAGTTTTTAATATTTAAATGATAAATTGAAAAATGCACATCTTCACAAACGACGGCCATTTGTGAAGAAAAAGTGTACATATATACATATACGCAGGTACATAATTTGGAATGAAAAAAAGTTCCACAGTCCACAATTTTATGAATTCTAAGTGATGCCAGTCTATATCAAAAATAAAACTGATAATACAGAGTCAAATGCGGGTAGGTAGTGTAATTTCATTTTGTTTTCAAGATAAATTAGCCTGAAAAATTTTGAATATATTATATTATATTATATTCAAGTATGTGAAAGTGAAGAGAATAGAAAACTATACATGAAGCTTTTATTAAAGAAAGTATCTTATTTAAAAAACGGCTATATTCGGCTACAATTCATTTTCGATATTTCTATTTTTTGGTTGCGAATAGAATGGCGCAAGGGATCGGCAATTCGCATGCGAGGCCGAACACACTTTTCACAACCATACTTTGGGAGTAGTGGAGCCAACCTACAATTTTCTACCGATTCTAAAAAGGCCTATCCTTTAAAAACCATTATTAATCTGCCTACCTATTTTCACTATGATGCCAAAAGAGGTTTTCTTTTGCACGCGGATATAAGCTAAGTCCAAAGAAACATTTGTCAAAAATCTTACCCCTGTTCCTTCTCTGCCATTTTTAAATTGAATAACTATTTTTTCATTGTGTTTGCAAGGTAATGTTTTTATATTTGTATTGTCAAACGGATGAATATTTAATTAATTAGTGACATTTTCAAAAATTCTTCTACACCAACATTGGAAACACTAAACAGCTTGTATCCGATTAAGCAATAAGGGGGCTGTTTATGCACGCAATTCACTTAATTTGTTGTTTTCATTTTTAGCCAGCAAGAACTTGCACAAGCGTATAGCCGCGTGCAAAAAACGCACCTAATGTTTATATGGCAGTTTCGAATCAAGCGATGAAACTTTTTACTATCGCAAATTCGTTCACTCTTTTAGACTTATTTCAAACCGACTGAAAAAAGTGGATACGATTATGCCCGGCTAATAGCCAAAATGGCATTACCACTTGTAGCAGTTGACTCTTTGGTTCTAATCTGCGCTGTGGATGGTGCGAGGTAGATATCTGTATTACCTACTTTGTGGCTTGTGCATGAGGAATAATTAATAGGAGGGAAGCATTTGCACAAACAACGGCTTCTGGGCACAAGCTGATTCTACAAACCAGAGAGATAAGGAACAAGAGGGAAAGCCGTTACTTTTCTTGTCTTGAACCGCAACTTACATTAGCCGTGTTTCAGCAAAAACTTCAGCAAAACATCGCAAAACATCGCTCATGGAAAAATAACAACTCTAAAGTGAAA
The DNA here is from genome assembly GCA_914767635.1 of Melanostoma mellinum. Classification (NCBI taxonomy): domain Eukaryota; kingdom Metazoa; phylum Arthropoda; class Insecta; order Diptera; family Syrphidae; genus Melanostoma; species Melanostoma mellinum. The sequence goes on along the minus strand of OU612058.1, from coordinate 231,069,820 downwards.
AGCGTAAGTGGACAAGAGTAACTCACTTGCTGAAGTGAACAACAGGGATGGCTGGTGAATCGGGTTTATGGGAAAGTGAACTTGGTTAGTGAATATAGCCAAAGAAGAGTTTTATTGAGACTCGCAATTGAAGTGAATATAGAAATTACTAATAAAACATGGCTAACGTAAGTGGAGAAAAATAACTCACTTGCAGAACAACAGGGATGGTTGGTAAATGGATTTTATGGAATAAAGTTGTATGAGTGAGCACAGCGTTTTATTGAGCACCTAAGTGAAGTGAATATAAAAATTCCCAATAAAACTAGGCTATTGTTGTTTTTGTAACGTGAGATCTATCTGTGATATACATACATATTCAACTGAATATAAAGTTGGTTTATTTTCGGATTTCAAACTGGTTTTGTTTGCGTGTTGCTGTCAAAAGTTGCAACTATAAAACCGGTTCCATTTGGCTTGGTGATTTGATCCATACTCCTGTTCTGTACGAAACAAAAACCAATACAGGCCCAAAAATATGTCCCAGATCTAGATACATTATTTCCCTTTTCAATTTATTTCATTTTTCAAATTGTTTTGTAAGTTTCTTTCAAAAACAACGACGGGCTTAGGTTCTTTGGATATTTTTCCAGGGTTTCCTCATTTTCTGGGTGAACTTCCTTCTCATCCAAAAGCAATTTCCCATTTGGGATAGGCTGAAATTTAAATGGTTGCATACGATGCGTTTTGTAGGTTCCACATAAACGTTCTGGCAAAGTATGAAGTTTCGATCTAATGTCTTTCGTGTTAACTTTCATCACGGGGTAGTTAACTAACGGAGGTGGTGTCTGGATTTTTCTCGGATGAGGTGCATCCAAACTCTTGAACCTGGGAACTCCACTGCCAAAAACTACTTTTTTATTATCGCGCAACTGACCCCGAATTTTAAAGTTCACCAAACAATTAAACCGCAGCGGATGAGATTCTTTCTGTAAATGTTCACTTCTCATTGATAGTTTGTTGCGCTCCGGATTGGTAATTATTCTGATGTAGTTGGAACTTGGAAAGAGCTTAACCTCAAAGTTAGTTTTGCTGTATTTCTTTGAGGTAGATTTGGCTGTACTCAAGCGAACACCTCTAAACAGTCTAGTGAACCCGTAGCCGAAAATATGTCGCTTCACAGGGTACAAATTTGGCATTTGAATGCGAATTCGTTTGAAATTGAGACGACGAAAGCGATATCTCTTCTGATTTTCTAGTTTAAATTGTATTTGTAGAGAATCCTCATCGTCCAGAAGCTCATATCGTCCGGGACCCGGTGCAAATGAAGAGCTCTTCAAAATATTAAACCGAACATTTTCTGGAACACATGAATACCGTGGAAATTTATATAAAGCCAAACGTTTTTTTGATCTTTTTGGAAACCTATAAAAGTGATTTAGTTATTGTTAGGCAATGGTAAATGGAAAGGAAATTGAGGTTCTCACAAATTTGTTCGTAAAACGCCTATTGAATAGCTTGCTGGACCAGGTTCTTTTTCATCTCGCCAGCATAGCACGGGATTGCTAACCATGATCCGTGATGTGGGCTTTCGGTTTCTTGAATCTGAAAACAAGAATTTCGTCAGCAAACCGCATCTTGAATAACAATACTCCCTTTGCTTTGCCTGAGCTCAGTATTCCCTTGTGACGATTGCATTGGTGTTGGAGTTTTTCGTAAAGGTTTGTAGTAACTTCATAAAAAGCGACAGTATTGCGAAGGGTGTCTTCCTTGTCATGATTTAGTGTTCTTTTCAAATCTCTCCAAGCTACAGACTTTACATTCTTCCCGATTTGGCTTGGAATGTTATATCTGTTTGGTGCCAAATTGAATACTTTCCCAAGGTTTCTTCTTTTGCTTTTCTCTGTTTTGGATGTTGGTAAATTTAAATCTACTTTGATTTTACTAGCAACTGGTTGTCTGTTGTCATCTTCTTCATCATCTGAATCCGAATCTAATATGAAAAAAGAAAAGATAGGAACTCTTCGATAACCATTCAAAATTTCAGGGCCAAATAATTACTTTCAGTTTCAGTGGGCCGCAAATAAGTTTTCACGTTCTTCAAAATGTAGTTTTTGACATCAACAGCTTCTATTCGGTTACCTGAAAATGAAAATATTATGTTTGCTCTTTGTGTTAATCGAAGAGATCTTTTTATACGTGATGCTAAGAAAAGAGGCAACGATAGTTTTGATAATTCGGCACATTTTCTCGAATTCATATTACGAAAGGCTTTGAAGAAGAACTTCGAACAAGAAGTAGTAGAATGTTGATTTTGATTGAAAAATAAATATCAAGATTTAAAAAAAAGTTTTTCGTATACTTATAAGTGCTAAAGCAGATTTTCGTTCTGTTGCACATCATGTTTCTCATCACTTTCGCAAACCGGGCTTAAACGACTATTTATGTAATCAGGTAGGAAAAACAGTTCGTGGTTAGCCTAGCACCCTAACCAACATCTTTCGCCAAGAGCTCTTTCCAGTTGAAGTTTGTTGGAATGTGCTTTAAAGAACCTGTTGAACTGAAGAGTTGGAATTCATACGATCTACATGCCCCAGTCGGGTCTGGGAAAGCCATCGTAGTCGCGAGATCCGTACTCTTCTAGCTATGTTCATTTCACAAAACAGTTCTTCTATGAATTTGCTTCTCTTAACATCATTTTCACGAATCGGAACACTTTTTTTTTCGAAACAAACAAGTGTTTCTACATTCACCGTATAAAGGGCCCACACCGCGACGCGCTGTACAGCAGGAATGGCATGATATGGGTCTCATAAATGGTTACCTTGGGTTTTCGACAGAGGATTTTATAGGTCCTGTTTCAATTCTGGAGCAGTCACTGGTTATCACTTGAGATTGTAGCTACCTGGCCTCATATCCTATCATAGCGTTAATTCTTTGAAACTTCTTAGTATGGATAGGAACGTGGTCAGTTTGGCCACGTTTGACTGATCCGGACATCACCAGGTCTCTTTATGATTTTTAGAATGAGAAAAGCTTGTTTTACTAATAACTCTAGACTATGTACCGCAGTATAATCGATTATTAGTCTTGATCCTAAATCTAATGAATTCAGCGTCATAGAGTACGCTCATTGACTGGATTTCGGCTGCTAATCAAATCCTTGAGTCCACCACTTACGACTAATCTGCACCCAATTTAGCGTTTCTTATGTTTTTTTTAGATTAATAGATTTAATTTATTTTGAATTCAATACAACTAGATTATAACATTTACAGCCTTATTCATAATAAAAAGATAATACACTGATGATCGGCTGACTAGATACACACTGACTATCTTTTTAATCAGCTTCCTATTCTTAATGCTTTTTCCCCTCCGAAATAGTTGGCACATACCTGTGTCAGAAAAAGTATCAAAAATTGTAAATCTATTCCATTTTTTTGACATAGCACAACTAAGCTGCTTGAAAAAAAAGAAAAAACTGTTTTGATTCTGTTTGTTGATTGATTCCTAAAGCGAAAAATAAATATTTTAAGTGATGGAAACTAAAACTAGAAAAAACGCTCAGAGAATTGGGACTCGTCTATGGTATTTGAATTTTCGAAAGAAATTTTGAATTTAAAATTTAATTTTATCTATCCATTCAGATGCCAAAATGACAATTCACTTCAAAAACAGTTACTCAGAGGATAATCAATCTCCAACCGTTGATTATCTTTATTTGCCATATTATCAGGCTGATTATCTATTATGAATAAGAATTTCTGTTTTATCATCTGATTATCTTTAAAATGCGATTATGAATAAGGCTGTTAATTTAATAACGCAATTATATAAAGTTCAGAATACTAATCAAAATAAATTAAGTGACATTTATATTTATAGAAAACCGTGTTAATGTCACTTCAATTTAAAAATACATATCTTATATGGCTGGGGTGACCCACGGTGTAATTTGTTGAAAATACGACAAAAAGATACATTATAAAAATCACGCAATGCTAACTAAGGTGGGAACCGCAAGTTTTGACTGTCAAAAAATTTAGAGTTAAGATTACCCTAAAGATAAAAACTTTTAACACTTTAAAACAGTATAAATGCCGTACGGGAAGAATGTTCAGATACTTCAAAAGAGGCAAACTAGGATGCAAACGATGTTTGCTACACATAACCCTTATGATACGCTTCTAAAGTATTAATAACGGCTCGATTTTGTTAAAATGAGTACGACCCCAACATGAAACACCATACTGCAATTTTGACTGGAAAATACAATTAAGGATTAATGCTCAATAGTTTTTTAGAAAAAACTTTTTGTAGATAAAATAAGTTCTCACAGTCGATCTAAAATACTTTTTCAGCGAATCAGTGTTGTGAAGAAAGGACATTTTTTGCCAAGATACTTAAATTGGTTTACTACTTCCACCTCAAAACATCTTTCACTACAGTCAATATTAAAACAGAAGCTATTCGTTAAACAACATGAATAAATTATCACATCCGGACTCGATTGAGAAGAGTGGCTAAAAAACAGAATTTTTGTTTTTGAACTAATTACTAGTTTATGGTCGGCAAACCACAGCCTTAATAAATTTAGGTCCCAATTTATATCACTAAGATGATCCAAACGACTACTTGTTACATAAACTCACCCAACAACAACTCAACAAAAGCAGTCAAAACACCATTGAATCTTGACTTAAATAAAGAATTTACATAGGTGAAGAAAAGAGTCGGTCCTAGCACCGAGCCCTGGGGAACATCGAAATTATTAAACTGTCATTCACTCCTGGTGCTGTTTTTTTTTACTTTTTGAGATCTGTATTTTATACAAGAACGAAACTAATCGATCATTAAACCGCGACAGCAAGCATGTTCTAATTTTGTCAACAATATTTCACTGTCCACCATGTCAAAAGCTTTCGTAATATCAATAAATAAAGCTGCAGTGTTCTTTTTAATATCTAAATAAGAATAATATTACGGAAGAAAAGAAGAGCATCTTCTGTCGATCTACCCGATCGAAAACCAAACTGCACCTCTCTAAAAAATACCATTTTTTTCTAAAAACTTTAAGAGTCTAGATTTTACAACTCTTTCAAAAACTTTGCGAGAGCAGCGAGATAGGTCTGTAGTTACATACGGAATTAGAGGCTCCTTTTTTCATCAACGGAATAACAATAACTGCGCATTTAAAAGCTGCAGGAAGTATGCCAGAGGTGATGCTGAGATTCAAGATGTTAGCTAAAGTGTCAACTATAAACCAAGCAATATTTTTTAAAAGACAATTAGAAATTCCGTCAATTCCACATGAGTTTGAGTTTTTTAAAGGCTTTATAGACCGCAATAATTCCGATGGGGTAATAGGTTCGAAGAAAAAACTGGAATGGTGCATTTAGAAACCGATGGGTACAAATTTGCGATTGGTGTAGTGGTCTTTAAGCGTTTGCTATCGTAACAAAATTTGTGGCAGACGACATGAGTAGGTACATGTCGCAGTTTTTCATCTCCTTTTATGCCCCTAGGGCTTTCGTTAGTTCTCTGGCTACACACAGTCCAGGTTCGGATATCATTGTCCTTTCTTCGTTTGCTAGGGTTGCCAAATCGTTGTTGCTCTTGGTTGTTTTGGAATAGCCCCAATAAATACAATAAATCCACTGATTTCTTTTCCACACCATCTCCATCTCGTTGTAATAAAAAGATTTAAAAAAAATTCAAGTTGTAGACTGACCCCAATTTTAGCGCATAGAATCTAGTTTTTGTCATAAGCATCCACTCTGTTTTGCTCACCAAATTAACTAAGTACATTTGGCGTTTCATTCCCTTGCTTATTTTATCTCGAGACATCGCCGTGGTACTCTCGTGACTGTGAAAACTGAATAGAATGGCAAAAGGGAAGACTATGTATTACAACGATATGCCCTTATTGACTTGTGAAGGAACAACTGCCCTCAGTTTTCTGTATCACGTGCATATCCTCTGACACAAGAAACAAAACTTATCCACAAACTGCTAATGTCACACTTGTCCAATTTCCAGTACATACCGCCGCAAAACCATTCGCTGACGGTAAGCAGTTGCAGTATACGATGCAATTTTCCTGTCGCTTAAACAAACACTTTCCCATCATTGACGGACTGCTCACTGCAATCGCTTGCGAACAAATTTCAAAATTGGAATTTTTGAAACGTCGGCGTTGGCCAAAGGCACTCGCCTTGCTCGGTGTGACGATACCTTAACTCAAATCAGTGGCATAAGTTGCGAGCAAAAGGTTCTAGCTGCAGCAAAGAGGTTTTTAACGATATAGATTGATTGCACCATATTTTCCATTTATTGAACAATTTGGGTTGAGAGCAACAGTAACCAGCTCGGTATCACATTTACTCATTGTTGTGGGGAGCTAACGCAAACAATTCAACATTACGGTCTCATAAATTTTCTCCAATATTTTCTGCAGACGAAATAAATTTCCTCTGAACCCTGAAATATTCTGAAAAATGTTTGAAGAAGGAACCATCTGTTCGAAATTAAGCACACTCACCAAACAAACATATCAGTTTCACAAACAACTACAGCCGAGGATCTCCTGTAATATCAAGAAAAACTTTTCCAACGTATATACTATTGGCTCTTTTGCTGCCTTCTAACGAAACACACGAAGCCATCAAACTTTTTCACTTCCTGAAACATAACTTTCTGTTATGTACGCACCTTTTCTACCTTGTTTTCGTTATCTTTCCCCCATATTTTTAATGCCATACCAACACGAGGAAAAAACCTCGGTTCCTTGTCGTTGGCTCTAGATTTCATATCCTTCTTTGATCCTGGATCACCATCATCGTCATTAAGCAAATAAAATTAAAACTTTTCAATTTGTATTAATGAGTTCTGGCGTTTGGGACACACAAGGAACAGAGAACAAGTCAGACCAGCATCGCCTTCGCCAGCAATAATGGAAACATAGCCACAGGAAAATAGTCTACAAACGCACAATTGGACTCTCAATCTCAACCATATTATGAAGTGTGTATGTGTGTGTTAGTGAGGTGTGTGTCTGTAAAGTGTACAATTGGGAAATTACACATGGACGATAAAAATCAATCGTCACGTATGAAAAGAATGTTGCCTTTGCTCATTTCGACTGCAACCAGAAAGGGGATACGAAGAAAATTCATTTTCAAATTCCCATCAAGCTTGATTGATTACGTGATGGAAAAAGTTTACCAATCCATGGTCAGCAGGAATTGTTTAGTTTCACAAAGGAAACTAGTGTATGTAGTGTACCTAAATCTATACCAATAGTATCAGACATCAATAAGTTAAAGTGAATGCGTAGGTTGCATGAACTTGTTCGTTAGGTCAAAAGACAAGTGAAACGTGCCAAAATCGGAAATACATGTATAGATGTGTTTTACCTCGTTTATGGTTTTTAGGCATGAAAATCAATTCCAGCCATTGCAAGGTTCCAATCGGAATAATTACCAAAAAATGTTACATTTTACAGCGATTGTTATTTAAAACAATCCAGCCACGAAGAAGGAAATAGTACTCATACGCCCGAGTGTTCGAATGATGCAAGAGAAATTCTTTACTAATTGGATATCATCGGCTAAAAAAGTAATTGGTATCGTTACTTTTTATGTGGGTAGTATAAGTATAGCTTCGGACAACTTCAAAAACGTGTTATGATATATCATAATATGTGGGTATGTTTTTTTTTTTCAAAATACTATTTGGCCTTAAAATAATCTACCTCGATACTGGAAAGCTAACTTAGGCACCAAAATATTTAAAAAAAAAATTATCAAATACAGTTATTTCAGGTTCAGCAGGATCACAGACCCAACAACCAAAACCATATTCAAATTGAGATTGAATTAAAGGCAAAGCAAATTGCACGGAGTAGTTTTCGTGAAATAATTTTGTGTGGGTGTAAAATTTTTTTATGTTTGATACAAAAAATTTATAATTGAGTTTATTCCATTTTCTGTTTTAAATATATTTATGTTTTTCTTACTGTAATAGAAACTTACGTTAAGAGATTTTACGCTCTACAAGCAGAACTGCGGAGGAGGAGGCCTTTGCTCTCTTTTCGTTTGCTAAGGTCGCTAACATTGAAATTATTGCAGTTTTTTTTTTTTGGAACCATAAGATTTTTTGCGGTTGGATTGTTAACCTAATACACAATCCCCAACTTGGAGGGAAATGTCCTTTTGGAATATTTTTTGTTTTAAAAATCCGAGAGTTGAAAACCCCAGTGTTAGTTCCCAGCTACAGGGGCTTGGGAGCTGCCGTTAGCTCTCCAGAAGCTCATCTATCTCAATTACAATGCACTGTCCTTGTTTGAAAGAGTCTGAAAGACCTTTAAACCAAGTAAAGAGTGTTTTTTTAAACGTGTGGTTTTCAAGATGAGATAAAACGTTCATAATTTAATGTTATGGCCTAGAATTTTTTAATTTAGCTTTATTATAAAGGAATGAGTTTGCCATTATGTTTCAGAAACGATTTTGGGAAAGCAGCTACCGCAGCTGGCTTAAGTATCCAGCGGAGATGCCCAATTTTCGACCCTTTTTGAAGAACTTGGAGTTGTATGTCAACAATAACGCACCAAATATTCTCTTACAAGGCTTATCTGCGTAAAAAAGTGACTTTACATAGCCCCAAAAGAAATATTCCCGCGGTATCAAATTGTATGATTTTCGAAGCAACTCACAGGATAATAAAGCTCAAGTATCCAGCACGGTTATCATCACTTGCAACACTTGCGCCGCAAAGTTGACACTAATCAGATGAGTACAGAGTAGGGGTTCTTTGTCAATTTGTCAATTCAAACCGCTGCAACTGTCAAAGGAATTAACACACCAACCATTAAATGGATTGACTCTATGTTAAGTGGCAGAATCATCTCCACCACACTAGGTCAAACATCAATAACAGTTAATGCTGTTAAAGGCTGTCCCCAAGGCGGTGTTTTATCTCCCCTGCTCTGGTCAATTGTAATAGATCAGCTCTTGGATGACCTCAATAAGCTGGGCCTTGATACACAAGGCTACGCTGATACGCTGATGACTTAGTCATCTCTATTCAAGGCAATCAAGAAGCACAGGTCACAAACCGTATGCAAAGGGCCCTGAACAAAGTTAATGACTGGTGCAACAAAGAAGGGCTTAAGGTCAACCCCACCAAAACAGTCATCACCCCATTCACCAGGAGACGAAAAATCGATCTCCAAACACTATCTCTAAATAGTGTTCAAATTAATTTTTCCAAAGAGGTCAAATATCTAGGAGTAACCCTGGATAATAAACTCAATTGGAAACCACATCTAGACAAAACCATAGCAAAAGCAACAAATGCTCTCTGGGCCTGTTCTAGACTTTTTGGTAAAAAGTGGGGACTTAGGCCAAAAATGATTTACTGGACTTACCTCACTATTATCACACCCATCATAACCTATGCTTCGCTGGTCTGGTGGCAAAAACCAGAACAAATTTATGCCCGCAAATCTTTGCAAAAGTTACAAAGACTAACCTGTGTAGGTATCACAGGTGCAATGCGCACCTGCCCAACTTTAGCGTTAGAAAGTTTATTAAATTTTCCTCCGCTACATCTAAGAGTAAAGAAGACTGCTGCACTAAGCGGACTAAAGCTTCATCTAACTAACTACTCAAGAAAGGAAAACTTACAAGGACATATGAGTATTCTGCAGGTGCTCCCAATACTGAAATCACCTGCAGCACACTCCTCGGACTTTATGCCTAAACGCATAATGTTACACCACCCCTTCGAAGTAATCTTTCCAAACCGCTCAGCATGGAAGAACCCTGTAATTCTTACAAGTAACTTCCAATACATCTGGTATACTGACGGTTCAAAAACAAACAACGGTGTAGGTGCAGGGATTTACGGTCCCAACTTTAAATCATCTACATCCCTTGGTAACACAACTACTATCTTTCAAGCAGAGGTAATGGCTATAGAATTCTGTATTAGAGAATGCATTAGAAGAAACCTCCGAAGATCAAGCATCCTAATCTGCTCTGACAGTCAGGCAGCACTAAAGGCTCTGTCCTCGAAAAAAATCGAATCCAAACTAGTTTGGAACTGCCTCACTTGTTTACTTCAATTAGCTACTCACAATAAAATAACTCTTTCATGGGTGCCTGGTCATGAAGGCGTACCGGGTAACGAAGAGGCTGACCGACTTGCTAGACTTGGCTCTCAGTCTCAATTCAAAGGCCCTGAACCCTACTGTGGTCTCCCAATAAGTAGCCTAAAAAACGAATTAGCTACCTGGGAACGAAAGAACATGATCAGCACCTGGAACAACTCAAATGGCCATCGTCAGTCAAAACTATTCATTGACTTATCCCACAAACGTATGAAAGAAATTCTTGACATGAGCAAACGTGACGCAAAGTTACTTACGGACTTCTTCACTGGACACTGCTCTCTCAAGTATCATCTTAAAAACATGGGCATCAGCCAAGATGACACCTGTCGTCTCTGTCTTGAAGACATAGAAACAGCTGAACACATTTTATGTGAATGCCCTGCCTTAGCTAGATCCAGGCTTAAAATATTCAATAAAGGGTTCCCCTGTCCCCTTGATATCAGAAACACCTCTTCCTCGAAGATTCTTAGGTTCTTACATGACCTCAGCTTTGAATTAACAAACCTATACACTACGTGTAATTAAACCTTAGGGAACAGCACAAAAGATCTTTCAGGTCGACGTGCTTGTAAAGGTAAATTTTCACCTTCACCCTATAATTTAAAAAAAAAAAAAAGGGGGTTCTTTGTCGGCTAGTTTTCGAAAATTTCTTTAAGAAAATGTGGTGATTCCTGTAAACTACAGGAATAGTAGTAGTAGTTTAAATCAAAACACACCCAAGCCTTCATTAAAACTATGCGTTTTGCCAAACCAAATGAATTTGATCGAAACTTACTGAAAACTTTTGTGTCGATCACACTGATTTTTATATTCCAGTCAGTATAATGTAGTCTTTCATACTTCAGCGGCATTTTGTTTACATTCCTTCAACTCAACTGAAAACTTCTTTTTATATTTGTTGGAAACACTATTATAGGTTTACTAAGACCATCGCGGAATAAGACCTCTTCGATCTTTTAAGGTGGTACCCGTGGGTTGATGGTTAGCATGACCGCCTGTTAACCCAGAAGTTCGTGGTTCGAATCCCAAAAGAGGCGATGAAAATAAATTCATTGCCATGAAAAGCGCTTTCTCGATTAGCCGTTCGGAACAGGCAGAAAATTGTAGGTCCCACCATTCACTCCAGGTCCCAAGGCTCCTCGCTCTGTTGTGCCGCCCTATTTATTTATTTATTTATTTAACTTTTAGGAACTGTCCAAACACGAGATTTAGCTAAGAACTTAAAAATATTGAATATTTGAGACACAAACACTAACCTGGAGAACTGGCATTTGCTGCTTAAATGCTCTTTTGGGCAGATTTTGTTTGCAAGAACTCTTCAGTTTTATTGTAGTACTCTCAGTTTTGCTCCTTAACGAGGTGAACGGAAAGGCATCATAAAATTCCATTAAACTCCATAATTTTTCACCTCAAAAGTACTGGAAAGTGGAGCTCTGCAGTGTCGTTGCACTTAAGTGGAACCCCAATACTTCCTCCATCTATAAGTGTCACATTCACTCCAAAAAGAAAAAAATTACCATCCTAAGGTTTTTAAAACTATCGAAGGACCAATGAATTTATGTTTCGACGTCATGGAACAAAATCTTCCCTTACCTTAATTTTATGAAATGAGCGTCGGAATTCATACAATATAAGTTAAGTATATACTCTTCATTCAAGAGAACAGAAAGGTTAAAAGTTTAAATTTTGCGTAAGCAAATCAACATACAATGATACAATGTGTCAGCAAAACCCCAAACGAAATCAAACATAAATCAGCATAGAACCGTCGTCGACAACTGGATGGAAACAACTATATCAAAACCCTTTCTTCATTTAAAATATTATATTGATTTGCATAATTTTGGCAATAAGACAAATTTAGTTTGGTCAGCATCCGAATATTCCAACCAAAAGCTCGTTCATTCTTTTGCCTTCGCCCTTTTTTTTTTTTTTTTTTTTTTTTTAGCAAAATTTCAAAATTAATTTTCAAAACTTGATCAACAAACAGTGAATGTTTTTTGCAAACCAAAAATTTTCCTTCATCAAGAACAACTAAATATCTCAAGGATATGTAAATTTCTCCCATAGATTTGCCATCCTTCCTTTGTCCTTTTTTTTTCCTTCTATTTTTTGACTCCTTGTTGAAGTTAAAACAAACTAAACGGCTTCCTTCAGCCTATGAAAACAGAAGTTTAGATTCTCCTTACTATAGCAGAAACAATGATTTCGTCTATGTATTTTTCCATTACATTGTTCCACAGCTACAGTTAAACTATAGGAATAAACTTTAAGGCTGCTTTTGATGATGAATGTCTTCATTACCATTTTCATTTCCAGACTCATCATCAATCAAACATATATTTCATGTCTTATTCTTAAGTAAACCCACAGTTCTGTTTGTTTAAAAAGTTTGCCATAAAGTTTCTGTGATGAACCCAACTACATACATCTTATTCATTTTTGTCTACTTTTAAAGAGTTCTCTTGTTCGTTTTATTGCCATTATTATCATGTCACATCAAAAGGAGAATCCGTCCTTTCTATAACAATCTACGGAAATAGGCGGTCGTTCTATGAGATAGCGCAAATGCTTAAAAATGGGGGGTAGGGAGTCATTGCTATGTGTCAACAGCTCTGATTTCTTCTGTGTATAGTTGGTTGTTGCATTTGGATTACTTTTAAGAATGAAGTGCAGAAATGAGTTCGTGTGAAGCGTATAATGGTTTGGTAAGGAAAGGGTTAAACTATTTTCTTATGGTTCCCTATATTCTTGTGAATATTTGATTAAGACTCGTTTGTTTAAGTGATTCATATCGACCGAAGTGAAGGCGGACGTAGACGACGATGACGACGATGCGACGGAAGGGAAGCTAAACTCTTGGCTATTTCATATATAAATGAAAAATATGCAGATTTTATATTAGCACACCGGCATCGGCATGAGCATGGTTTTTGGGAGGATGACACAACTTCTTTTGGCTAGAGAATAGAGCACGAGCGATCATCACAATGATGAGGACGATGATAGTAGAGAGAAAGAGGAACGAAAACATAAAGAAGTTTTCCGTTCCCACTTAGCTGATTAAGTATATTTTCCCTATAAAATTTGCATATTGAATTGATTGAAATATATATGTACGAGTGTATGTGTGTAGAAACGGGTATAAAGTTGCTATGTATTTCGAACAGTGTACATTGCCCGAATGATTCTATAATGTATTATGACATTTTTAAGATAATTTTATACAACAAGACTGTAATCTTGCATTGAAGAGATTTATTTTTTTGTCGAAACGAAATATTTGTTAATATTGTTCGTGTTGGAAGAGGAAGACGAAAACAAACTCACGCGCAAGGGTTATATATACTGACCCTCATTGTTTCTCAGTTTCCAAATTATCTTCTTCTGAAGCTAGGGACGACGGCTAGGGAAAAGTGGTTGAGCAAACAATTTTGGGAGTAAGACGGTCTGCGTTAAAAACATTATTGTCGTTGATTTTGTAGGTCCAAACTCTTTTCGAGTTTCTAAGACGATACCTTGAATTTATCAATCCAGACCAGTAAAGGGATTCAATAATAGGTTCTGAATTTTTAAGATATCCTTTAAAAACATCAGTCAGCTAAGAGGTATGAAATAAGAGCTTATGTTGAGTCCCCAAATATTTCTGAATTTGGTGTTGGAGCTTCGAAATAGCCAAGATTTAAATTGACAATCGAAAATAGAGTAAAAAAATATAGCACCGCAACGAATGTTCAAAAAATGTTACAACACAACAAACTCAACTATAGGTTTCATTTGCTTACTCATGAGTGTACAACTATAGGCCCCGGTATGTTGCTGGAGTTAGTGCAATACCCGTGAAAAAGTTGTTAACATGTCTACCTGTTAAGTGTGAATTTATGGTTCGAAGCAAAAAATTATTTTTCCAAAAGTACCGCCTTTAGAGCCCATTTTCAAGTCTTCCGAAAGTACTTATACTGCCATGAAAAGCTCTTTCATACTATGCCTTTTCATCCTTTTCATATTGTCATAAAATTTCAGGCCACTGACTCCGAGGCATGTCGAGATTTATTGCGCTCTACCCTATTTATATGCGCATAGTGAGGCGTGCAGTCGTATGTCATCGCATTCCTTAAAGGTACCAGCATCATCTGTTTTGGAATATCCTTTAACAAACCTTTTCCTAATTCACATTCTAGAGTGAACCAGTCCTGAACCGACAGAGAGTTGACCGCGTATTTCTGATACAATTTCAGATTTGCGATCATCATGTGGAAAGGAATATCTATTGGAAGTGAGTCAAAAGATATGCTACTTGCGAAACCCTCAAAACTCCAGTGCGAATGCTGCCAGTGATGTGAAATGGTCATGAGATTACATTCCATGATGTAGATATCAAAAGGGAGAATATTCAGAAGTGCGTCCAGAGCAGCATCTGCAATGCTGAGGAAGGCTGCAGTACAGCCAAGGCGTATTGTTCTACGAAACTTGGTGAAGACTGACAGTGTCCAAGAAGGACCAAGGAACCTCGCTATCTAGAGTTACAAAAAGATGTTTAAACTCGTTTGAAAAGAATATTTTGACGCGTTCAAGTATCAGTAAGGTTAAACCAGTCAATTTTCTAGTTCTTGAGAGGACTGACTGTTTCCAGCACACCAGGCGTCAATTAATATTAGCGAATAAGCAGCTTGGAAGCTGAATCAAACAGCGAGTAAGCGACGTGTGTTTGGTATTTGCTTGGATTTGTATTTTAGACCCACTGAGCGTTTCGAGTAAAGAGTCAATCAGCATGAACCATACAGCAGAGGCAATAGAACGTCACCTTGCCCAGCCTTAATTGACTCTTGTTGTAACATATTGAACACACTCAACCTCAACGATCACTGCTGTATTCATTAGCATCCCTTTAGTCCACAAGGTTATTTATATTGCACATCATTCCCATTGGAAACGTTACACATGCCATCAAAGCAAACATCAAAAGCAACCTCTATGTCGACGAAAATACCTACTGCAAAATCTTTCCTATCAGGAGCACATTAAATCTCTTACTGAACATATTTTCGACTGCGGTCACGGAGAACTTCTTCGTTATCGTATTACATCAGAGACAGATAGTTGTTTCCATTTACCAGCTGTTCAATATTCCAAGATGGAGGAGCTAAACATACGCACACATGTCTTAGTATGCCTATTGCTCAATTGGATATTCCAAGAAGGATGTGCCAGCTATTAGTGAAACATTCTTAAGATTACCTATCGATCTGCTATGCAATACAGTGTCAGTGTAAAAACTGCATTGAAATAAAGAGGACATGCTGTCCAAAGAAATAAAGTTACTCTGTGTGTTAAGTTTATTATATTAAGATGTTAATACATTCCGCTTGAAAAACATAAAAATTGATCACCAGCTTTCTTTCTTTCTTTGGGGAAATTTCTTACACTCTTGTGGCCCAAAATATAGATAAAATAAATAAGGTGACGCAACAAATCGAGGAGCCTCGAGGCTTAGAGCATTTCTTACCACCATTGCTTTTTTGAAGAAAAGCAGGGACCCACAATTTTCTGCCGATTCCGAATGGCTATATCGAGAAAGCGCTTTCATGGCAATGAATTTACTATCGGAGGACTTGCCAATTCCTCGCATCACCCCTCGCGATGAATTAGCAATCCCTCCAAAAGTAATAACACTGCCATGAAAAGTACCTTCTTACCGAGTCAATCGCAGTCGGTATACTTCTGGGCTCTAGTGAATCTCTTCTCCATTCGACTATCATTAAAAATCAGTATTGAACGGTTTTAAGTCTTAGAATATCCGTTTTCAGCTTCACTACACTTGGGACGTACAACTGAAACGGTTGCGTATGAGGTAACTCATTGAGTTCTGAGCATGAAAGCATTGGTACTGTGAAGATAATTAAAAAAAAAACGTTATAAAATTCGAAGATAATTAAAAGGCTAGTGCTCCATTTCCATTGTCCATAAAGTGGCTACCTGTCTTACTGAAACCGAAAAATTGTTAGTATCTACTCAGTATGTATACGGACCTTCATGAAAATGACCACATATTTGAAGAAGCCGAGATTTCTGCAAAGTGCTTACGGTTTTTTTTTTTAATTTTTAAGCTCCTTCAGATCTGGCTAGAATTTATAAAGCCCATTTATGTATTGAATACTTTCTTGAGAGGAAATGCCGGCTGACACATAATAAAGCCCACATTGGCTCAAAGCATCAGTGCGGTTCCCGGGTTTAGTTTAGTTTAGTTTAGTTTATTTTTTTTTTGTCAATCAGAGTAACTCTTATAGACTAGAATACAAAAAGTGAATAAATTATAAATTAAAATTATTATACAATGAAAAAGAGTTTAAAAGCAAAGAATTGAGAATTTCTTAAGAAAGATTAGCTAATATAAGAAAAAGTTTATTTTTAAACGCCTCTCTTGAACAATTTTCAAAAAAATCTATTAAATTACAAACTGAGTTTGCCTCCTTGATGCATCTTGTTAATGGTTCATTGCAACCATAATTTGTTCTATGAAAACGTATAAAAAACAGATCACTTGCCCTGATATTTCTTGGGGGGATACGAAAACCTAATTCATTTAAAAGAAATGAACACTTTATACGAAAACTAAGAATGTCACGAACAAACATAATCGAGAAATATTTTCTTCTTATGCAAAGAGATTGCATTCCCATTAGTAAGCACCTAGCATTATAACAAGGGATTTCACTATTCCAACTGAGTTTAAAGATAGCGTACCTAGTGAATCGCCTTTGAACTCTTTCTATTCTATCTGACGCATTAAAATAAAAAGGATTCCAAACAATGGAACAATACTCTAAAACGGATCGAACTAATGAAAAGTAAAGTGCTTTTAAAGTAAAGATGTCAGAAAGCTCCCGAGCGTTTCTTTTAATAAAGCCTAGCATCGAATTGCTTTTGCTAATAATTAGATCCATATGAGGTTTAAAAGATAATTTTTCGTCAAGAATTACACCTAAATCTTTTTTCTGACGGAGTCTTTCCAAGATAATATCTTTCAAATTGTAATTATAATCAAAACAGACCTTTTTTCTAAAACATGTTAACACTTGACACTTGGTTACATTTAGATGAAGAGAATTTTCATCGCACCATCGTGAAAGCCTAAGAAAATCATTCTGAAGAAGTATACAGTCGTGTATGGATTCAACCTTTTTAAAGAGCTTTAAATCGTCGGCATAAAGAAGGCACTGCGAGTTAATGAATATATCAGATATATCATTAATGAATAAAAGAAATAGCAATGGTCCAATGTGACTTCCTTGTGGAACTCCCGATGGCACATAGATAGGATCGGAAAAATATTTATCAATTTTTACGATCTGAACACGCCCAGTTAAATAAGATTCAATCCATTTTAGTAAACTAGAATGGAAACCAAGGCAAGCGAGTTTATGTACTAGGATTGTATGTTTCACTCTGTCAAATGCTTTGGCAAAGTCTGTGAAAATTATATCTGTTTGCGAGTTATTTTCGAAATTAGAGATAACAGAGTTGACAAAGATGGACAAATTGGTAGCCGTTGATCTGCCAGGCATAAAACCATGTTGAGAGACTGATATGTGCTCTCGGACAACGAAAAGGATTTTTTCACTTACGATTTTCTCAAAATTTTTGGAATTGTAGAGATTTTGCAAATAGGCCTATAATTGGAAACAATTTGTCTAGAACCTGCCTTAAAAATAGGTGTAAGAAACGAAACTTTCCATTCACTCAGAAACAAACCATTCTCCAATGATCGGTTAAATAAAATCGAAAGTGGTTCGGCAATAGAATTTGCTGCATTTTTAAGAAATTGGGATGAGAATCCATCCGGCCCAGCTGATTTCGAAGTATCGATTTGCTTTAAAGCATCTAAGATTTCATCTGCGTTTATTCGAAGAGAACCCAAACTAAATCTCTCGGATACATCCGGAAAATTTTGAGAGTGCAACTCATGACTATAAACTGATTCAAAGTATTTAGCAAATAAATTACATATTTCAGGTAAATTACTTGAAGTAGTGTCTAGGTGAGTCATGCAATTTGGAAGACCTGTATTTTTTCGCTTAGAGTTAATAAATTTCCAGAAATGGCCACTATCGGTTTTTATTTTATTCTCAGTTGAAGTAATATAATTCCTGTATAAAACTGTATTAAGGGATTCAAACTCTCGATGCAACATTAAATATGTATTTAGCAGATTTTGGTTACTTTTATTGAATTTGTATCTCTTATATGCTTTATTTTTCTGGTTTTTAAGACGTGACAACCTTTTATTAAACCAAATTGGATTTGAATTACACGATATTGATTTTTTAGGAACAAATCGTTCAATTGTGCAATTAATAACACTTTTTAAGTCATTGTAAGCAAGGTTTAAATCAGGTTGATTCATAATATTCCCCCAAGGCAACGAGGCTAGATGAGCGTTAATAACATCAAAGTCAGCATTCTCAAAACAATGAACAAGTTTTAAATTTTTCGAACTATTCTTTTTGAAATAACTATATAAACTAAGACTACCCACCAAGGCACAATGAAAGATTGAGTTCTGGAGCATTGGTAGCAAACATTTTTCAATTGCAACTTTGAATTGCTTATCGACAAAAAATTAAATCAAGTATCCGACCCTGATCATTTTTATAATCACTTGTTTGAATAATATCAAATTGACTAAAAAAATCCACTACCAATGCTTCGGTCTCAGTAGTTATATCGAAAGGAACTAAATATTTTTCTTCATGATCAAAAGTCCGTAGTTTGGTCGTATGTTCTCAAACATTCTTTCACATACTTGAAAGAGTTCAAATTATTATTGATTTCAAACGGATAGATAGGAGTTGAATTGTCAAACATTGTAGTAATGTAACCTGTCCCTCTTTCCTTTATTGAATTGGAGAAATAGCCAATGGCTTGCCCCTGAGACCGAAAAACCCACTTATCAGTTTTACCTAGAATACATACTCGGAGGTACAGTCAAATATAAAGCTAAACATTTTAGCCGCTCAACCTGAATGTATAATACTTTACCTGATTCTGATTCTACTCTGCTTCACAAATTAAACTCAACCCTAATGTACATCTGTATCATCTCCATCATCCTCTCATATTTCACTAAATGTTCACGCGGTGCTTAATAATTCCAAAAGGGAATTAAATACCCTTTTATAAAATACTAGTTGCGGCTGGACCCACTGAGTTTTGTTTTATCCGTACAAGTTGCACTGGTTGGTCATGGAACCATTTTTTAAGGGTTTGCTTATGCAGACTTTGATCGAAATGATTTGGAAGCACTCAGCAAAAAAAAAAAAAAAAAAACTGATCATCGCTACTTTAATATTGTTAGCACTTCTAACACATTTGTTTGTAATCAATAGCAGGTAACATTTTACATGGGAACTTTTTGTGTTGGTTTTAGATATTCTTTTAATTACCGAAAACATTGAATTGCAGCAAATGTGTTTGAGGTCACGTGAATTAGAATTTGAAAACTGAAAAACAAGAGATGTATCTTGATTAAGCTTTCCGTATTTCCTGTTCAGATTCTTTCACATTTTGCTAATCACTATCACATCGGATAAATAACAACTAACAAGCATTCCAATCAATTACTATCGTCTCTGTCTTCGTTGTGTAACCCGCAAAAAAGGTTCCCACTGCACCTCGTTAGTCCAATTACTAGCACATGCAATCGATTCTCAAACAAAATAATTACACTACGAGTGTTAAAGATTTCATGACAGATAGAAACGTCATAATTACACTAAATACCCTAAAAAAAAAAAAAATTAAAGCAACTACATTCATGTGAAATAACTAAATAATTTCCAATTCGAATGTGTTTGAACCTTATTTCATATAAAACGCTCTGTCAAATATAAACTACCTCCACTCAGTTTTTGGCTGATTATAGTTTGAGACCTGTTTTTATCACTGGCAGAGCTTAAAGGGACAAGAGCAATGCATTTAAAATTGACATTCTTCTTCATTATGTCATTATTTTTGATCAATATTTTGACAAATGCAGCATCAGTGTCCATGTTTAACGGAGGACAGGTAAGGTTTCTACTTTATTTTGCCGTGATGATTGATTGAAATTATTGACTTGTTTTTAGTTGGGGGCGATGAAGTCGCCAATGGTATTATGAAACTTTTAATCTCTAACAATTGCATATAATTAATTCGAATAATTTTAGTTGCCTCCATTGGACGGGATTCCGATACCTCCGATGCCTGATGATATGGGCATACCAGTGCCTGGACGTTAATGCCCCACCATGGTAGAATTTGAATTTTGTTGAACAAAAAAATTGTAGATGAAGTTTTGAGATAAAATTGAGGAACTTGTGTGTTTAATTATGCTTTTTCTTTCCTAATCTGGCCAACATTCGATTTTCTAAATGTGAAGTGTGTGGGTTTAACGAATAAATAAATAAATAGGCTGGCACAACGGAGCTAAAGGTCTCACTCAACCATAACTTGGTGAGGAATGGGGATTATTGTGAGAGTACTTTTCGTAAAAAGGTTACTTCGCTCTCTTGCCAATTCCTCGCGGAAAGCTCTACCCATGGGAAAACACTTCACTGTTTATCGGATTTGGGACTCAAACTCCCACGTAAACGCCTTTTACGTAATGGGCACAAGTAATTGAATTCGAAACGTAATCAACTTGTGACAAAGAAAAAAGCATCGTTTCCATCATAACAACCTCTTACTTGGTTAAGATTTGTTGTTCAATTTCGTAAGAGAGAAACGATGATATTTGGATATCCCGAATGGAACGTTCCCAAAAAGTGTTCTTGCAACAATTTGTAAGTTAACCTCTAAACTTTGTAACAAATTAAGTGCAGCTTAGAAAGTATAGCCGAGTTTCATTGGGAATCTATATTCACTTATATTCACTTAAGCAAAACATCGCAAAACATCGCTCTTGGAAAAACAACAACCCCTAAGTGAATAGCGTAAGTAAACAAAAATTACTCACTTACCTAAGTGAACAACAGGGATGGTTGATAAATGGAGTTTGTGAAAGTGAACTTGGTAAGTGAATATAGCCATATAAAGCGTTTCATTGATACTCGCAAGTTAAGTGAATATAAGTGAATATAGAAATTCCCAATAAATCTCGGCTTATTATAGTAATGTAACGTGAACCCAACATTTTATACCAATTTCCTAATCGAAAAACGTTCAACCGAAAACACAACTGGCAACACTTTAATGGAATGGTATAAATGACAGGCGTTGCTTGTAAGCCAGTGTGTGTGAGTGTAGAGAGACAGACAGACAGAGAGTAGACAGCAAATGTGGAGACAATGTAGAAGTTACTGGAGAGTTCTAGATGGCGTGTCATTCGATATAAATAGCCCGCCCGAGGCAACCAGAAGTCAGTTTTGTTTATAGAGTGATAAAGTTAAGAGTAAATACAAGTGTTAGTCCAAAAGTCGAGTTGAGTTCAAATAAAGTGTATATCGAAAGTAGATACTGAATAAAGTGGTAGAATTAAATTGAAAGGTAGAGTTTTATTTTTGCGAACTAAGCGCACGTTACATTGGTGTCAGAAGTGTAAATAAAACTTATTTGACTAGTAAAGTGTTAAAAAAAAAAAAAAAAAGTAAAAAGAAAAATAATAATTATATACAGTGAAAATGGGTAAGTTGTTAGAAGAGCTCACTTGCATTGAGCTTAAAAGTGAGTTAGGTAAGCGAAATCTTTCTAGAGCGGGATCGAAAAATGAGCTCGTCCTGCGCTTGCGTAACTATTTGGAACAGCAAGGGGAAGACGTAAACACTTTTGTTTTTGAAACAGAAGTGGAAGAAGAGGAAGTAAGTGAAAGTGTAGATTTTTCTAGTATGATGAAACTTTTGTTAGAACAACGAAACGAGCAAAAGAAAGAACAGCAGAATGTTCTCGAACGACTAGAAGTACAACAAAAGAAGCTGGAAGAGCAACGAAATGAGCAAAAGAAGGAACAGCAGAATGTTCTCGAACGACTCGAAGTACAACAAAAGAAGCTGGAAGAGCAACGAAACGAGCAAAAGAAGGAACAACAGAATATTCTCGAAAGACTTGAGGCGCAACAGAATGTTTTGGAAGGTCAGAAAAACATTCTAGAAGGTAAATTGGGTAACATTGAGAAAAATGTATGTGCCCTAGACGAACGCGTTGAAGGTGTGGAGAAACAGCTTTCTGTTGTAGAGAATCGTTTCGAAATCGTAGAAACCCGATGTGATAAACAGTTCTCTGTTCTGACCAAGGAATTGGACCAGATCCGGAAAATAAAAATTCGAGAGTCTGCTGGGGAGTTTGCAAAGAAAAAGGAGATGAAACCCCCAACATTTGATGGACAGTCTTCTTGGCCAGTCTACAAGAGACAATTTGAGGCAGCCGCGACAACAAATGGCTGGGATGACGAAGACAAGTACATTGCAC
Organism: Melanostoma mellinum; assembly: GCA_914767635.1. NCBI lineage: Eukaryota > Metazoa > Arthropoda > Insecta > Diptera > Syrphidae > Melanostoma > Melanostoma mellinum. The sequence continues at coordinate 231,047,223 of OU612058.1, read as the reverse complement.
TGACTCTTGCTCTTAGAGGACCAGCAGCTGAATTACTTCAAACAGTTCCAGCTGGTAAGAGCGGCGATTTCAGTTCTCTCGTGGCAGCTATAGATAAACGCTTTGGAGATAGCCACTTGAAAGAAGTCTTCCGAGTCCAACTCAATAACAGAGTCCAGAAAAGGGGTGAAAGTCTACAGCAGCTCCAAGCAGACGTCGAAAGACTGGTTCACCTGGCATATCCGGATGCTGGAGAAGAAATCATCAACCAGCTTGCTGTTGAGTCCTTTGTTCGTGCCATTGCTGATATACATCTTCAGAGGTCTGTGCGAACTGCTAGAACACGTACTCTTTCTGAAACTTTAGCATTCGCATTGACAATTGAAGCAGCGGAACAGGCTTCTCAGGGAGTACATCGACTTAGAGAGGCCATAGTCGAAGAATGCTCGTGCCAAAGAGCTGAAATACAAAAGAACCGGATCGGACTAGCAAGATGTTGGAACTGCAACAAGACCGGGCACTTACAGCGTCAATGCCGACTACCACCAAACAAAGCAGGTTGTCAACATTGTGGAAGCAAGAGATCCAACCCAGAGCAAGGTAACAACAACACCAGCGTTGCCTATCAGCCCGTTTCCCATCAGGGAAACGAGTAAGAACCAACTTCGAGGGGCAGAGGCTGGTTTCTTGTATCGATGGCCCCAGAACCACCATCCAGGTCTCTCAGACCAAACGAGACAACAAAAGTCTGGCTGTGGAGACTACTATTAACGGGAACAAACATGTGGCTACCATCGACACCGGTGCCACAGCCTCCATAGTACGTCGAGACCTGGTAAAGACGACGTGGCTTCATAACACCAATAGCTACCGTCTAAGAACCGCAACGGGAGAAGCAGCAAGAGTATATGGAGAAGTGTGTCTTAAGATTCGACTGGCCGACCTAGTGTTTACTCATCAATTCCTGGTGGCAGATATATGTGACGAGTGCATCATTGGAATCGACTTTATGAAACAGCACGGAGTTATTTTGGACATCGGTAATCAGGTTTTGAAGTACCAAAATAAGGAACTTCCAATGACTTATTCGAACGAAAGTACGTCGACACTGAGAACTGTCATCAGGGAAGATCTTATTCTGCCTCCTTCTTCTGAAGTATTCGTTTGGACAAAACTGGAAGGTGAGTTTGGAAGCCTTCGATACCTCATGGTGGAACCAGACCCAGAGTGTTCCTCCCAAAGCGTCATCATTGGGAAAACACTGGTAGCACCGAAGAACAAAATGGTCCCCGTACGATTACTAAACACCAGACCGTACGATGTAAGGTTGAAGAAAGGAGAAGTCGTTGGACGTTGCGAATCGGTTGCAGCAATTACGAAGATCACAGACGAAGCTCCGAGAAAACCTATAACTCCGGAGGAGCTCGAAACCATCAGAGCAAAAATACTGAATTCATCCAACCTTGATCACCAACAAACAAGGATGGCTGAAAGTCTCCTACAAGAGTACACTGATATCTTCGCATCGCAAAAGGGGCAATATGGTAGGACACAGTTGGTGCAGCATCGCATCAACACAGGAGATGCAAGACCGATTCGTCAACCTGCAAGACGTCTTCCACTGGCCAAACAAGGTGAGGTTGAGGAAATGATAACAGCAATGAAAAAGGAAGGTCTTATCGAAAATTCCAAAAGTCCTTGGGCGTCACCAGTGGTGCTAGTGAAAAAGAAAGACGGAAGCACTCGTTTTTGTGTGGACTACCGAAGGCTGAATGATGTAACTAAGAAGGACAGCTATCCCCTGCCCAGAATCAGTGATACCCTGGATGCCATGGAGGGAGCGCAGTGGTTCTCGACGCTGGACTTGAAGAGCGGATATTGGCAAGTTGACATCCACCCTGATGATCGGGAAAAGACGGCGTTTTCTACAGGTAATGGGCTCTGGCAGTTTAAAGTTATGCCGTTTGGGTTATGTAACGCTCCGGCAACATTCGAGCGTTTGATGGAGTGCGTTCTTCAAGGACTGACGTGGAAAGCTTGCCTAGTCTACTTGGACGATGTCATTGTTTACGGGAAAACATTTGACCAACATTGTAAGAACCTTAAAGCCGTGTTTCAGAGACTTCGAGAGGCTAACCTTAAACTGAATCCAGAAAAATGTGCACTTTTCAAAACCGAAGTCAAGTATTTGGGACACATCATCTCATCCCAAGGAGTAAAGACTGATCCTGAAAAAGTTGACTCCGTCAAAAATTGGCCAACACCACAGGACAAACATCAACTCCGAAGCTTTCTGGGACTTGCCACATATTACCGACGTTTCGTTAAGAACTTCGCTGGAGTTGCAAAGAGTTTGCATCAGCTCACCGAAAAGGGGAAGCAGTTTAAATGGTCAGGTGAGTGTGAGAAATCTTTCCAGGAACTCAAATACCGCCTCTGTAACGCTCCAGTGCTGGCACATCCAACACCTGGCAAAACATTCATCGTCGACGCAGATGCAAGCAACGTTGGAATCGGGGCGGTACTATCCCAAGTGCATGATGGCGAAGAGAAAGTGGTGGCATACTACAGCAAGGTCCTATCGAAACCCGAAAGGAACTACTGCGTGACCAGAAGGGAGCTGCTAGCTCTTATCTTGGCAACAAAGCACTTCCATAAGTACATCTATGGACAGAAATTCCTTCTGCGGACAGACCACGGTGCTCTGAGCTGGCTGTTGAACTTCAAAAATCCAGAAGGTCAAGTCGCAAGGTGGATAGAAAGATTGCAGACCTATGACTACCAGATCCAACACCGCAGAGGAAAGCTGCACTCAAACGCCGATGCATTATCACGAAGACCTTGCAAAATGGAGTGCAAGCATTGCAAGCGGCAAGAAGACAAAGAAATCATTACCGCTCAGCGACTAAGAGCTGACCCCATAAGCGGATGGAGCAATGAGGAAGTGAGGACTGCTCAACAGAAAGATCCAGATATCGAACCCATTCTCGCATGGAAAGAAAATGAAGAGAAACCGGAATGGGGAGACATTTCTGACAGGAGTCCAGTTCTCAAAGCCTATTGGGCACAGTGGGACTCACTATATGTGCAAGAAGGTGTCCTCAGGCGAAGATGGGAATCCACTGACGGTAAGTCATATGTGATGCAGCTGATCGTACCGCAATCGAAAGTCAGTGAAGTTCTTCAGGAGATGCACGACGGACCTTCTGGAGGCCACCTGGGGGTAAACAAAACACTGGAGAAGGTGCGACATCGGTTCTACTGGTTACATGCTAGAGATGACGTGGAGAAGTGGTGCCGAACATGTGACAAGTGTGCTGCAACCAAAGGACCTGGTAGGAAGATTCAAGGTAAGATGCATCAGTACAAAGTTGGATCGCCTTTTGAGAGGATTGCAGTAGATGTGGCTGGGCCTTTTCCAGAGACCAACGCTGGAAACAAATACATTCTGGTTGTAATGGACTATTTTAGCAAGTGGCCTGAGGCGTATGCCATCCCAAATCAAGAAGCCAAAACGGTGGTCGACCAGATTGTGTTTAACTGGGTTAGTAGGTTTGGCGTGCCTATGGAACTCCATTCCGACCAAGGGAGGAACTTTGAGTCAAACATCTTCCAAGGAGTGTGCGGACTACTTGGCATTAAGAAGACGAGAACCACACCACTTCATCCACAATCTGATGGGATGGTTGAAAGATTCAACCGGACCTTGAAAGAACACCTCACCAAGGTCGTAGGCGACTACCAAAGAGACTGGGATAGGCACGTACCGCTATTCCTGATGGCCTATAGAAGTGCAGTACATAGCTCGACAGGACAAACACCATCTGACATCCTGTTCGGGAAAACCATGCGGCTGCCCAGCGAACTTAAATTTGGATGCCCCACAGAGGAGCCACAGGACACAAACGAGTATGTGGACGACCTCAAGGAGAGACTCGCTGACATCCATAAAAGAACAAGGGAACGGATGAAAGCCTACAGCGACCGGATGAAGACACGGTACGACACAAAAGCGACAACGTCAGGATTCCAAGCAGGAGATCGTGTGTGGCTTTATAATCCTCATCGTCAAAAGGGATTGTCACCGAAACTTCAGCAAAACTGGGAAGGTCCTTATACTGTAGTCACGAGGATTAACGACGTGGTTTACCGCATCCAAAGAGGACTAAGAGGCAAGTTGAAAGTAGTTCATTGTGACAGGCTACATCGATATAGTGGCGAGGCTGCAGATGGAATTATTCGGGACGAACAATCCTAAGGAGGGGGCAGTGTAACGTGAACCCAACATTTTATACCAATTTCCTAATCGAAAAACGTTCAACCGAAAACACAACTGGCAACACTTTAATGGAATGGTATAAATGACAGGCGTTGCTTGTAAGCCAGTGTGTGTGAGTGTAGAGAGACAGACAGACAGAGAGTAGACAGCAAATGTGGAGACAATGTAGAAGTTACTGGAGAGTTCTAGATGGCGTGTCATTCGATATAAATAGCCCGCCCGAGGCAACCAGAAGTCAGTTTTGTTTATAGAGTGATAAAGTTAAGAGTAAATACAAGTGTTAGTCCAAAAGTCGAGTTGAGTTCAAATAAAGTGTATATCGAAAGTAGATACTGAATAAAGTGGTAGAATTAAATTGAAAGGTAGAGTTTTATTTTTGCGAACTAAGCGCACGTTACAGTAAGTTCACCTCGGAATTTTAGATACCCAGCTGTAAATTTGTATAAACTTCTTTTTTGACACCACAAAAGTTTTATCAAAACCTACATACTTGTAGGGTGTCAGCGTCTATTAAAAATCAAAGGTCAAAGGTCACAAAAATCCTTTTTTCGCAAATATCTCGTTTCCTATCGGTTTTTTGCTATTTGTGTCTATTACAATATTGTAGAATATTAAATTCTCTTCAGCTTTTGAACAAAAATTTTTTTTATACGTTGAACTGTTTTTGAGATAGAGGCCAGAGTGCATAAGGTTAGAGCATAATTCAAGGCCATCCGCAAATCCAAAACTTGATAAAATATCCAATAGCCTTTTCGATCCATATCTTCTGTGAAGAAATACAGAATGGCTTAATAGTAGCGGTGATGAAAAAGTTCTTTCCCATTATTGCATTTCTTATTGATGTGCATTTCGCATTTAAGGCCAGGTTACTCCAAAAAAACGTAATTTTTTTCAATACGTGTTATTAATAGAACAAAACATGTTGAGTAATTGAGAATTAATTTTTTAACATATGAAAGCACATATATGAAATTATTTGAAAACATTTTTTGTTTTTTTTTTATTTCAAAATGGCGGTACTGAAAATGGCTGCTAAAATTAAACTGATTCGTAGATGGATGACACTCTCATTTCAAAACTATTGCACTTATCGATATGAAATAAACGGTATTTTACTCTTCAGACGTCTGGCTATGACCATGAATTCGGAAAGTAATCAACTTGTGACAAAGAAAAAAAAAAAACACAACCTCTCACTTGGTTAAGGTTTGTTGTTCAATTTCGTAAGAGAGAAGCGATGTTATTTGGATATCCCGAATGGAACAATTTGTGAGTTAAACCTTTAAACCAGGGTTTCCTAAACTATTTTGAGCCAAAGACCCTTTTTCCAAAATGAACTGACACCGTAGACCCTCAAAGCCAAATTACTTTAAAAATCCTGCCTCAAGTTTTTTACTTACTTTTATAGGTACCTAGTACCTAAGCAAGTTTTGCAGTAGTGCAGGAAGAAAATTTTTTGAGATAACAATAAAACATGACATTACGATGATAGCCAGGTATGAAATTCAATAAACATGAAGTGTAATTCATAATTTATTAATGCAAGTTTTCAAAAATCGTGCTCTTAATTGAGAACAAATAAATAGTAAACTTTTGATTTGAAAAATTAATGCGATGGATGAATTTGGTGACTTTCTACCAATCTAGCTAGATCGTGTTTAATATTGGTAAGTTGCAGCCTTAAGTTTCCGCTTTCGTTGACTTTCAAACGGTTTCTCTTTTTCGTCAAAATATTTGCAACCATACTGAAGCCTTTTTTAAACTAAATATGATGATGGAAAAGCGATGAGATATTTTTCAACAATGTTCCACAATGCAGTATATTGAGTTTCAATGCTACGCTGCAACCAGAACTTCTGATAGCCTTCGTCAGTTTGGATGGTGATCAACTCTTCTTGCATTGTCACATTGGCTTCTTCCATGGCTGTTATACTGTACGGATTTATTATCCACTCAGAGATTTGTAAGTTTAAAAGATAGTCAAACCTTTTGGTAAAATCTTTATGAAGCGCATCCAAGTGAGTGACATATGGTAAAATAACATCGTCTTGAAGCATTTCTGTTGACTTCGACAAATGCGGAAACTCAAAGTATTCTTTTCTGCTTAAATTTAAATTCTGTTTATAAAGAATAAGTTTTCCCACAAACGCCGCTATAATTGATTTTGTTTTGATCAAGTTGAGATCGTCAGCCTGCAGCTACAAGTTGACTTTGTTGAACATGTCGAAGATATCAGTCATGTAATAAATATCCGTCATAGAATTTTTCAGATTTTTTTTTTTAAATTGGGGTCTTTTTCATTTAGAAACTCCAACACAGACCCGAAAATAGCTGAAAATCTTGCTAAGCAAGACCCTCTTGAAAGCCAGCGAACTTCAGTGTGCAAAAGTAACTTAGTTAAGACTTCGAATTTAAAGCTTCGAATCTTGTTGACAGCATTTATGACGTATGGCAAAGACTGGTGCAATCTAGGACTCAGATTTTTTGCTATTAAATGTTGTCTGTGAATTACGCAATGAATCACCAGCACATCAGGTAATTGCCGCTTTAAGTGAGCTATAAAGCCACGATGATGACCAACCATAGATGGTGCTCAATCGGTAGAAATAGAAATAATGCTTCTCCATGGTATAGCTTTGTCGGTAAAAACACGTTCCACTGCCTGAAAAATGGATTCTCATCTGGTATCAGTTTCCAGATAAATCGTAAAAAGCAGCTCTTGGCACATATTTTCATCTTTGATATATTGAACTTATCCTAACAACAGAGCTTCATTGCCGGGTAATGTAGACTCGTCTAACTGGAGAGAGAATCTCTTGGTCTGGAAAAAATTGCATAAAATGTTTTCCACGTCGCGACTCATCTCGTCTATTCGTCACTGAAAGGTGTTATTGCTCAAGGGTATTCTTTTTATAATATCTTGAGCGGGCTTATGCAAAACATTGCTGAGGACCTCTGCGATGGCTGCTAAAAAAAGCTGCTCTCAAAATGTGTGAGGCTTCTCCGACTTTGCTATTAGCAGAGACATATTGTATTATGCAGCAATACTACTTTTTATTTTTAGAATGGAAAAAGTAACGCAACACTATCTTTAAAGTTTAAAATAAGAAAATGTGTTAGGGGGTCGATTGCAAGACTTTTCGACCCCCAAATTGAGATTTCGTTTTTGTCAACCCCCGAGAAGCCGATATCGACCCCAAGGGGTCAAATAAATCGGATTTCATATAACACAGCAATATTCGAGGACTGATCTTACATAAGCAAAATACAAACATTTAAGTGTGAACGGATCTTTAAATTCTTTCGAATTTCGAATTACAAATCCCACCATAGAATTAGCTTTCGTTCCGATGTAGTCTATGTGGCTATTGAATGTAAGCATCGAGTCAAATATAGCTCCGTTAATTTTACTAAGAGGCTCGCTGTCGCTTCCTATGAAGTAATTAAAATTTACACAAGACCGACGACGACAGAAAGTTAAACTTTGGCATTTTGAAATATTTAATTGCCATTTGTTTTGTTCACACCACAACCACATAGATAAGTTTAACAAGTGTTTTTCCAAATTTTAAACAATCACATATGCTATTAACAGTGCAGTTAATTTTTAAATCATCAGCATACATTAGACATTGGAATTGAACGAGAACATTAGGAATATCATTAACAAGTAACAGAAATAATTATGGCCCAAGATGGCTTCCTTGAGGAACACCGGATGTTACTACATTCATGGCACGCGATAAGCACGAATATATTGAGTTCGACCACTTAGATAAGAACTGAGCCACTCCAAAATATTTGAGTGAAAGCCATCTACGCAGCTTGCGAATAAGAACGACATGATCTACTTAACAAAAGCTTTCGAAAAGTCTGTGTAAATTAACTCTTTCGGTAACAATTTCGAGAGAGTTTAGCACAAAATTAGAAAAAAAAGCAAAATTGGTGGTAGTAGATCTGCCGCTAACAAAACCGTGCTGATATGGTGAAATTAAATTTTTTAGTGAAGTAGCAAGATTTTTATAAATAATTTTTTTTAACAATTTTGGAATTGTTGATATTTTACAAATTGGTCTATAGTTTGTTACTTCGGTCTTAGATCCAGCCTTGTGAATAAGGGTAACAAATGAGCACTTTCAACAATCTAAAAAGGAGCCTGCCTCGAGTGAACGATTGGAAATGATATTTAGAGGCAGGGCAATAGCTTGCGCACAATTTTTCAAAAGTATGGGAGGAAAACCATCCATGCCCGGTTGCTTATCTAAGTTCAATGCACACAACTCTTCTAACACTTCATCAATAGAAATACTTAAAAAACCGATATCCATCAAACTCGAAGAACCATTTCTATCAAGCACTATTGCATCATTTAAGGGAACATACACTGAACTAAAAAACTGCGCAAGCAGATAACAAACTGTAGGAAGGTCGGATGAAGTTATGCCCAACAAATGCATAGTGCTAGGAATGCCCACCGATTTCTTTTTGCTGTTAATGAAATTTGAAAAACATTTTGCATTGCTTTTGAGTTTGCTTTCAATACAAAAAATGTGATGCTTGTACAAAAACTTATTTAGAAAATCAAACCTCTTTTGAACACTGCAATATTTTTCATATAACAAAGAACTATTTCGATATAATTTAGCTGCTCTATTTTTACGGTTGTTAAGATTAAGCAGTTCTCTATTGAACCACGGTGGTTTGTTAGAGACATTCTTAATGGTCTTTGGAATGAATAAATTGGCTGCCTCTTTAAGCTTATCTGTAAAGTTGAGGTATGCAATACTCAGAAAGCCCCATATTTATCGTAACGTAAGTGGAGCTCCCATTTATCGCTCCCGGATAACTTCTGTTTACAAAAAAACTTAAAACGAGATTCAAGTTAAACGCTCTTACTGACGTGCACTCAGCTCTTAAATGAAAGTACATAAATTTATTTATTAAAGCAAATCGGAAATTAATTTTTTGGAAATTCGTTTCGAACCAAAATATAGAACGCAACAGTTTGAAGCTTACCACTTTTCCTTTTGAAATTGAGGTGGTAATGATAGCAAGAGAATAACAGGTTAAAGTTTGAAATAACAATATCGTACGAGTGTACCTGGCTTGCAAGTTACAACCCCCGGCAAAGTAGTTCCAGAGTTTTCATACATGAAAGAAACATACGACATACCAATTTCAAGTTATATGTAAACATATACTCATACAGGATCCTGAATATCCAGTCATATCTTATTTTCCTCTAAATGTGGTTTGAACAAAGGCTTCAATTTTCACCAACCATCCGTATATGGGGGTCTTATCTGCCACGTTTAACGTTCATTAGCTTAGAAAGAGTATAGTTACCGAGTATAATCGTATATTTTAACAACTGACTGAGAGTTGTAATGGATAAAGGGCATCCCTTTAAGATCTTAACTTAAAACTTTGTATTACCTACAACCTACATGCATACCTGGGTTCAATGTGTATTTAACCTTTTAATAATAATTTTCCAAATTAAAAAGAAAAAAAAATACAAATAAATTTATCAAAAACACACACAAAAAGATATGGAAAGTTTTGCCAACTTATGTGTATTTACGGTTTATCTTCTTGAATGGGATAGGTTCCGATGAAACATTTAGAAAATACAGCTTATACATTTCATACTCATACTCAGAGATTGGCAATCTTAATGACCCTTTGAGTTAATGGGATAGTAATGCAGACTTTTGTGAAGTGAGTTGAGAATTTGTTATAATTTGGGATAAAAGAAGAAAGGAGAAAGTTTAAATGCAGAAGGCGGTACCAAGTAGATGGGGAAAGGGTTTTTAGGATTTTCGTTTTGGTTCAGGTTTCTTATCTCGGCAAGAAATTTGCATTTGTATGATGTATGGAATGGGTAAAGTTAATGAAATTTCTGAAAAGTTTTAAGTTAACAATTACGATGCTGATTATTCAACGAAGAGCTGTAAAAATATACACTGTACTGTACGTGTGTACTGTTCACATATGTATAGATACTAGTATATGTTGATATTGTGATGCTGGCTGGTTCTGCTAGAGTGTTGAACTTGACATGGAATTTTTGATGTGATTTTGATGCCCGAAATATTTGATGTCTTCATTAGTTTATGCCATCCAAATTTTGGGAACAGCTGTACGAGCATTCTTATTGTTTTGAACATTAAAAATGTCTACGGTTAGCAGACTTGAATTGATTAAGTTTTAGATGTGAAGGAACTTTCCCACGTGCTGTAAGAGTTAAGGATTTCCCAAACCAAAGCAATTCAGTTGTCAAAACTTAGTTATGTATACAGAGACATATCTTCAGTTAAAATGCTGGACCTCGTAATTTGTTTAAGCATTGTTTGCAGAAATCGCAAGAAACGCAGACATGCAGCACCTGTAAAATATTTGCTGCCAACAGCGTTTCTGCTACCGGTGCATCTTCAAACACGCTATGGTTTGGGAGAAACTTTAAAGATTCGCAGTATTACGTTGATTTGGATTTCAAGAAATATCCAGAACATTACTTTGCAGTCATCACCATTGGCGATAACACTGCCACAAATACTTCCTTCTCACCCAGATGACGCACAGTGCTCAAAAATAGTCAAAAAGCACTAAAAACTTGATTTTTTTTAAAGTATTTTCGAGGCACACTTTAAAAAACAATGTTAAATACCTCATGAAAGTGCCATTTCTTGGGTTTTAGGCCCCCACATTTTGTAACAGGATGATGTTTACTCATTGAAGTACTAGAAACGAAAAAATATCCCTAATTTTCGTGTACCAAAATCGTAACTTCGCGTTGACGCATGTTTTGTTGTTAAAACTATTACATATTTTTATTTCTCGAATCGTCATCATGGACGGGAATACTGGAAAAGTAAAATAATTACACGTATCAGATTTCCTTTTGTCTTATAGATTTGAGTCTCAGCGTTTCTCTAATTTTGGGCTTAAATATCCATCGACATGTAAAAAAAAACCCAGACCGAAATTAGCTGAGTAAACATGCAAACTTCCTTGATAGATGTGACCGAACTTGATGGTAAATGACTAAAGGCTGCCCAATATGACTCCGTCACCCGTTCGATTTCAAAAGCCAAAACTGAAAACTAGATTAATTTTATGGGGAATGGCCCATAAGCAACGTGTGTGACTTCCGTGGCAGCGTTGAAATTAAAACATTTTTAATACCAACGCACTTAACGACTTTGACATTTGCTTTTCGAATTTTTGTTGTGTTGATAGACACACATGTTGCTCTGTGTAACAAAACGCATTAACGCGACGGATTCATTGGGCCATTCAAAACTTTCACGTATGTCACAGTTGAAGTTGAAGTTGAAGCGTGAGGGAGTCATTGGGCCATAGCCTTAACAAAAACGTTTGGACTAAACGCGCATTATCTCTCTCTGTCTATGTACATGAAGAGATAATCAACCGGTCGAGGACGAATTTTTTGGCAGTATAACGTTAGTGTCGACCGAAAAAGCCGGCTGAAATGATCCGACTGAAAAATTTTGTCCTTTTTGATATATTGATACTACATAAAAATTTATTGAGTTTTGAGCGCTTTTTGGCGATTTTTGACTACTGTGCGACGTTCAGAACGGACACGAAATAATTAATAGAAACGCTCTAGGAACTCGGACACTCCGTTCTGTAAATTAAAACACTTTTTTTTTGTGAATAGAATTTAGCTTGTCATTTGATTTGGCTAATATTATCAAAATTTCCGCTTTGAATGAAAAGATTGGAGTATTTTCAAGGTTTTTATTATTTATTCAAAATCGTCCATGAAATGATATGAGGCTCAAAGTTGTCAGAGCTTTGTTGTGATAATTTTTTATATTATGATCAAGTAGTAAATAAATATGTACTTAAATAAACAATATCTGCATACGTGAGAGTGAGGAGAGGTGCACAAGCTTACAAAAAAGAGTATGGTCAGACCAGTAGTCAAGGTCATAACCAGACACTGTTTCACAGGCAGAGACAACCAAATCTCAGTGTGTTTTTAAGCGATTTTTGCAGAATCTAAATTTACAAAGAGGAGAGAAGGAGAAGAAAAGAGGAGATCATCTTGAACCACTTCTGCTCATGTCTTGCTCTCCTCAAAAACATCTGCAAAGCAGATAAAATCGCCAGAAACGGAACACTTCTGCCCTTCTCACCGACAACGAAGATAATCGGCTTACCAATCGCTGCATAAAAAAATTTGCTCAAATAGGACGCATATAAAAAGACTAATCTGAGATGGTCAAGCAGTTTAACATGTTACGCAACGAAACAAATTTGGCCCTAGCTAAATTTTAAATGGTCGAACGGCTGGATCTCTCTCAACAGAAAACACATCAGTGCGACCTGCAACGATAGGTGTCATTACAGGACATTGTCTAATGGGAAGACTTGCCGCAAGGCTAGAAGTCGCCTCAAAGGTTTTTTTTATAGAAGCTGTATGGGTGAAGAGGAGAAGGAAACTATTTCCCACCTTTTCTGTCCATGCCCCGCTTTAGATCACAAACGTAGGATTCACATTGGCTTGTCTTTCTTTAATGACCCTTATGATCTTAATTACATTGACGCCCTGTGCCTCTCCCGTTTCATTTTAAAATCAAAATGGTTCCATTAGGATGAGGATACATTAGATCAATCGTGGTACCACAATGGGCCAACGGCTTCAATTGTGTTAATTAAGCTGACGCACACTTTAACCTAACCTAAAAATGCGTAATTGGCATTTTTAACGCTTTTACTTCTGGTGTTAAAATGTCATTTTTTCACTTCCAAAGAAAACACACTAAAGCTTCTCTTGCACGCACAGAAACCAAATGAAATGTCAAGACATGAGCCACCTAGTGAAGTAAAGCCAAAATATTCTTATCTTATATCCATATAAATGTTTATAAACATTTGACTTTCAAAAAGCGAATTCCGATTTGTTTTTGAATGAATTAAGCAGGGCTTACATAGAACATTATATCAACTCTTGGAAATATTGCCAAAGCAGTCAGTAATATCAGAAGATTGGCTGTAAAAAACAGTTCCCTAAAAATTGTATCGAAATCTAGTTTCAGCCAGCCATAGTTTACCAAAGAACTTAAAGCTGTGAGAAACATAAGAAACAAAGCTATTAGACTACTCTTTCTCGAACTGACCACCTACTGTAATGAACCATTACAAATTCTCCCTACAGACCACCAACACAAGCAAAACAACTACCTAATCATACGCTGCCCAGAAAACCCAGCAGCAAAAACAACATAACAATCACTACAGTATGTGGTGTGATGAATGGAATTTTTCATTCGAGTTCACTCAACTGTACAGGGACTTCAACCAAAAAGCGCAAATAGTGTACAGATTAGTGTCCAGTGCTGTCAAGCCAAGCCGTGAAAAGGACAACGTGTTCTAAAAACGGGATGAGTTTGAACGCTTCCTAGTATTAAAGTATGACCTTACCCCGCATCAAATCGTCAAGTTGAATATTCAATATCGCTACAGTTTCTCTCCAGATTGCGTGAGCTCAGTGTTATTTTGAATATTTAACTTTAAAGTGTTTTTTTTTAGGAATATTGGGATGATATTTAGTCCACGCTACTCGGGGAATATGCGAATGAAATATAGTCCATGTTAATGGTGGATAATAAAGCACTTTGACGATGAAATAATTTTTGAAATCGGAAAATAATTTTCTAATGTCCAGGTTACGTTCCCGTTTCCATCCAATTTCTGTCATAATTTGGAGATGAAATATAGCTTAAATCATTTCTTAGACTCTTGCCCAACTGCTATGATCGTCAGCACTTCTAGTGCCCTGCTGAGGTTTGGCCAACATTTTATGAAATTCAAAACAGATTCACACGTTTTGCTCGCGAAGGTCTTTCCTGTGAATATCCTTTCTACTTTCCGTCTTATGAAAATCCATCAATATGAACAAGGCCAACAAACGACGAATGTACATATAAGAAAAAAGCTCATTTTCAACCTAAGTTATTCCCAAAATTATGGAAATATCGATCATGTCAAAGTTCACATCTATAAACCCAGTTTGTTATTAGTGCCGTTCAGACTATACAATAAGCTGGACAGACTTTGGCTTGAACGACCATAGTGTTTGATAATGTGAACCCTCAGACGACTTGTTGGATGGTATTCAAATATATTTGAAAATTTTGAACTTGGACGTAGCGGAGGAGTATATAGCCAAGCTAACACTATATAATAAGTTGGACAGACTTTGTTTTACAGACGTTGAATGGTCGGATGTTGTTTGCGTTCAGACTTATCAAACTTGTCGTCAATATACTCCTCGACTCCGTCTTACTTCTTTGTTTTCAAAAATATTTGAAAACTATCCAACAAGTTGGTCAAGCGGTTGTCTAAGGGTCGTTCAAGCCAAAGTCTGTTCAACTAATTGTACAGTGTGAACTCCGCTTATGACCTAAAGTTGGACTACAAGTTTGATGAGTCTGAACTCAAACTAAATCTGACTATTCCACCATCTAACATCATCAAACGAAGTATGTCCAGCTAATTGTATAGTCTGAACGGCCCTATTTAATAAATTATGGAAAACAAATTGTTCATCGACATTTGTTCAATCCTTGCTACGAACTGTCAAATTCAATTTTCTTCCCTAAAAATTTTGATACTTTCCCAATAATTGCGAATGCTTTCAAAATTCAATCTCGGATAATCAAAGAATTTTACACAATGCACCACGCTAAGAAAATCCTTGTCCTCATTCCCGATTTTTTATCATATTCCTTAACCAAAAACTATTCTATTTTTTTCTATGCAAAGACTTCATTCCATCTACGAATACTCATACTTATAAAAAATAGAACTAAAACGCATTCCAATCCTATGCTGCTGTGAATAAATTCTCTTTATTTTATATCGAAAAAAAAAGAAAGTTGACGAAGACAACATTAGCCATCTACTAAACTAGATGACATTGATAATAATACAAAAAACTGAAACTGACATATGGATAGGATCAAAGCAAATGCCGCTGAATAAATAAAGAAATCCAACAAGAAGTTTCATTCGCAGTCACAGCAGTCAAACTTTATCCATTAACCTACTAAGAAGGCCTTGTATGGTTGGACTAGTAAGCCAAAGGAAATCGTATTGTAGGGTTACTTGAATTCTAAAGAAGATTGACTTCAAAACAAACCCACATCATGTATTATGTGAGTAGTTGAATTTCTTCTGAAATTAAGGACGAAGCAAACCGACAGAAGTGAATGTTTCTTGGATTTTAGTATAAGGTTGAGTTTTTTTTTCTCTTCTAAAAATACAAGAACTTTGGAACCAAATGCAACTCAATTTTCCCAGTACCTTTGGTTAGCAAAGTTAGTTTCGACTTCGTTTGTCTAAGGCGCATTTTGAATTAATGTGATGCTGTTCTTACGTAGTTGACGTTACATCTGGACATGTTTTTCGAAAAGAATAATCATATTTTCCAAGACCGCTGTTTTTGACTTGTAAAAGTTATCAAATACCACTTTCAATTTGTCCCTGAATTGCGAAAGCAATTAAAGTGCCTGTCCGCAATTACTACATTCTAATAATTTTCTACTTATCAAGCAAGTTGAACTTGCTGGGAATAAAAAGCAAAAAGCCAAAGATTGGCCTTTCAAGAGTTTTTCCTTGCATTTTCCTATACGCGAAACTTTTAGACGAAGTGGTGACTTTTGCTTAAGGCGAAAACAATTTCCTTTTTCATTGAAAAACTTTTTTGATAATTCTTCTCACAGTCAAAAAGGGAAAGTGAGTTTTTTATTTGCCCATTTTTTTTATATTCCTTTGGAAACTGCGGCAAGAATAACCAAATTGTAGGTATAGGTAAAACCTTACCTACTGTGAATAGGTACATACAAATATGGAACTTCAAAGTTTGTGGAGGCAAAAAGTTTCACCGTCCCATTTCTCTTTTGTTTTCTTAGTTCGTATAGAATTGAGGTAAAAGGAATTACAAACACAAGGCAGTGCACTGCATACTCCATTCAAACCAGAATCAAGCAAATAGCGGTGTCCTTTTACAAGAAAAAAATTGGTTGCATTGTAACAGAGGCGAAGTGATGAACAGTTTGTTAGGGAACATCTTTATGAGAAGTCAAAGTCCTACAGTTAAAACGTGTGCGTATGGAGCAAGCATAATTGACGGTATTCTGGAATGCGGGGAAACGAAAAGGTAAGTCACTATCGATTTTTTGTGAAGGCATCATAAAGGCATTGTGGAGCCTATTGTTCGATTAATTAGTAAACGTATGTGCTCCCGTAACAATCATGCACACCCGATGTTTATTCAAATTTACCACCTTGAGCAAATATTGTCTTCCACATTGTGTGCCTTTATCATACCAACGAAGTGCATTGGCAATAAACCATACGCCGGAAGGTATCAACTGAAAACTCATTTGTATGTTAATTTGGCCAACATTTTGGATATTGTTTTATGTTTAAGTGTTTGCTTTAGATGAGTGTAATGAGTATCTTAACTTTATGCTTGATGACTTCGTGAACGTATAGGTATGAGACTTGTTTTGTTAGTTTACATGATAAAGTGAGCTCTCGAAGGAATTCTGAGGGAAAAATACCTGATAAGTGCACTGAGAAGTGAGTTTGTTTTTTTTTTTTTAAATTTAAACGGGAACAAGCAACTTAGTGAAATTTTGGCAAAGTCTTCGATTACGGATGTAGGTAGTTCGCCTTCGCAGGACTTAGAACAAGTTGCTCAATCGAATTATAAATTTAAGTTCTACATAAAGTTTTCATTTTTGTATGAGACGTTCCGGAATTCTTAAGTTCTACATAAAATCCCCATACTAAAGTAGAACTTTATGTAGAACTTAAATTTATGATTCGATTGAGCAACTGGCCCTTAAACACCAAGACCTGTGAGAAAATTGTCATTAGTATTACAGTTTTGAAGGTTTGGCCTTCAGTTTGATATCAAAACGAAGTCCTTGGTTCCATGGAGAATTCAGGGCGGCCAACAATTAGCAATTTGAGTGGATTAAGGCTTTCAAAAAAGTGGGGGCTCTTCGCGAGCTCCACTAACAGGTTTCATGTGACAGCATTGTATTTATATTGAAACAATAAAAAAGTTTTCAATTGAGGTAATTGAGAGATGCAACAATCATAATGAGATTACTTTACAAGGGGTAAGAAGATCATATTATTAAATTTAGAAATCAAGAGCGGAAAGATAAACTGGGTGACATAATGGTAGAATCGCATTCGTTTCTGAGGTCCTGAAAACTACTTATGCAGATTACTTAAGGCGGTATTACACTATCAAAAAAGTATGGCAAGTTGACAAAAAAAATATGGCACAACATTGTCATATAAGTGTGACAGTCATATATATATGGCAGTATTTGTATGCCTCCATATATATGACAATGATTCTAGAGCCACATATAATATGGTGTAGTGTAATACAAAATCATAATTGTCACCATATAAGTATGTTCGTCTTGTGTCAAGACGTGTAGAAATAAAGGCATATTTCTTTTTCTTTTTTTCATTATTAGCTCTGTCACTTTTTATTGAAGCTTACATCTATGTACGAGTATGCATGTGTAATAAAATTTCAGATTTCACATAACCACTCCGTGCATTCAACGTACAATACAAAAGAAATAACTACAAATAGAGAAATAAAAATGAAAAAACATAGGATGCCGATTGTATGACAAGCGCAAGTCATATAAAATCAATCGATTTTTATATGGCTTGTTCATTATATTCATGATGGCACAGGCTGCCATATAAGTGTGATAGCGATACTTTTCTTTGTCATATAATTATTGTTTGCCATATAAATTGTCCATATACATATATATGGCATAGTGTAATATCACGTACAATATTTAGAGAAAATGTGCCATACATTATATAACAACTCTGTTTATATATACATATATGATAGTGTAATACCGCCTTTACTGACGAATGCATAAAAATGCGATCAGGAAGAATGCAAGGCAAGGTGTAAAATGATGAGAATCTACGTCCGCTGATAGTATGAATGTGTTAGCTAAAACCAAAAGAGCCTGCAGATACAAATAGCCTTTCTGCTGTGCTTTTTAGGGAAGCTAGAGATTTAAGCTGGAAAATAACGTGCTCCAATTGATTCCACGATATATTGGGAAGAAACTTCAGCCTCAGTATCATTAGGCCAATCATAAATAAGGGATACTCTGACAATAAGTTCAACTAACAAGAAATAAGTCTCCACGTTGCATACAAGGCTTGCCACACTGTGTGAAATTACATATTAATAATTTAACAGGCTCTCATTAACGATATTTAAAAGCAGAAAAGTACTCATTCTACCAAATTCTCACATTGTAGCAGACCTTGGAAGAAAAATCTAGAATCGTCAGACTAAGCAGGATAAATATGACAAACGCGTGCTCTTTGATGGAATTGGACTTCTCTTTTTAAATATATTTTAATCTATTTCCTTCTAGAAATACAAACAGCCAATTCAAATGATCGTAATGAACAGAATAATAGTTTTATTATTTTCTTCATTGACATAAAAAAACTAGAATGTAATATATAAAGCTAAGCTTCCTAGAAATTATAACATTGAAGTTATTTTTTATACTTTCCAACATTCCCACTAAAATTCAATGTTAAATAATTTAAAAAATACCCATCAACTTAGAAAACTTTGCATTTTTGCTACTAGGGAGCGCCTTCGTAAAAATATCAGCAACCATGTTATTTGTGTCAATAGTTTTCAAACATATTTGGCGATTGACTATTGGCTCTCGAACGAAGTGATGACGCACTTGAATATGTTTAGTTCGCTGATGATATGCTTCATTAAACGCAAGATCAGCTGCACCACGGTTGTCACAAAAAATTTCTATTGGTTCTGTTTTCTTTTTAAACAGCTCTTCTTCAAATTGTCTTAACCACAAAGCTTCTTGAACTGATGCTCCCATTGCCATATACTCAGCTTCACAAGTAGATAATGCTGTTGTTGTTTGTTTCTTGGATCCCCAAGATATTGCTCCACCTTGTCTAAGAAATAAATACCCTGTGACTGATTTTCGCTCATCCAGGTCATTAGCAAAATCTGCATCGCAATAACCTTTCACAGATAAATTTTCATTCTTGATATAATTCAATTTGAAATCAATTGTTCCTTTTAAATATCTCAAAATACGTTTAGCAGCCTTCCAATGTTCCATGCCTGGGTTGCTGTTAAAACGACTTAGAAAATTAACTGCATAGCAAATATCAGGACGTGTTAACTGCGCTGCGAACAACAAACTTCCTATCAGTTCTTGATATGGAACCTTTTCCATCTCCACTTTCTCTTTTTCAGTACTTGGACTTTGGTCTTTACCTAGCTTGATATTTAAGTCCATAGGTGTACTGACTGGATTACAAGATTTCATTCCAAAACGATCAAGCATCTTTAGAATGTACTGCTTCTGATTGATTGATAATTTATTTTTATAATCATATTCTAAATGTAGTCCCAAAAACGATTTTGCTGCTCCAAGTTCTTTTAATTTAAAATTTTTGTTTAGATAATCCACCAACTTATTTCTCTGAGATTCGTTTTTCCAAAGAATGAATATATCATCGACATATACCATTAATATTAAAATGTCTTCAGGATTTAGATTTAAAACGTATACACACTGGTCTGTTTTCAACTGCTTTAATCCGAAAATCTGAAGTACCTCATTTAATTTCTTGTTCCACATTCTTGAAGATTGCTTTAGTCCATAAATAGGTTTTTGCAACTTCAACACTTTACCATGAGGAATTTCAAAACCATCTGGAGCTTTTAAATAGATTTCCTCCTCCAGATCACCCTGCGAAAACGCCGTAACAGCATCTAGATGATCAATCCGCAAATCCAAACTTAGCGCCAGAGATAATAGATATCGCATTGAATTGTATCTAATCACTGGTGAATACGTCTCCTGATAATCTACGCCACTACGTTGTGCACATCCTCTTGCAACAAGTCTTGCTTTGTACCTTGAAATTTCACCTTTTTCATTTCGTTTAGTTTTGAAAACCCATTTAGTAGTAAGTGCTTTTCTTCCTTCTGGCAGTTCTGATATTATCCATGTTTTGTTTTCCTCTAATGACTTGAATTCTTCTTTTGCTGCATTTTTCCAATTTAAAGAATTGACACTGTTGATAGCCTGAAAATAATCCTGTGGTTCTTCATCATCATTGCAATCAACAAAGTATGTCACATAGTCACTCATGTCAGGTTTTTTTCGTATTCTATTTGTTCGACGGAGAACATTTTGTTCTTGCTCTAAAAGTACTTGTTCATGCATTTCAGTTTCTTCTTCTTGAAAATCATTGTTATCATCAACTTCTGTATCTTGAAAATTATCGTTTGTTCAACATCCCCATTTTCTGATTGTTGTTTTGAGTTTTTATAATGACCAAGATTTTCATGCAAACATTTTCCCACTAAATCTTGATCATCTGAACGAATTTTCTTCTCAAACAAATTTTGTTCTTTTTTAATTTTCGCCAAAAAAAAACATTTCATTTTCTAAAAATTTTACGTCACGACTTATAAACAATTTTCTTTTCGTTGGTTCATAAAGTCTGTAAGCTTTGCTATTTTCGCAGTAACCAACCATTACACATTTGGTAGATTTTACATCCCATTTCTTGCGCTTCTCTTTTGGCGTTAAAACCATTGCAACACATCCGAATATGCGCAGATGAGACAGGTTTGGTTTGACATCGCTCCAAATTTCTTCTGGCAGTCTATCTTCAATTTTTTTTCGTGGAATTCTGTTTTGCAAATAAGCAGCCGTGCTTATTGCTTCTGCCCAGTAAAATTTCTTTAAATTTCCATCTGCCATCATAGTACGAGCCATTTCAACTAAGGTCCTGTTCATGCGTTCGGCTTTACCATTTTGTTGTGGACTATATGGTGCCGACTTTTGGTGAACTATACCACTCTTTTCACAAACTTTTCGCATCTCTGAGTTACAGAATTCCAAACCATTGTCTGTTCTCAGCACCTTTATCCTTTTTCCGGTCTGATTTTCAACAAAATTCTTGAAAATATTAAAATACTTTACAACCTCGGATTTATTTTTCATTATGTAAACAAAAACTTTACACGAGAAGTCATCAAGAAATAGTACATAGTATCTGGCGCCTCCAATTGACGCAGTCTCCATAGGCCCGCACACATCAGAATGTACTAATTCCAAAACATCTTTTGATTGACTTGTTGATGTTGGAAATGGAATCTTCGATTGTTTTCCATAGATACACGAAATACATTGTTTTTCTTCTTTTTCTTTTGCAGACTTCATTCCGTACAAACTGTTTCGACTTAATTTCTTTAAGTCAGCATCATTGACGTGCCCCAAACGCTTGTGCCACAGCTCCTTGCTTGTAGCATGAAAAATTTTATGCTGTCTTCCAACATCTAGCTTGTACATATTATCAACCACACTCGCTGTTGCAACTAGCGTATTTTGACTTAAAATTTGGCACTTTGAATCGGTAAAATTGACTTTCAAACCTTTTTTAGTCATTTGGCTGACAGACAACAGGTTAGCACAGATCTCTGGAACCAACAAAACATTTTGTAGCGAAACCTCTTGATATTGATTTCGGATGAACACACGGATAACAACATCTCCCTTTCCACAAACTCGCAATTTAGTATTATTTGCAACTGTCACAAACTCGTCTGATGTGAGCTCAGTGAATGTAGAAAAAATGTTTCTGTTTCCAGTCATATGCGAAGATGCTCCCGAATCTATAATCCAACTAATTCTATTTACATCAAAATTTGCGACAAATGATGATAGGAGCCAGGCAGTTGTCCTACCACCGTTTTCAGATTTTGTTTTGTTCCTACAAAACTTCGCAATATGTCCCTCTTTGTTACATTTAAAACATACAACTCGTTTCGGTTCGAAAGTTCGACGATCTCCTTTTTCAGGTTTCTTACCTCTTTTACTGTACAGAGCTGCAGCACTTCCGCCGCTTGCACCTGCATCTTCATTATTGTAACTATCATAATCTTGAAGCAATTTCGTTTTTATATTATCTCCAGTGATAGCAATGTTACTACTTTCAATAGCCATAATCATGGGCTTAAAATGTTCTGGCAAACCACTTAGTAACAAACTACCAACCCATTCTTCACTTACGATCATGCCTATCTGGTTGAGTTTCTGAGCAGTATCTATAATAGTATCAACATACTCACCAATGTTAGAACAATTGACTAGTAAAGTTGTTGATAACTTTCGCAACAAACCACATCGCCTGGTTAGTCCAGAATCATCATAGGTTGATTTCAGTTTCTCCCAGATTTCTTTTGCAGTCGATATTCCCTGAATATGCGCGTACAGATTTGGAGAGATGTACAAAATTAATCTTGACATAGCCATTTCGTTGGTTTCTTCCTTCGTCTCGGTTCCAAGAATCGACTTCCAATATCCTTGTAGCTTGAGAGCATGTTCAACTGTAAATTTCCATTTGTGAAAATTTTCCCTTCCTTTCAATTTTTCAAAGGAATCTACGAATTTGTCCATTTTTAAAATATATTTCTTTTCCTTTTCTTAAATGAATATAGTTCCTGGGCCCATAACCTGATGGAATTGGACTTCTCTTTTTAAATATATTTTAATCTATTTCCTTCTAGAAATACAAACAGCCAATTCAAATGATCGTAATGAACAGAATAATAGTTTTATTATTTTCTTCATTGACATAAAAAAACTAGAATGTAATATATAAAGCTAAGCTTCCTAGAAATTATAACATTGAAGTTATTTTTTATACTTTCCAACACTCTTCCGTCTAATGAAGGCAACGAACTGACTCAGAATTCCGATGTCATTTAGCACTTTCGACGACTTTCAGCAAATCACTTCTGAGCAACATTTTTAAAACCAGTCTTGGAAAGTTCAAATGGCATTACACAGGGTTCAATATTTCTTCTCGTTTACGAAGGTGATGTCAACGTGTTGGCAAGAAGCAGCTGTGATTTTGTATTTCAGCTTGCGAGTGCAGAAACTAAAGCATAAGAAGTGTACAGTTTCATTGCCCCAAGAAGATAATCACGAAATAGAAATCTTTCTAGAAAATTCAAAAAGTATATGGTTTTGATTGTCTCAGTCCGATATAACGGTGGAGAAGCATAAACTTTATGATTGCTTTGGAATTGTTAAGCAACATTTTAATTTTGGTCAATTTTAGACAGTTATAGCATAGTGTTAAAAGAAATGTTACAGTAGATTGTAGTTTTAAATATGATGTGTTAATGTTTTTTTTAAAGCGTATTTTAAATAATGTTATTGCCTGATGAAGAGCGCATCCATGAACGAAATGTTGCATACCATTTAAATTTGGTTTTTCTTTTTGACCTTGAGCCTGAGAAAACAGTCTAAAAAGGGCAGTCCAGACTATACAATTAGTTGGACAAACTTTGGCTTGAACGACCAATGTTTGATAATGTGAACCCTAAGACGATCGCTTGGCCAACATTTGGAGGGTTTTCAAATATTTTTGAAAATTTTGAAGTTGGATGGAGGGGAGGATATAACAAAAAGTTGGGCGAAAAGTTTGATAAGTCTGAGCGCAAACTACATCCGACCATCCAACATCCATCAAACGAGATCTGTTCAACAAATTGTATAGTCTGAACGGCCCTAAACACAAACTTTATGTACATAGATGTGGAAACCCTTATTCGTTGAAGAACATACTCCAGGTTCCATCCATGAGAACCATATGTATTGAAACTAAAAACTCTATAAAGGAATGTATTAGCTTCGGTGACATGAGCCTAACTAGAAGAGTACGAATCACAAGATTTCGTTATCTGGAACATTTAGAGCAAACTAAAGCTTACGCTCCAGAAAGAGTCAAAAAAATTACACCTATCTTGTGGTACCCGTAGTGTAATGGATAGCATGTCCGCCTGTTAATCCAGAGGTTCGAGTTCGAATCCCAAAAGAGGCAAAAATGTTTTTTCCACGGGTATCGCCTTTCGCGAGGAATTGGCAAGTCCTCCGCTAGTATTCATTGCCATGAAAAGTACGTTCTCGATTAGCCGTTTGGAACCGGCAGAAAATTGTAGGTGCCTTCCATTCCCTCACAAGGCTTGGTTGTGAGAAATGCGCTAGGCCCAGGTGCTCCTCGCTCTGTTGCGCCACCCTATTTATTTATTTATTTATCTTGTCACAGGTGGCCTAAATAAACTCAACCGGTACGAAAAAACTCAACTCAACAAAGAAACGAAAAGCGTTGATTCCGACTAATTGGTAACGTTTGATAGTTTACCCTCAAGGCCTATTGGAGACTGTTGAAACCAACAACGTAAGTAATTATTTCAACAGAAATCAACAAATGTTTTTTCATTGATGTTTCTGAAATTTGGACTTCGAACTTCAAGTAAGTGTGCAAACTCAGGCTTAGCGTAGGCATATACATGTATACAGCCTCTAAAAATATAGTTTCGTAATTTACAAATTTCGAAAAAGAATAATTTTTTTTATTATATCGGTTTTTTCAATAAAAGAGCTACAAAAGTTTTTTTTTTTTAATAAATCGAAAACGGTTTTGGATATCAATGAAATTATTTATTCCTGTGAAAGTATACGTTTGATGCCATTATGTACGGAACTTGATTTGTTTTGCATGACCACCACGGGCACGCTTGCAGAAGTCCACACGCTGAACCAAATTTTCGACGGTTTTCAAGAATAACATTTACATTTACATGAAACCTACTCCACACATAAATCTGCGGAGTAGGGGGTTTTTGCAGCCGGGCGACAAAGACCATTTGGCTGATACACCACAAGACTAACTACACAAATACTACATAGAACAAATAACACATGACAACAGCACGCAGTAGTACAAGACGGTTCCCCATCTTGTCACTAACAGCGCTCATTCCGATTTAATTACGGTGTTCTAATGGGAACCGACTCTTTTCGGGTGACAAGGCCGTTGTCAAGAATAAATCCTCTGATATTGCTGTTATTTCACGCTCGATATTCGTATCAAGTTCATCAATTATTATCGCTGGCTTGTTGGCATAGACTTGACGTAGCCTCACAGCAAAAAGTGTAACGACCGAGGCGGACAAGCGACTGGACCAATTCGTGAGATAATACGATCTCCAAACTTGGTTTCCAATAAATTCATTGTGATATTCGGTACGTGTGACTTGTTGCGCCGTCCTGTTGGAAGCACATGTCCTCCAAGTCCATATCATCCGAATCATGTTCAAGTTCTTGCTCAGCCCAATTCACGAACTTACGACGCTTCTGGTGATCAAGCGGCTTCAGTTCTTGCGTCAATTTAATCTTTTAAGGATGTAGGCCAAGATCTTTTCGCAAAATTCGCCACAACGACGAAACGTTTAGGCTTTATGCAACTGAAGCTTCAGCGGCAGCAATATTCTCTACACTACGGGCACATCTTTGTCTCACTTTCACGGAACATTTTGTAGTGTGCCTGTGGATTAAAATTTTTCCACTATACGCTCAATTATTGATCTGCTAGGATGATTATGACGACCATACATTGGACCTAGCGCTTTTGACGTTGAGGCCACTGACTCCAAATTTCGGTAGTAAGTTTTAATAATTTCGACTCATTGTTGGCTCGTACATCTTTCAATCATAATACGGCAAGCTTCACTGAAGAGAAATGTCAAAAGAGCGGCAAACAATATGGCGTCGTTTGCTGTCGCTGTTGCTTTACTTTTGTGGTGTCTCTTTTGAAACCCTTTACTTTCAATTTAAATAACTATAGTTTCTTTATTTCCAATTATTAAAATGGACAATTTTAACATGTATTGCAATTTCAATTAACTTCGCAATATAGTTCAAATACAGCTAAAAGATTGAATCTTGAAGCTTTGACTCATTTTCTAAACAAATACAACTACAATACAATAAAAAAAAAATTATTACTTGAGATTATATTTATAGTTACTCGAAAGAGTCTTCAAGTCTGTCTCAAAGTTCAAAATACATATTGAACTTTCTATGGCCAAGGAAGCCAATAGTTGAGGGCCTGCAGCTCGATTTCTTTCAATTAAAGTTATTCGACAACCGAATGACTGTTCGTTTGGATTTTATTTCAAGAGCGATTAAAGCTATATACATATCCATTTTTCGTCAATAATTGCGGCTCTTATGCTATACATACCGCTTGAATTTGAATGAAAGAGTTAAGGAAATTTGGCGTTGCTACAATAACCACTTTTACGGTGGAGTTGTGAGTTGGTCAGAGTCCCAGTTGGTTAGTTAAAATACTATTAAATTACGTCAGGTGTAAGATTCGATGAATTGAAAATATTATGTTTTGTGTACAACTCCGTGCAGCCTTCAATTAAGACTCCAGTCTCTGCCAACAATCACACGACGCGGAGGTTAGGAGTGCTGTAGTATAACATAAACTCACGCCTCAAGTTGTATACGATTCGGTTTTTTAACGAATCCAATTTACTAAATATATGCAACCTCGCTAGAATTTGATTTATTAACTTTGGAGAATTTTGAAATATTCTCCCGTTTTCTAGGAGCAAAAAATGCATTGGCGATGGAAAACCTTTTTATGATTGGTTTTGAGCTTTTTCTTTTGAAGAAGTTATTTGAATACATAAAAAAGGATGCTCTGGGATTCATATATTGATGATGTTGAAAAGTGAACACCTTCAATTCTTCTATTTTTAGCAACATATATGTAAAAATAAACACAACAGCAATAGGTGAGTTATGTTTGGAACGTTTTTCATTCACTGTTTACTAAAATAACTTGGTTCCTCCAGCAGATGGTGGGTATGCTTTTCAGCTCTCTCATTTTTTTTTTCTCGAAAAACCAGCACCTCATATCTTTGGTTGGGTGTATTCAAATAAAATATGCCGGGGGCATATTTTAAATTTCTTTCTAAAATCACAAAACATATATGTACGAGTGTCGTGTGTGTGTGTTTGTATAAAATAAAAGAGAACAGTGTTAAGAAATATGTGAATAACCAGACCGGAACAAGGACCAACTTTCCCACTGCCCATATTTCTTGCTTCAAAATAAACGGATCACAGGATGCGAACAAAAGCCAAGATGTAAACTACTTCAGACGACCGACTGGTATACGTTTGGCAGTAAAAGGAGGAAGGAAAAGAAAGAGGCTCAGGATGTTGATGTCGAAACTTGCACATGGAATTAAACTTCTTTTTACACATACTTTTAGGGCCATAGTGTGCAGTTGCTTAAAGTGGAGGTTTTCTGAATCACACAGCAAGTGGGCGGGGCTACACAATCATTTTCAACTTGTTACCAAAGTTGAAATGAAATATTAAGAAAGCACAAGGACTTGGGAAGACAAGCTAATTTGAATACACTATAACTAGCTGTACTCTCTATACACACGCTAAAGAGTAAACCAACATATAGAAGCACTTACTTTTTTCCACATATGCAGGGCCGAGTGTAATGTTTATAGCTTATAATATGAGGTGGTGTTTATCCTTCCGTTTTTATGTACGGCTCATGCAAAAAGTTTTGTTTCCGAAAAAGTAGTAAAAAAAGCAAGAACCAAAAAATATGCATTCGAGATGAAGAAAGTTAATAAATATCCAGAGTTGAAGGCTTTTTGCACTTTATCGTGTAGTCCTCTCATGGCTGCAATGTAATACAACCGAAATGGATTTTAAATCTAGTTTTAAAATAGGGGAAACTTTGGATTTTAGATCTTTGTAATTAATCAGGGCTTTTAGTTTTGCCTCAGTTTTAGACAAACTTTTCAAACTTTTTCATTTGCGGAGTGGAACATTTATTTACCACTTATCCGAGTTTGTCGCAATTATCAAAGAGAGTGGATGTGTCATTTTCCGATTGAGCCTATCAATGTGAGGTTACATTTTAACAAAGAGAATAGATGGTAGTTTGGAAGTCTGCTCAAAATTAAAAACGAATAAATTTTAATAGTTTTAATTTGAGTCTTAACGAAAAATAGAGGGAAATTGGCAGCTTCAATTCTGAATTTACTAAAATAATCAAGGGTATTCATCGGAAGTGACTTCACCGCATGACACCTGTTATTGGACAAATGGTTGAAAGAAAACTTCGAACATCATTCGTTCCACTCAACCATTTGTGTCTCAATTGAAGATATCAAAAGACAGAAGCCAATATCTAACACCAGCAGACCTCTATAGTTTTACGAGTAAGCGGGGAATAAACGATAGAACCGTCGCGTCGGGTCGTTTACGGCTTGGAACAACGACCGAATTTGGTTTTCAGTTGAAGGCATTCGATAATGCGATGTCGGAACAATCAAAAGTATTTGCACACTCACAATACCATTATCTCATGCGGTGTACTATTATCGGTACGAGAATTGTATCCTGCATTCCTCGCTTTAAATACGATTATTGACAACGTCCTAGGAAGATGACGCAGTGTTTCCACAAAAAGGAGTTGAGCACGAAAAAAAAGAAACACCTAATATTGAAAAAAGAACCTCAGCTTGCACAGGCGCAGATTTCAACAACATACAGTTCCACAGAAAACATTAGAATATCAAACCACGGTTCGATGCGCTCAAAAACATCAACGAAATTATCGGCAAGAATTCACAGATACCGAACCGAATAAAATGAAGAAAAAAGAAAGGGAAATGATATCCTTACAGGACCTTTTTTAAATCAAGTTCACAGAGTGATCGTTAAATGGTGGAAGAAATCAACGTTACTTTACGGCAGACGGACACTAAAAGCAAGCAAATACAACACAACAAAAGGCTATTTCGCTTCCCACTAAATTCAATTCACGAATAGAGAAGAGAAATGGTCAATAACAAATCAAAGTTGCTAGCTTGTAAGTCATTTATATAAGGCCCGTCAGGACATACTCTTCTCGTCCCGTTTAGTTCACGAAATCGAAAATAAATATGCCATAGTTTTTAGAGGTAAATGTTGACTTATTCCAAAAGGACTTTTAGACAAGAACTTGGAAGGCTCGAAATAAAAAGGGATACGATTAATCTTACTCAGCATGTGGGTTAAAGGTTCGTTGAGATCATTGGACGAACGATGAGCAGGAAGGGAAAGAAAGATAAAAAGATCATACATTTCGGGGACTTGTTTTTTTTATGGACATAAAGTCTAAAAGAGGGTAAGAAGTAAGAAGCCTGTGAATGAAAAAGAAACCAAACACATACCTTCAGACTTCTATGAGATGAAGATTAAAAATTGAGACACGTTCGCAGTAAGAAGGAAGTGGGAGATGATTCCCGTGGTGCAGTGGTAGAGTGTTCAGTAGATAAGCCCGATGCTTGGACTTGACGTCTACTTTTCATTCAGCCCCCCAGCTTCACTTGGAAGCCACCCTTGAGGTTATGTTATGTAAAATAACTGCAATACAAAAAAGGGAAGGCTGTTATCCCGGCAGTATAATGGACTGACAATTAGGTCTGGGTGCTTCAGATAAGCATCAGCCTCCTCTTTAAAAAGAAATAAGGCACAGGAAACCCGCATTTGATGCTCTTGATCCCTGTGATGTAAGCCGCTTGAAATGGAGCCCACAAATACGATGCATACTCAAGGAAACGACGAAATAAATAAAAATAATATATAAGGTGGCGCAATAGAGCAAGGAGTCCCAGGTCCTAAAGCATTTCTCACAACCAGTTTTTGTGAGGGAATGGAGGAGACCTTCATTTTTCTGGCGGTCTCGATCGAACGGCTTATCGAGGAAGCGCCTTTCATGGCCATGAATTAAGGCGATACCCCTGGAAAAACATTTTTAACTCTGTTGGGTTTCGAACTACGAACCTCTGGGTTAACAGGTAGACATGCTAACCATCACGCCACGGGTACCACGAACACAGGCCACAAAGGGAAATTAGTTCTCGATATAGCTTCGTAAACATGAGAGCGAGAATTCAACTCGTAGCCGCAAGGATCATCTAAATCACAGATAAGCTTCACACGGTTTATGAAAAGGTTCTGAGAATGAATGAAATCATTTTGAAGCGTGGTTATTTGACAACTACCACCATTACAAAACGAGTACAATCGGATTTGAACAACTCGAGAAAAGGCAAAGACCATTCAATTTTAAATAGTCATAACTTATCATTGAAAAGACCACATAATTCAAATAATCGGCCGGAGGAATTGAAATATAAGTCCGCTTATGTGCGTTTAAGTAATCAATAGACAGTATTTCTGATTATGTTGGCTTACATGCCCGTAAGTATGATAAAACTTTCAGCAGTGTTCAGTGCTTAGCGGCGTCAGCCGTTAGTAGATGTGTTTTAATAAGCTCGACGATTTTCAGCCACTTTTCAACCACTATGCACGTATTATAACAGCTGATGCAACATGGCATCCAAGACCAACGGAAAATTGCATTGCTAATTAAAACAAGTCAATCTTAGCGGATGTCACAGACCAAGGGAGCAAAGAATAGAACTGAACATTTTGTCATATTTCGGAGGCGTGTATGCCAGCATAAAAAAATTTACTATTGGACTCTCCAAACCTGCGAAATTAAAAAATATCCATTATTTTCTGAACACACCTCTTGTAACATAGAATCAAGAAAAAATTGTGAGAACATATTATCTGTTCAGTAAAAATTATTAAATCGTTTCAAGAAGACAGATAGCAAATTATGAATAAGATGAACAACGCTTAGTAAGCAATACTCTGAAAGCATATGGTGTACCAGAATCAGATATAGGTACTATCGTACATAAATTTTTTCTCAGTAAGGCAATGAAACCCATCTTTCATGTGCAGTCTTCAACATAATTCCAAAATTTCACCTCAATCAGGACTTTTGGATAAGTCGACGTTATTATAAAATAAATCTCCTTCCATGTGTGTGAAGAATTTGAAGGAATTCATTCCACCACTTCCCAAAAACCTTGCTCAATTGATGACTTCCCAAGTCATGTTTAGCGAATTACTTGGGATTCAATTAATAAAAAATGAAATGCCAACCCCTTGTTGATCCAAATACAACAAACCAAAGCACAAAATACCCAACCAAAGAAGGCGACTGCAAAAGACACGACCTGCCAAATGTCCGCAAATTAATTACCTACCTTAAAAACTCATCACTTTCAAGTAATTTAAATTTTGAGTTGTTGTAATTTTTCTTTATAAAACGTTCCGAAACAAAAAAAAAAAAAAAAAAATTAAAAAGACTAAATTAAATGATACACAAACACAAAACCTGATGCGGCAAAATTTTGATAGACTACCTAGCTTGTTGGATTTAATTAACTTGTCAAAAAGACACTAAAAAGGTTTTGCACTGAGACAGCGGAAAGAGCATTTGGAACATCACTCATTTCGATGTCTTTGAAGGTTTGATAACATTTTCGTGACAGGTGCGAGTGCTTCTTTAAATATACATGGGTAAGTGCCATTAAAATGTTTAATAAAGGAAAACAATTGTTATTGTTGCTGTGTAGAGAGGGAAAGGAAACTGAGAAGGTAGAAAACTAAGAAAGTTAAAAACGAATTAAGGGATAATATAATTAAAAATAAAGAAGGTCTCTTTGCCTTTGAGGAAGAAAATGTAAATTACACAAGTTATCGAATCTCTGCGGTTCCAGCTGTGGTGGTTCTCTGTCTTAACTGCTTTTTGAGTGGCCTATTTCGTTTGTCTCAATTACTTTGACCTTCGTTAAAAATAAAAAATGGAACCATTTACACGGGCTTTGCACTTCCTTAACACAATCAATATTGGATGGAATAGCTTTTAGTGGCGATCAGAGGTATCCGTAGACTTACCACTGATTTGCTGAAAGAAACTTAGTTAAATATGAAACTTGACATTACGATGGTGAAGATTTGAAAGGGAGAGTCACAATCGGTGAGTTTGTATATGGGGATAAGCAGAATAAGATAAGTTTCAAGGAAAGAAGTGATGTATTTTCGGTGTGAGAAGGTGATAACTTGATACTTACAAACACTTCTTTCAAAACATTTTTTTGAATAGCGGGTTGTAAGTTGGCTGAATGCATCTTGAAGTAGATACGAGTTTGCAGGGATAAAAGAATCAAGTAAATTTAAATTATCAGTGGCGTGAGAGCAGGGGTCATTTCAAAAACCTAGGTTGTAATGAGAGATCTTTTACACCCCCCTATATAATTTTTAGTGGATCTCATATTGATTGGACTGCTGGCAGCTATTTTAGAACAACATAACGGGACTATATGCTCAAACCTGGTTTTCCCTTACATTTAGAAACTGTAAGGTTTTAATACCTGCACTAAAAAGAGTTTGACAATGGGGCGGTAGTTCAAGTTGAAATAAAGGTATGAGTGGCTTAATTAGATTCAAACTTCAACTTTTTTGGGTTTAGATTTATTGGAGGGCACAATCAGCAAAATAATATCTTTCTTTACATAACAAATTTTTGACAGATTTTTATGCTTTGATAAATATGCTTATGAAAGAGAAGAACATGAGAAGATTCGAAGTACAGTGGAGGTCCAGTATAACGAATGCCGATATAACGAATGATCGATATTACGAACACTTTTTTCAAGTCCATTAGGTATTCTATATAACGAACAAAATAACGAATTTCAGAAAATGAAAAAAAAATTACTGTAAGTGTATTAATGTGTATACTTACATGTATGTTCGTGGTAATATTGGAAGATACATACACACAATTGCACGTTTTATTTATTTAAAGATTTGTATGACAAAAAGGTTTCGATATAACGAATTTTCGATTTAACGAATTGACTCTGGACATTATATCGTTCGTTATACTGGACCACCACTGTATTTAGAAAAAAAAAAAAAAATTTATAGAAATACACATTTTATCCATTTAACATCTTACAAACACATTTTGATCCATTCGATTAAACACGGAACTCTTTCAAATTTTTTTAAAAGAAGAAAAAATACTAGTATACTGCTTGAGTTTTAATAACATTGTAAGGCTGCATAAATGATGTTTGATTATAGCTTCTATTAGCTTTTGTTTAAATACACACACGGTGCTTGGACCAGAAAAATTGCATCTACATTACTCCAAATCAACGGTATATAAATTAACCTTTTTATTTCATTAAATTTGATAACGAGTTATGCCAGTAATTTGTTCAATTATTTCTAACAGTTTACGATGAAGAGAACCCTAGCTAGCATGGGAAGAAATTTACCAGTCAGATAATGTCGATGAACAATTGAATATCTTTAATGATTTGGTTATAAATCTTTTTGAAAGAAATGGGCCTGTAAAAACTAAAGTTATAAAAAGACCAAGCTGCTCCTGACAATTATTTCGCAGGTGGAAAAGATTTGCGTGTGAAGACATGCTCAATGAGTTCAAAAGAACCAGAAATAGAGTGACGTGTTTGATCCGCCCTGCTCAACGTCTCCATCACACAACCAAAATTAATTCTAATGTATCTTCAAAAAACTTCTGAAGTCAAATCAAAGATCTAGGGTTAGGAAAGAAGTCGAGTACGAGGGACGAAAATGTTGAAATTAATGAGTTAAATGATAAATTTGCCAATCCTGTTCCCAACATACCTAGTTTCCATGAATCCCTTACTGAAATCACTTTTTGTGATGGATTCAAATTTTATGAGGTTGACGTATATGATGTTGGTGATGCCATGTATTTCATGTAAAGTCCAAATGTGTTGGGCTTGATAACATACACCCGGACTTTGTTAAGATTCTTTTACCAAAGTTATTCCCTCACATAGCATACATTTTTAATTCAATCATCCTCACTACCCATCTCAGTGGAAACGTGTTAAAATTATTCCAATTCCAAAAAGCTCCGGAAAAGAGAAGGATTATAGGCCGATCGCAATATCAGCAAGATCAGCAAGCAAATTAAGAGTTACATAAACGGGTTGAATCTCTTGAACCCTTTTCAATCTGGTTTCGGGAAAGACCACAGCTGCATAACGGTACTTTTAAAGGTAATTGAAGATATTCGCGAAACTTCTGATGAAAGTAAAGTAAAACTTTTAACCTTACTTGATTTCTCCAAAGCTTTTGATCCAGTTAATTCAACTTTATTATGTAAAAAACTTGTTGAAATGTATAATTTCTCTTTTGCTGCCATACCTCATTAATTTTCTCATATCTATCAAATCGGTCTCAAGCTGTTTGTCATGGTGGTAAACTTTCTTCGTTTTCCCTATTAAGATCAGGTGTTCCCCAAGGATCAATACTCGCTCCTTTTCACTATGTTTATAAATGACCTTCCGTCTGTCTTGAGATATTGCTCGTATCATATCTATGCTAACGATGTCCAATTATATCTCAATTTTAGTTAAGGGCTTGTTGAAGATGCTGAAGTTAGAATGAAGAAGATTTGGCTTCAGTCTTTAATTGGTCAAACCAAAATCGGTTTATACTAAATCCAACTAAAACAAAATGCATTCCGATATGCACCCAACAATTCGCCTTTGATGATTTTCCAAACATTGTATTGAATGGTAAAGTAATTGAAATGGTAAAAACTGTGAAAAATCTTGGTGTCATGTTTAACAACAATCTGACATGGACTGACCACGTCAATAGCACAGTTTCGAAGATTTATGCAGTACTACGAAGCTTGTCACATTCAAGATACTTTTTATCATCCGAAGTTAAAATTAAATTAGTTAAGTATCTGGTTTTACCGGTACTCACATTTGGTTGTGAAATTTTTGCAGACCTGGACTCGGTATCGTTCCGAAAAATTACACTTGCGTTTAACTCCGTAGTAAGGTACGTTTACAATTTAAGAAGATATAATCATGTATCTAGTTTTTCAAGGCAGATTCTCGGTTGCAGTCTGCGATGCCTCTTTCGCTACAGATGCTTGTCTGCACTCGTTAAGATAATAAAACTCAAAACACCTGAGTATCTATTTACAAATATAATTTTTTCACAATCTATAACAAGCTTGTCAATACGACCTAACACATAAATAGCAACGTTATATCACGGCGCCAGTTTTTTATTTACGCTGTTATCATTTGGAACCATATTCCTTTGTCACTAAGAAACAAAACTGAACATAAAAAATTTTCTTCTTTCATCTTTTCTTTCTTATCACTGAAAAATTCTCACTAAACATTCTTTTTAAGTTGATTATAACTGTTGACTATTTCATTTTCTTTAAAATTCACTATTCTCTTTAATTTTGTTTTTAAATTTTAGTTTTTTTTTTCTAATTCCTATACTGTTATCATAACATTACCTGTAGGTTATAAGAATTTTTCTTCTCATTGTACAGCGATGTCAAATGAATAAATAAATAAATAAATAAATAAATAAAACCCGAGTAATCCAAAGAAGTGCCTATTCATGACGACTATCTTCTTCGTCTTCCTTTTTTCGGAGTTACGAGCATCATGATCTCGAAACGATCACAGCTCTCCCACTTAACTGCTTCAAACTAGTGAATCGCTTGAAGAATACGCCACGTTAACCTTCAGAAAGGACAAGGTATCGGTCTTGTTGACCATAGATTAGCATCCCTTCAAACTTTCGCCAACAAACAAAAAGTCTGCTTTTGGAATATCGTTAAGGTGATGGTGAAAATCTAGCCAAAATGTTATTTTTTTGCCACTTTGTTACATCCAATATGGAAAACATTGTACACTTTCAATACTCCTACCTTTCCTTGCATCACCAATTAAGAGACATCAATGGGTCAGCTAAGGCTGATAAGATGATATTTGTTGAGATATTATTTCTTCCTTAGTAGCCTCTTAGGACAAACAGTGAGGCACTGCGGTAAAATTCCAAGCAGTCACTTCATATTCATGACGACTGTTTAGTTCATCTTTGTTATCAAACTGTGTCACTCCTTATAAAAATTTTCATTAGAATCGGAATGAATACGGTGGCCAAGGCAAGAGATCAACATTTTGATACTCAATCCATGCCTTGACAGCTCTGCCAATACTGGGGTAAGTAACTATAAGTCCACAAGTCAAGAACTACTTGTGGTATTGTGTTCATTGGATTTGTATCAGAAAGAAGAGCAAGAGAACTTAAAGCTTCGCATTACAGAAATTTCTTACACTTGTCATAATTTACTTGTATTACAATTAATTGTTGTTTTGTGTAACAGGTCTCAGTTGGTGGAGCTTTATCCTACGGGAAAATCTAACGCTGACTACTAAATAGCAAATACAACTCGGAAAAGACACATTGCAGGACATTGACAGCTCTCTGCTGACATTCTTGAGCTTTTGAAACCGAGTTCTATTGTGCCATAATAACTAAGAGCCCCAATACCATTACAACCTTCATTTGAATGTCTTCTATCCAGAGTCATTTCTGTTCTTCAGGCTACAATAGTAAAAATTGTATCCATCGGGACTAAATAAATAAAATAAATTGGGTAGCGCAACAGAGCGGGAAACAAGGGGCCTAGCGAATTTCTCTCAACCATACTTTGTGAGGGAATGGAAGGCATCTACAATTTTTTTCCAATTTCGTATGGCTTGTATCGTAGAAAACACCAATTCCTTGCAAAAGGCAATACCCGTGGAAAACTGATTTTTTCCTTCATGATTTTGGGATTCGAACCTCGAACTTTCCACCTAACGGCCAGATTAGCCCACCGTTACCCAACGTGCACCGTAATCCATCGGGACTATTCAAATCAAATTTCTTTTCGTCCGCAAGGACTCTACCACTATATTTAAACGAGTGAAAGGAGTGTTTACATAAGTAACAATTTTGAACTTTGTAGCAACTTTGTTTTTCGGAATGAGAGCTGGTTTCGGAACTTGCTTCCAATATCTGTATTTTCGTATTTATTAACTTTCCACTGGAAGTTACTCCTTTCAATTTGAGTGTCAAAAAAACTAATTCTTCAGAAACGCAAGACGTGAACGACTTGATTTGCAAACAAATAAAAATAGAACGGACGCGAGGCCTTCTAGCAAGTTATTCTTTTGTAAGTGTCGGTGTTTTTTTCCTTTTTCTTAATTCAAGATTTTTTTTTTTTTACTGTCCCTTTCCCCTATATGTTAAAAGATAGACCCTTTTGTAAAAGATCTGTGAATGCCAGCTATCTACATGTTGTTCAGCTCTAAAAACGAATCTTAGAAGCTGGCACGCACTGAGTGGCAAAACGCCAGAGCAGCAAAAGTACATCGATACATTGATCTACTAGTGGCTGAGCTCTAAGAACTTACACAATTAAATCCCCACAAGTCCTCACTTCTACCTAAACTCACAAGTTACTGTCGGTGCACATGTAATTCAAAAATAGACAGTTGCTTCTAACCAAACTAAAAGTCTTCAATCTATATATATAAAGTAGGATGTATGTATGTATGTATGTATGTATGTCCGGGGTAAACTCCTAAACCACCCAACGGATTTTTATGAAATTTTCTGGGTAGACATAGTTTAGTTCAGAGATGGTTCCTGTCAAGGTTTGATCCCCATATTCCCACAGGAACGGGATTGGTAACGGAAAATTAGAAACTACTCCACAGATTTCAAAAAATCTTTCAGCACTTGGGGTCCTACATTATCTCCCTTCATCAATAACTAAAACTATATTTCATCCCTATAATCCCACAGGAACAGAAACGGGAACGAGGGTGGGAACCATAAAGTTTCTTGACCGATTTCAAAAATTCTTTCAACTCTGGGATGTTACATTATCCCTCAGTGACATAGACTTACATTTCATTCACATACATTGATCCCCATATTCCCACAGGAACGGGATTGGTAACGGAAAATTAGAAACTACTCCACAGATTTCAAAAAATCTTTCAGCACTTGGGGTCCTACATTATCTCCCTTCATCAATAACTAAAACTATATTTCATCCCTATAATCCCACAGGAACAGAAACGGGAACGAGGGTGGGAACCATAAAGTTTCTTGACCGATTTCAAAAATTCTTTCAACTCTGGGATGTTACATTATCCCTCAGTGACATAGACTTACATTTCATTCACATATTTCCATGGGAACGGAAGATTCCCACAGGAACGTGGTTGGGAACGGAAACTTAGAAACTGCTGGATAGATTTCAAAAATTCTTTCAGAATTAGGATACCACTTAGTCCCACAGTAAGACAGATTATATTTCTTTCCCAAACTCCCACGGAAGAGGAGAACTGGAACCTTAAAACTACAGACCCGAGCAAAGCCGGGCGGCTCAGCTAGTCTTATTATAAATTAATACATTGAACAACGGCACATACTATTCAACCTAATCAAAATCTCATAGGTAGGAGTACAAGTACATGGAGCCATAAAAGCTTATGCACTGTGAAGCATAACAAGAACAACCCTTGATTTATTTCAAAGATCAACTTAAAAAACATCACTCGAGAAACTAGGCAAACAAAAGTAATTCCATTAGCTTTCACATTTATGGTGGGAGAACTTGCTCAATATTTATTCTCATTTTCTTTTCTTCCATTCTTCTTTCAGATAACTCCAAAAAGATTCATCTACATTGGCCCCAAGAACCCTTGCCTTACAGCTTATGTTCTTTAATATAATAATCGAATTGTTAAGGAATTTCCTTAAACAAGCTCTCTCCAGACTGTAGAACATAATCTATATGTGTAGTCGAATGTATACCTAACGTAATACCTACAGATGCTACAGCTAAAGCTACACTCTTCTCCAAATTCGGAACCCGATTGCTAAATTTGCATTTTCGAACACAAGTTTGCATTATGAAATTGAATTGACTTTTCAGTTCCACATACAAGTTGGCAAGAATCCATCCGCATTCAAAAACTAGGTAAATATCATGAGCACACAGAACACGAAAGCACAAAAAAACCAAAACCAAAAAAATAGATATTTCAATATGCAGGCGCACAAGGGCCATCATCCTTTTGTGCAAATTTTAGTGCATCCAAAGCTTTCATTGGTTTTTGAAGTTAATATTGTTTGCACAGAACTCACCCCCGAGTGCTACTGCTACTCTACGTTAAACATACTTAAAAGCGTTCTTAATGCCATAGAAAGTGTCCTGACCCAGATTAATACCTACTCCTTCGTCGTCGTCGGTGGGTTAACATTTTTGGAGATTGCCGTAAATAATGCGATTAGTTGATGAAGTGATTTTTGGAGTCTACCAAACTTGAACATCAACAACTACGGTACAACCGACAACAACAAAAAACTCATTTGTCTATGATAAGAGGGGTTAGCGGCCGGATGGGTTGTAGAAGGGGGCTCACGATAGAAGGGGCAGGGAGCCATCGCCGGGGTTAGATTAATATTATTAGTTCGTGATGACACAAGTCAATGGCAGATAATTTGCCACCTTATACAAATTGAAGTGCTTTTCAAAGTTGTCATTAATCTTATTTTTGTTGTTCACTTTGGTAAACAAAACCCAATCCTTTTGAAAGTTATTAATAATTTTTTTTCTTTCGCCTTTCGTACGCCTCCGGGACTTAAAGGAAAATAGGGACTCGGTGTGATTTTCCAAGTCAGTAGATGCCTCATATTCATCGAACGTGTTAATACTATGACACCAAAGATTTAATCTAACAAAGTTAATCCTTATTGAAAGTTGGATCTCACTGACAAGGATATCAGTAGATAACTACATTCAATGTATTAAATTGCAAATTAATTTGTGATTGAGCATGGCGATGGTATTTATTTCAAAGAGCTACCAATCTAGCCTCAACCTAAACTATGAAGATGTATTAAGTGTTATGTGCTTGTTATGAGTAGATGAGTACTGACACAGGGTGTCGATTACTTTAATCCTGTTTGTGGAAACACTAAATGAACAATCTCATCAATCGACCAGTGTTAAGCTCAGAGTCCTCAAATTAGGATCGAAGCCCTTCTCCATAGACGATTAACTTCCACAGATTTTGTGATCCCAAAACTATAAATTCTCAATATACTCGATGATAAACTTCTTATAAGAGATGACGAAACATCATAGTGAACTTGCAACTTTGCTGTATGTTGCTGTGAGGTTGTGTGCTATTGCAATAGATTTTATTGTATAGCTGTCGAAGCTTTTGCTAACAATTTATTTTCCTGCAAATAAGAATTCAGCATAAAAATGATTTTGTTCCGCTTTTATTAGGCGTGTCCTCCTCGCAGAAAAATCTGAAAGGCTTTATATTCATTTGACGAAACGAATATCCTACCGTGGGACAATCTTCTCAACAAAACAGATGTCTATTAATTTTTAACTCTTTCTCGGTGTGGGTATATTTTTTCAATTTGAATTAATTTGCTTATCAGTTGCTCAGATGGCACATAAATTTCTTATTGTAGTTTGCAAAAGTACAACTTCGTTTTTTATTTCAATTTAAATGTTTGAAGCCAATAACGTCATTTCATTAATATTAAGAAAGATATTCTCTTTGCAATACAAAGTTTTTTTTTGTGAATAATTAAGAATGCCACTCTTTCAATGTAGAAGTTAAGCTTCTGTATCGCTCAGTATCGTATGGCTGATCCTTAAAGAAAGAGTTTCTCACAATCCCTCCAATTATAGAAGAATAAAGCGCTGTGTAAGCGAGCGCAGCCTGCGATTGCGATCTGAAAGCTGTCAGAATGAAACATGTTATGTTACCTTATGGAGTGGCACACCAAAATGAATACGTTCCGCAGATCGTAACCGCAGACCGAATTTAATTCTGATCCAATTCTAAATGGAAATAGGGTAATATACACGTCTCCAGCCCCATTTCACAATTTAAATGGGTTTAGAATGAAAAAGACTGTGTTTAAAAATCGTCACGACTGGGTTTCGCTCTTCATAATAAATTTGGTGTAATGAGCTGTCAACTAAGCATTAATTATAAAAATTGAAAAAAAAAAAATCGCCAAGTCATTGGATCAGAAAAAAAACGGATTTTATTTTTCACTTTTTTTAAAAATGAGTTTTTGAAAGTGTCAAGTATGCAATGTTTAAGATCTTGTCAGAAGTTGTATTGACAAAAAATTTGAAAAAAAAAATCAAAGACACGGTTTTGAAGTTATTTCAAACTACCTACCAATATTTCGAGACTTATTCATATTAGGGTAATTCGGGCAGCACAGGTTTACTCTGAAACAACTACCAGAAATTATTTATTTCCTCTCTACTCTAACTATAGAAATGCACAAGCAAAGTTGAAAGGTGAATCTCAACACCATTTTAGCTTAACATTATATTTAGTTGGGCCGTTGGGCGTCCAATACACTTCGAAAATCAGATTAGTCAGCTGAAAATCAAGTTCTTTTAACAGAGAGTAACTTTAAAAGGTTTTTCGAAGCTTTCTCTGCGCTGAAACCAAGGTTCGACAACATCGAAGCAAAATTGGAAGTACTTTTTAAATAAAGTCGAATTTAGGTTCAATCATGAAGTAAAAACAATTTGAAGGCAAACATTTATTTCTCTACCTCCCAGTATACTTTTGGCAACCTTTGGTTTACGTTGCTGTTTTGCTATACGAAGTCAATACTTGAATAACAGTAGGTGTGTTTTTTTTTCAAACAAGTTCATAGTCCTTGGCAAACAGGACCCAATTTCTTTCAAGTTGAAAAATATCATAGTAATAACTAGCAAAATTTTGGTGGATGAATGCAGGGTACCGCTCGAATCATGGCGTAAAAATAAAACATTACAGCTTTTTGTACTCGTTGAGTAATCGGCTTATTTTTTTTTTAAGTTAGCAAGTTATTGTTAACAAATCTGATATGAATAAATGCTGGCTTAGAGCATATTTTTAAATGGAATACTGTACTATAAACTATGGAATTCTGCACAGTCCACTGGCTTAAAAAAACAAGACTTGTAATGCGATAAAGAGATTAGCACTTTAACAACTTGTTGTCATGCTTAATTCTTAAATTTGAAGTCGCTATCGATTTCATGAGAAATGTGGATGTGTTATTAACGCTTTCTTTAGTTTCAGCCAGTTTATCTAACTGTTACAATATACAAAAAACAGAAAGTATTATTTATATCAGCCTCTATTTTCTTATAAACGCAGTAAGTACCCGTGTTTGTGTTATTTCGCAAGTCTCCTGGAAATAGTAGTTGAATTCCAGATAAAAAATCCCGTGTAGCTTAATTTTTTGTACGAAACATTCATATACATACATATATATACTAGCTTTGATTTTATTCTCACGTGTAGGTAGAGTTCCTTTCATCTTTGTTATTATTCGATTCTAGTGATGTGTTAGAATACACTTGTTCTTAAATTCACTATGTACAGTACTTTAATTTCATCATTTGATAGGCGAATTCATAGGCATTATAAGCTTTGTAATTATCATATTACAGTTTGGAAAATAGAGCTGCGGGCTATATTGATGAATTTCGTAATGATGTCTTATTAAACAGTTTTGCAATGGTCGTTAATTTTTCAAACAACAGCTCTCTGCTCAGATCGGAATCGGAGGGGGATGGATTTCACTGCGGTACACCAATCAATAGTTGTTCGCTTCTGGATTCATTACAATTGTTTGACTTTGCAGAGTCAAATAAAAGGTCTATAAAGGAAGGGGGCAAGAGGTTGTTTCGAAACAAGAAAGTATGACACTCAGTTTTGGTTACTAGAATATAGCCAGAATTTTTTGGAAAATACTTTTGTTTATGATTTTAGTTCGGTGCACTGGATGTTCCATTTTGTGAACGAAATATTTTTTTCTCCAATTTTAGGATTAGGACATTAACCTACGTTAGGAGAAGACATTCTGCGGACTGCAAGATAGTTTTCACTTCCTCGTAGAGTCTACTGTTTCTGATGTTCCACTGGGTATTAGGT
This sequence comes from Melanostoma mellinum, assembly GCA_914767635.1. NCBI lineage: Eukaryota > Metazoa > Arthropoda > Insecta > Diptera > Syrphidae > Melanostoma > Melanostoma mellinum. The sequence continues at coordinate 231,004,186 of OU612058.1, read as the reverse complement.
TGTACACAATACTTGTGCAGATCAGGTGAACCATTCGTTTAATAGCTTAATGAACTTACTTACCCTAGGAGGGTACTCTTAATTATCTAACTTTATTCTAATGCCTTTCGGCCTAAGGATACCATATCTATTTCAAACTATAATATTAGCTTTATTAAAACTAAGAAAATTTAAAAAAAAGCTAATTTTTTTTTACATACAAGTATCCTGGCACGATGTGTTTCTCATTGCTCGTGATGGTTCCCTCCAATATATTCGTGTGCGCTTTGGCTCTTCGTCAATTTCCTCGCAGTGTTAAAAACAAATCTAATGAAGAAAGGTTCCTGATGCCTTGTAGAGTTTTCGGTTGCTCTGAGAGGAGGTTCCTGATGCCTCGTTGCGTTTTTTTGTGTTCCAGAGAGATTTTCCTTTCGAACACTTCAATCTTTTCTACGTTAGTCTTAGAAAGGTAAACCAAACTGGATAGAGCTCGTACCAGGTTCACCCCAGTCTCTAATACCCACCTAAGTAGTAGAACAGGAACTTTGTGTGCTAGCATTGGGGAATGAATGAGATGGAAAGCCTAGCAGATATCCGTTCCATACTTAGTTGTTAGAAGTTGTGCACATTTATGTAAAATTACTCAAAGTTGCTCAAAGTTTCGCAAAGTTAATTATTAAAAATTATTTATCCTCCTCTTGCCTTACACTTTCTGCTCTCTTATTCGAAAATGTAAGTTTTCACTCCACATATCTACTCAGTGTATGTAGGTACGCCATGTATAACAAACTATTTTTTAAAAACTCAAATGCATCGGTTCTTTCATCTTATTCAACATATAACATATGATGAATTTACGTAAAGTAACGCAAATATAAGCAAAATTAAGCAAAATAAAGTAAATTAAAGCAAAGTTACGTAAAGCAACACAAAGTTGCGGAAATTAACGCAAAATTGCAAAAAAGTACGACAAGTGCGTTAAATTGCGCTGAGTAGCACAAGTTGTAAAATAATGTAATGACGCAAAGTTAGGCAAAGTACGGTAAAATAAGGAGAAGCTAAGCAAATGTTAGCCAGTTTTTGTCATAAAGTCACGCAAAGTTACTCAAAATAACGCAGAGTTTCGCATAGTCAAGTGAAGTTGGATAAATTTCAGTTTTCACTTAGTACATTTTACTTCCACTTTTGTGAGGAATTGACAAATATTTCACTATCATGAAAAGCGTTTTTCCAACTAGTCGTTCGGAATCAGCAAAAAATTGTAGGTCTCCTTTAATCTTTACGAAACAGGGTTATGTGAAATAGAATCGGCCCCGTGGCTCACCGCTCTGTTGCACCACTCTATTTATTCGTTTTTTTTTTTTAGTTTTTTTGACTTAGAACAAAGAAGCAAGTTCAGATGATGCAGCCGTCCACATTTTTTACAGACTCAAAGCTAATTTTAACTAGATCAAAAATTAATCTAGGACTCGCCATCACAAGCAGTTGCTAGCTAGCTTTCTTTATCTTTCTCCAAAAATAGCAATTACTTTTGGATTCACAGTACCCATTAATTTGAACAGCTTCTGGCTCATATACCACCGTCTCTGTTTTAATATCCTATTGTTACACGACGCGACGGTGTCAAAAGCTGCTGCTTTCTGAATACTGATGTCTACTGCTTGCTTTTGAAAATCCAATTCATCGGATGTGAAATCCTCTGCAGGGTCTGGTAAGTCACTGAGACCCATACAGTAGGCCTATACTATAGCATTAAGGAGTTGCTGTAATTTTCTTCGACTACGATCGTACTTATAAGTTTCTTAGTTCTGGTTGGACGAAAGCAGAAACGAATGGTAGTTCTAAGGGACTTAAAAAGCACAATTGAATGAAAAACATACCGCCAAACACAAGTAAAACAAACATAGAGTACCCCATATAATACTTCAATGCTTATTTTTAAATTTTAAACTTCTTATGCCATTGTCCAGTCCTAGTAATGTCAAGGAATAAGAAAGAAATATTTTGACGCTCTCGATGAAGAAGGATTATTCATTCGATTTGAGTTGAATCTGTACTACTTGAAGTGATTACGAGGACAAAGTGGAACATAAATACTCCGTGATACCTGTCAAAATAAAAATCCAATTCATACACACAAATAAATTATATTTATCTGTTAAGGAAAGGTTCGATGAAACCTTCACACAACTCACTACAGATTTCCTTTCTGTTTTTCAAAGGAAAAGTATTTGTTTGTTTTGCAACATAGAATACGAAATGACTAAATATGGGTGACACATAACAACGACAGTTTATGATCCAAGAAAAACACACAAGAAAAACAAAAAGTTGATTTGGCGCACAATAATAAAAAAAAAAATTTCAAAGAAAAAGTTTTATTTACAGCTGCTAAGTGTTTGTGAGTATTTTGTATACCTACCTTCTATACACAGCTAAAGTCAAAGGATTTATTATTATGTCTTTTGTTAGGAAAAAGTTTAGTTTTCATATTTTATATTTATATGATCCCTTAAAGTTTAGTCATTAATTTAAATGGGTAATTTTGTGCTATTATGTCAATAAATAAATATGTATTCATGTACTAATAAATAAAAAAAGGCTCTAAGGAAGCTCTTCGATATTCTAACACATCTAAAATATACGACTGTAAAACTGTTCGAGTGTAATAACTCTGACAGGGAAACTAAACTTCAACTTCTTATATTGGAGTTGCTTGCTGATATCAAAATCAATGACTTTATTGACAACGATAAATTGGTTTTTTGAATTTGCTATGATTAAAATCGTGTCTGTTTTGATACAACATTTATTTTTTGGCAATTGTGAATGTGGAAGAACTTTGATTATATGTTATGGAAAAAATGTTTATATACAGAACCAAATTTGCAACACCTTCGTTTACTCTAACCTCTCGTTTAAAATGAATTCAATTCTCTTATCTCAATACGCCTTAGAATCTATTAGACTGTAAGTAGGTCATAGATTTGATTATATTTTATCCAAAGTGCGACTAAGACAGCCTTGAATTCAATTGATCCTAATTTATTTCACCCAGTCAAAAAGTCTAAATATAAAACCACAGACAAAGAAAAACTCAAAATTCGTACGACCACCGACTCTCTACGTGGGATGAAGACATTAGGTCAAATAAATGGGAATTATATCCTTTCATTCATTTAACACATTTATTCCGAACGGCTTTTCACGTCAAACAAAACTCAAGTACAACACACACACTTTTATTATAGAATTCCATTAAAAAAGCCTTCTGAGCAGAGGGCTGGTAGAGACCAATTCGGATTCTAGCCGACCTTACTTCGATTGAATCGAATTGACAAATACCTTTGTTTGGTCGTAATCCCTAACTGATTGATTTCGATGATCCTCGAGATTTGATAGAGTAATGTTCATGTTGAATTGTTGGTTGTGTTGTTTTTTTTTTTTTCATTCGAATCTTCTCCTTTTTTCTTGTTCTGACTCCGTGAAAGGACAACTATGAAAAGAAACAAGAAAAGCCAAGAGATCTCAAAGGATTTTTCATGTGCTCTGCATTCATCAAATACAATACCTTCTAGTCGTATTATGATTCCACTTGCCCTAGCCCACTCTGTGGCAACTTTCACACACCCTTCCCGCAGCTGGTCTGCCCGAAAAAGTATTTATTTCAATTTAATTTGAACACCACCCTGCTGATGATTGTGCCTTGCCTGTGTAGCATCTGTCCAGCTATCAAATACGAACAAATCGGCAGGATGTTGCATTACAACAAGCGATCTGAGCTGCCTGTTCAAATAACACAGAGAATCTGGATCTTTGACAAAAGGAGTATAGTTCCAGGGGGATTATCAACCACAACAAACACTAGAGAAAGGATAGGACTAAAGTGTATTATTTATCCTATTTGATAAATAGCAACGACAACGTCAAATAGCGAACAGAAACGGAAACGATGAAAAGGATGACAACAGCAACAGAAAACATTCAGGGCAAAGCAAACAATCATCTTTTGACACTTGCTCGCGTCAATGCTTTCCAAAGTATGATATAGGACTTCCATCTGGAGGTTGAAGTTGGAGATTGTTGAGGGCTGCGGGGGTGATTGAGCTTACGAAAGTCGACTTTCTTCGATTACTTTCATTAGGTTCTATTGGAATCGTGAAAGAGTCTGCCGAAAGGGGTGAATTGCCTTCGACATAAAAGGCATCAGACAAGCCTTCCTTTTTTTTTGCGCTTCATCTTTTATAGAAAAAAAAAGTTCTTTAATGAGAAAAGTTCTTGCCGGATATAATCATCGTATAGCGTAGCGGCTGCGGTGGCAGACGAAGGCGACATAGAAAGTCAGCACAAACAAACATATACCAGCACACAAAATAATAGAACACCAAGCAGAAGCAACTATCAGCAGTCTGAGGAATATTCGTTTTGTGTCCTTTTTTCCGGCTCTTTGCTCTATTTTCTGCCGCTTTGCTATTGCGCCTTTTTTGCTAGCACGAGCACAAGGCACAAACATGAAACGTGATAATTTGATGAAGAATTTTCCTTAAATGCCATCATGGGAAATTTACTTTGGGTTTCATCTCATTAACATGGGAGGTTGACTGAAGAAAGACACAATTCGCCTGACAATGATTGTGTGCTGACAGCCATGGTGGTGTTGATGGATCTCTGTTTGTTTGTTTTTCAAAGAAAGTTTTTACTTTTTTTTTTCTTTCCATTTTGCTATCTTTCCTTCTCCTTCGGTTATAAAAGAGTCGGAGAGGTGAAACTTTTGTTTTTTTAAGAGGTTTTTAAAAAGTTACTGGAATTAAATGAGAGCTCAAAGAATCGAATTAGATGGTCCTATTGAAGCGGGGCGATTGCTGTTGAAGTTAACATTCCATTTTGCTGATGATTCAATTTTTTATTTTTTGATTTCATGAAACATTTTAATTGCCACATCTTATTAAAAATAATTACAAAAATTTCCGAACTAGAGTGATTAGGAATTTGAAGCTTGTTACAATTTGATATTTATGATTTGTGCATTAGGTGCTAGTGCTGTTGATTTTTAGGCATCGGTTCATGAGTTCGGTGGATCTTAATCCGGGATAAATAATTTCGTAGAACTCAGTGACTTAAAAGCTAGCAAAAGCAGATGGACTTAGAGCACTCAAGCCAGAAATGATGACAGATTTTCCAAAAGAGTCAGTTCGAATCGATTGTTCTGGACTCATGAAGATCTAAATTGGACTCAAAACATGTGGAATAAGGATATCTTTTCCGATGAATGATAGCTTGAGCTGCATGTTGAAGATCGGAGTTTTCTTGGACGAAGAGAATTAAAGAAAAGACTGAGATCTGAGTGCACCTTACAGATGCTCCACAAGCTGAAGGTGTAATGGTCTAAAGATGCGTCTCTGCAGATAAAAAATAGTTTTCCTAGAATCTAGGTCCTACCAAAAAGTTCTAGAAATTGTATTCAAGCCCTCTGTTATAGAGCTGATATCCCTCGTCAACAATCTGAAAGGTCCTCAACGGCGTGGTTTCTGAGCAGAATATCTCACAATTGACCAAGTTTTCACACTTTTGGAGATCTTGGGAAACCCGAGAATAAACTATTGATCTTTTTATCGATTTCAAGGATGCGTATGATAGCATTTACCGAGGCGAGCTGTAGAGATCCATGTCTAGTTTTGGAAGCCCTGCAAGAAACCTTCGTAGACTCTTGTAGGATGACTTTGGAGAATTGACGCTGCTCCCCTGAGGGTTTCACCTTGTCGTGGTGATGGGGAAGAGGGGCTTACGTTTGACTCTTTCTGAGTCAAACAAACTAAGAAAACCCAACCGAAGTGTCCGAAGAGCAGAGAAAGAAGGGATCATGATTACATGACGAACGATGAAAAGACGACAAGTAGCAAGTGATGATGATAAATTTGATAAAAAACGAATTGAATTGAAGCAAAAGAGGAGAGGAGAGAGAGATGAGTGAAAGTTGTGTGTCTTGCGTTGATTCTCTGTTGATATGGAGTGACATAGCTTGATAAGAGATGAATGAAGTTGGTATGAATCTTGAGTCCTGCATTGACTCTCTGTTGATCGATCTCTGCTGTCCAGAACAGTAGTGTGACCTTTCTGAGAAGCTTCGCTAGAAAAGAGATGAAAGACGTTTAAGTTGCTAGTTTGAGGTTAATGTGAGATAAATCTTGAGTACTGCTTTGGTGCGTTGATCGGTTCCTGCTGTTGGGCCACCAATGGTCGGACCATTCTGATGGGACCTCACTGGACAAGAGATGAATGAAGTTGGTAGTATGTGGTAATTGTTAGAGGAAGTCTTGCATCGACTCTTCGTTGATCGGTTCCTGCTGTTGAGTCAAGCAATGGTGGGACCTTTCTGAAGAGACTTTGCAGGATTGAAAGAATGAAGTTGTATGTTTGGTGTGTGTTTGGCTGCTGGTTTCTACCTTGACTAGTGGTTGGCGTACATCTGAGGTTGTCAGGCCTCGAGTATTGAGGAAGGTACTCATCTGGAAGTGACCTTCGGGTTTCGAGGCTTCACCACAAGATGTGCTCTGGTACCACGGGAGATAGGCCCTCCTTGATGACGTTTATGTGCTTGAAACGCGGAGCGTTGTCTGGGACTATCTATGAGGTAAGCGCCCTTTGTGAGAGTATCGTTGTGGTTGTGGTTATCCGAATGCGGAAACAATTGGCATTCTTCGAATTCAAGAGGTGTAGATCGGCCTCGCTCTTTAGCAAGGGGGTGGACTTGCCTCAACAAGTTCACTATTGCTACTTAGCAACCAGGGTGGTGGTTAACACTCAATTTAAATCCGTTATGTGAGTAGGCTTGCCGTGCAATCAAGTTATTAAAATTGCACGTTAAACTAGACTTCAACTGCTCCGTCAGGGTCGGTAAAGATCTCACCGAGACATTTGATGTCGAATGCTTTCGAAACGAAGATAGCCATTCGACCTCTTTAGAATCATACTCAAAAAGACTGTACAAAACTCAAACGTCAACATTGGACTCATAATTTTTCAAAAGTCTGTACAGTTACTCGCTTACGCAGACGATATTCACGAAATGGGGAAAAGGGAGCATGATTTTATAGGGGCTTTTGTTAAAACAGGGGGCGTTAAAACAGGAGCAGCGAGAATGGGTTTAATGGCATATCATAACTATGTCATCAAACAGGGACTGACAAAATCAACGAGTTGGACAAAAAGTCACAATAGAAAGACATAACTTCGAGGTAAGCAGTACAGGACCTCGTCTATACGTATAATCCGTTATAAAAGCGGAAAATAAAATCTATGCCTGCCTATAATACAAAGTAGAGTTACTGTTGCCAGCCGCTGCAACTTTGGGTAAAGAAGAAGAAAAATAAAAACTTTTTAGGAAAACCAAGGTAACTATATACAAGGCCTTGACCATCCCAGGCTTGCTATTTCTCATGGAAACATGAACCATCCTACTAAAGCAATCCTTCTGTAAATTTTTCGAATAATCCGAATTAAGAAATATGCGGAGAAGAAAACTTAACAACGACCTGTATGAACTGTGCCACGACATTGAAATAGGTAGAATTAAAGGACTACGACGGCTGGGACATGTAAATCGAATGGATATCAACGTCCGGGTTTTCGAAAGTTTATTGTGGAGAAGTCATGGAAGGGAAAACCAAGTGTTAATGGGTGAAATCAAGTGAAAGAGGACCTTAATCGATTAAGAGGGAAAAAATGGAGGAAACTCTCCCATAATCGAAATTGTAGGGGAAATATGTTGAATGAGGCCGAAGATTACCCTGAATTGCGTTGCACACCTAAGTAACTATGTGAAAGAATACGTTGAATAAGTACATAATTGATCAAACGGTAAAAATTTGTATCCACGCTTACAAAGTTCTAAGAATTAATATTTTCGAAAAAATACATTGAAAATATTTGCACATATAAAAGTTTTGCATATTGGAATCAGACGGACGAACTTGTAGGCATTTGGTATAATAATCACAATCAAGTAAGATTCTAAGGATGTTTTAACTTTTATTACGACATACGACAATAAAGCGAGCTATAAGTAAGATCACAACTTCCACTAGGATTACTTGAACCTTGTAATTTGAATCTTGAAAAATTTGTAATTTACTACAAAATAAAGGAGGTGGTGCATACTTGGGCCCAGAGCGTACACCTATGAGACTAGTACCAAATGAAAGCTTACGTTCAGCCCAATCAGCCTGCCAAATATTTTTGAATTCGGTCTTGGTGATTTTGAGATAATTAGACTTGAAGTTGAGTGCCGGAAATGGGAAAAATCTGACATTTCTGCAAATAATTACGAATATCTCGAAAAGCATAGCACGTAGGACAATGATTTTGGTATCATATGAAAGATCATAAAAATATCTTTCATTTCATTTAAAATACAGTTTTCAAAATGCCTCATATTTCGAAAAAACAGACCTAAAAGTTGTTTAAAAAAAAACATTTTCGTTGACGTTTGACAGCCAATATCTCGAAAAAATCAGTGATGACCTATAATTTTTTTTGCACCACTTTAATCCTTAATTGGTAAGCTTGAATTTGATATACAATTACGCTATCATACATAAAGCATATCACGTACATTATACACAATTCCTAAAAAAAATTAAACAAAAAATATGTTCCACAGGAAATGCATTTTTCATTTAATTCTTCGCAGTTACTACTTTGTTTTTTACTAAACATAAAAACAAAATACATTTTAATGCTGCAAATGAGAAAAAAAATGACTAATCTTCGTTTAGATCTATCAAAATACCATCCAAAAACAAATCTAAAAAAACTGGTTGCTAGGTACCAAGCTTAAACATACAAGTCCGCGACCGTTAGGCCTAATTCATTGATAACTGATTGTTGGCTTGTGAGTAAACTATGTAATGACACAGAAACAAGTAAGTTTTTTCTGCAAAAAAATGACCTCAAAGTCAAAACTTTGTTTCGGGAAGAAAATTTGAACAGCACTTAAAATTGAAAATCTGGCAACCCTTAACCTTTGGAAGCTAAACTTAAATACAGTCTTAAAGGCTGTTACTTCTACAAAAAATTAAAACTATGATTAAGGTCTCTATCATTAGTATTGACAGAGATATTGAATTTAACATAGGCCAGGGTACACCAAAGTTAGCCTTTTCTTAAATTGTCAAAAAGTGATGTCAAAGTTGAGAATTGAGCTTTACTGTTAAACATTTTTTTTCTTAGAATATGACCAAGAATCACACCCCAAAGGATGTTACACGAAGTACGGAACATCCTGTATACTTTTTTTAATCATCGATGGAACAAAGAAACAACCAGCTAAGCGGAAGTTCACCGCTACACCAAAGAAGCTATTAGTGACGCGGAAATTCACTGGAATTTTTATTTTAACACCACAAACCATACTTCCCTTCACTAATAAATAAATGAATAAGGAATAAAGAAGTTTAGAGCGATACATGGAAAATGTGGCCATGGGTGTCGGATCTGTGGTGTAGAAATAAAAAATGCTTTGTACATATTTTAATCGTTAGGATTGTAGTAGAATCTATGAGCAAAGCGGTAAAGAGTGGGAGAATGGATTTGTGGTGTAAAAATTCAATGAAATTCGAAAGTTTTGTTTCCATTTTTGTTTAAAGGAAGTTTCATTGTTTCCTCTAAAGTTTAGAGATTAAAAAGTGCAATACTAGTGAAGTTAACTTTTTGTTGCTAAAAATAAATGAATAAAGAATAAATCAAAAACACAATAATAACGATACACGAATGAGAAATACATACTGCAATATATTGCAAAAACATTAAATTCTAATACTTCCATGTCTTTACATTATAATAAAGAGGAACGATTGTTTTGTTTGTATTGCATTGGCTCTTAAACTGCTGAACCGATTTTAGTGAAATTTGGAACAGAAATGATCTAGAAATAACAGAGGCTATATTTAATTCCCTATTGCCTAGGGACACAAACGGAAACGTAAACGGGAACTTTGTGTTTGTATTGAAAAGGCTCTAGAACTACTGAGCCGATTTGAATTAAATTTGGAACATAGATGACCTTAGGCCTGAGAAATGGCTATATTTCTTCCCCATATTTTATTGTCATAATAAGAATGCTACATTATCCCTGAGCAACATAGACTTTACTGCATCCCCGTATATCCAAAGGAACGGGACGCGAACGCCAACATAACTGAAAACTTTGAAAGTGATGGCCCTATTTTAAAAATTCTTTCTCTGTTAGAGTGCTTCATTTTCCCTAAGCAACAATTTTCTAAAATATTATCACGAGAAGGGGAACTATAAAACTACTTTATTCAATTTGTTCAATTTTGTCGCCGCACCAAAGGACTCTCGAGCTAGTTTTGTATAAATAAATGAACTTGATGAAATAATCAGAAAAAATAATTCCGATTGTTTATTTTTCAAATAAGTTTGAAGATTGCCAACTTATTAGCCAAGGATATCTATCATACTGATCGATTTATTTGGTTGACGCTAAAATTGCTCTTGCTCTACTTAGTTGTATTGGCAGTGTCCGTTTATCTTTCACTGACCATCACTTATGAAGTACACTATTGAAAAGAATTTTCAGATCCAATTCGATAGTATATTACTCATCTCAGAAATCTTAAAAGGTGCCGATTGAAAACTTCAATCCAGGGATGGAAAAGAAATGTTTCAATTGTAGTGAAAACAGCTTTAAGACTGTACGATCGAGCTGAGATGATGTCAATTGTATTAAAACTCAGTTTAGAATGAAAACAATTATTCAACAATTTTTTTCAACGATCGTTAAATATAAAATAACTCTGAGAACAGCAGATCGCTGTATCATTGGCAATATACCTAAACAGTGAGCCTAGTGCTCTTTCTCTTCAAAAAATCAAAAAAATAAACAAAATTTAAATATTTCATTGCAGACCTTGTCAGTCACTTAAATAATATGAGGCTTGATTGCTTGAATCTTTTCCGGACTATTAGCATAACATCGATTTTTCACGGTGTCCCACAAAAAAATCCTTACACCACTGGATCGCAGCTCCGAGGCGGTCAAATAACATCGTCAAGAAGGCTGATAAATTGGTTAGAGAAGTTGGTCTTTAAAAGATCGATTCTGACATGCGCTGTGTGGTATGGTACACATCCTGAATGAACCAGAGGTTGTTCTAATCTATTTCATCATTCATTTCAGTAAAGAAAAGTCTGTTGGTAAGGCTCTCTATAGCACCCACCATTGACCGAAACGTAGAAACACGTTCGTGGATTAAATCTCACATACAGCAGCCACATTTTCGTCGAGATGGCTCACCCTTTAGAAATCGAAACTAATATGCAGAGTTTTAAATGAGTTTGCTGAGCTTCAATGGGTAAAATTCAATTTAAAAAAAATTTTTCTTATGAAATACACAAAAACCTAAAATCTGTAAATTGAACTGAAATCCGTTTGATTGTACTTTTGTACTTGTATCGATTGGATGTCAGTATTCAAAGCTGACAAGAGATTCAAATTCCAGTGCGCGATGTAATTCCAAACGCTGTCATTCTAGTGTTCTATACGTTAGTCAGTGATTTGCTGACGCGTTTGCCTCAATGTATAAGCTCGAAGGCGTTCGTTACGATATGAAGATGCATTGGCGACAAAACTCTTCTTCTGCAGAGAAACGCCTTTTAAGCTTTAAGGAGGACCCTACACTGCGATTGGGCATTCAGCACTAACAAACAAATCACAATGTTGTACAAAAAGTTTGGGTTTAAGCCCCTTTAAAAGGACTATTTGAGTTTCAATTTCAGTTGACCTATCAGTTAAGCTTTCAGTTAAACCGATATCTAAATAATGAACTTATTACACTGATATGATAAAACGTTTAAGTTCAGTTGTCACTGTCAGTTAAGTCTTCTTTTTAATTGCAGTTGGCGGTGAATCAACATTTTCATCTTTCTGTTTATTTTCTTACAACATGTCAGAACGAATGTATTGTCGATTTCATTGTATTTTTATCGCGCGTGTTCGTGGAAGTTACCCTTTGTATCACAATTCAATGAAAAGAAGGAGCATACAATGAGCCAGTAATTCCAGCTTGCTAAATTGGAGTGTTGCACTTAATCTATCTTGAGATAAAATGGTTTCCCTCATACTTTTATCTTGCTGCGGTAGCTCCAAATATACAGTTTTAGTTTATAGATACGTAAATATCTTATCCCCTAAGAGGGTAAGGATTTTAATTTTAAAATTGACGAAGTTATGAGTATTTGAGCATCTATTGCTCCATGCCGGGTCTTATACTTGGGCGGCAGCTGCCCGGCATGCTATTGTATTTTTCGAACCCGAATAAATGAGCTCTAAGCTAACGAAATATTCTGCGTTTTGCAAATCTTTTTTCTGAGACTTGTAATATTTGAATATAACTCAAAATCTACTGAACCAATCGCTTTGAAATTTTGCACAGTAGATAGATAGATAGTTTTTATTAGTTTTCATTGTTAAATTACAAAGTTTACAAAAAAACAAAAAAGCATGGCATTTTTGCCGTCTGCCTAGTTGAGAAAACATAAAAAATAAATCAATAAATATAAATAAGTTTTTTTTTTTTCAGTTAATTATCACATGTTTTAAGAAGGAACTTGCAGTTACAATATGTGACAAAGTTAACTTCAAAAATAAATTACCAAATGTATTTTTCATTTAAAAGGTTTCATTTATAATACATTTTCTTTAAAGAGTAGCTAGTCTGCAGAATTGGAATAACTTCTTTACATCCATGTCATTCAGCAGGCGTACGACTTGGTCTAGTGTTGGAGTGTCGCTTCCAAAAAATCCCTTCTTGTTTCTTTAAAAATCGGACATTTTCCCATAAAATGAGCAACATCTTCTCTTTCGTTTAAGTTGCATAGCAAACATATAATGGGTAAATCATCTCTATGTGGTGTGAAGTTCAGTGGTAGAAGTTCTGCTCGCAGTTTTACCATTGTTGATATTTTTGCAATACTATTCTTGTCATTAAAATAGTTTTTGTCCCCCAGATTGTGTTCTTCTCTGCTGTAAATTTGCCTATGAATAGATTCAGTTGCATCATTAAAGAATTTTTCAGAAATCAGCAGGTAAAGTGACGTTTATAGCTCTGTAAGGGGCTCGGCTAGTTTCTCGAGCTCAAATGGAGGTGATTTTTTGAAGGCGTGTAAAAAAAAAACTATAGCTTCAATTATTCTGTAATTTTAGGAGTTTATTATTCATATATTCATGTAAATTGTCGCGAAGTTTCAAGTTAAAATATTGAAATCCAAGAGAGATATGGACCATTTCTTGAACTTCTTGAAATTAGAAGACGTCAATTTGCCGCATTTTTATGAATTTTTCTGGTACCTGTAACAAGAAAATAAAAACATGGCGTTAAAGAAGACCCTTTTTCCCATACAGCCATCTATAATTATAGTGAAGAATTGAAAACTGACAAAATGGCAGTAATTTAAAAAAAAAGTCCAAATTTCGCCAAAAAAATCGTCTTTCGATGGCTGCCAAAATTACAATTTTCATCCGATCGTAAAAGTTGTAGATGGCTGTATGTAAAAACATATGGAGAGTATGCAGTTAAAATTTCAAGACTATTCGTCAATATTTGCGTGAGTTACAGCTGCGGCAAATTTGAAAAATGTAGTTTTGAGAAAAACGCATTTAAAGTTTTCAGAGCAGGAGTTCAAGCGCCCGAGATGCTTCTCTTCTATACTCTGTCATTTCAAAAATATCCAAGATATCATTCCAATATTTTAGGACATCATTTTTGAGATATTTACCTATCGAAAAATGAAAAAAAAAATCGATTTTTTGAAAATGAGAAACTAGCTGAGCCCCTTAAAATTGGTATAATTTGCGTTTTTTTCCATGCCGCATTCTGTTGCTAGCTCTATCCAATCGGCGTACCAGCCTGTTTTGTTCCATATGGCTTGCAGAGCTGCTATCTTTGTAAGTCGATTATCATCCATCTTCAATGCCTTCAATATGTAATCCACTTGAATTTTCAAAATTCGTATGAAAAGCGGGGATAAACCGGTTTCTAACATGATGACGTAGTTAGGTGTACTATTCGGCAATTGAAAAATTCTTTTGCAATAGTATCGCAGAATCTTCTCGACTGTATCATACACCTTCGTTCTCCAAGTTTGCTCCGCGTAAGCGAGATTTTTTTCGTTAATATTTACTAGTTTCTTAACAACAAATCAGCCGATTTTCTATAGCGAAAATCGAATTTTTGACTTCCAAGTGCTACGAAAAATTGGCGCGTACAATATACCTTCGAGCTTCGACTTCCTTCCCCGAAGCAGCTGCCTGACCATACAAAAGGTCAACAGTAGAGGCATTGTGAAGCGAGGGTCGCTCCTCCTCTAACGGCCCGAGCTATCTGACTCGTCACCCGACCGCATGTTGTTCTCGCACTCTAAATGCGATAACTCTGCCTCTTTCCGATAATTTCTGTTTTCCTTTGGTCGTAACATTCTTACTTACTTACTTTTTAAATATGTAATTAAAAAAATTCATTTTTTGAAAATTTTAAAGTGGCGTACCCCCTAAGTGATACCACACTCTGTAAATCTTGTGGAGAAGATGAGCACACCGCAGAGCACTTTATCTGTGACTGTCCGTTTTTTCTCGTACGAGGTTCAGATACTTGTCGCAGCAGACATGGTGAGAGCTGGTAACTTAGGGGCCTTACCATGGCAGCGTCTTTTGGCTTTTCTACGAACATCAGGAAAGCTATAACAAACATATATAGAAGGTTGCTGTCTAGTAGTACAAAAGACCGGTATTTAGGTCTGAGTGCTTTAGCTGGTATTTTGAAATCTCTAACAGAAAAACAATATTAAGTTTCAGAATCTTTAACAGGGAAGTATCAACGTGTTAAAAGGTCTGAAGCATCGGTTGCCGTTAATGTCCTTTTTTTGTTGATTCATATTTATCTGGATTGAAACAAAATCTTCGGCAAAAGTTACTTGGTTTTGATGAGGCAAGATCAGTGTTTCGAGAAACTTCTCTTCAATGGACTAAAGTTGCTTAGATTTGGAGTCGTTGTCCACTTAATCCTCACAACTGTCTTTTTTTTCGTTGAGCACAACAGAAAGAAACAGCGGAACATACGAACTTTCAGATTTAAAATACTTAAAGAATGCTCGATAAGGCTTCACAAAATATAATAAACAATTTCTCATACCAAATTTTTTTTTTAAGTTTATCTAGCAGCTCTGTTAAATGCTAATAGCTACTCAGGCATCCTGAAAAAACCATTACATGAAGTGAACGCCAAAAAGTCTCTATTTTGCATTATACGAGTAAAATATCCTTACGTAACATGCAAAGTTGCCTCTTACTTACTTACTGCACTGCATAGCACACATAATAATAATAACTATACCAACTTCGCTTCCTCACAGTTCACAGACACCAAAACTCTACTCAGGATTCACTACTTAAGTCAAGAATTGAATAAACATTTTGTATTCCTGTCCATTTTGTGACTACGATATTAAAAGTATTCCATTGTACAGCTGAAATGGAAATCATGAATTTTTCATAGAATATCTTTGTAACAATACGCGTAAAAAAGTATACATATATAAACATACCTACGGTAAAAAATTCCGACAAGAATGAAAACAAAACATTCCTCTAGAGAATGTTGTTGCGGTGAGAATGAGAACATGTCATGTGGCCATTTCACGGAGAAATATTGTTTTCGGTTACTTACGCAAGAGTTCTAAAACAAAATCAGGAGAGAGAGAAAAAAAATAAATGTCAACGCTTTTCCCCAAATTGAATTCCCAAAAAAAAATTCTTATTCCTCTTTAGGGTTTTGTTTTTCCGAACTTCCCTAATTTTTTTTCTCTTCTTTACAAAGCATGGGTTCAGGCTTCAGGTATATCCAGTTTCCAGATTCACAACACTAATCAGCAAAAATTTACTTCAACTGTAAAATAGGATTTTAAAAACGAGCTTTTCCGGAGTTAATGTGCAATTCCTCAATGGGCAATACATGGAACTCAAATTAATCTTTCCTTTTTTGTGGGTTGTGCTGTTAAAATGCGAACAGGGATTTTTGAAATAAAATTACATTTATATGGCTCAGGAAAGACGGCAGAATTGTTTCCTGTAAAAATGTATAATGAAATCACCTTGAAATCCATTAGAAGCTTGTGACTTCGTTTTTTTGTTCGTTCGTTCGTTCGTTCGTATGTACCTACGTTCTTTCGTTCGTTCATTTGGTCTATGAATTTTCTACTGAGTTTATTCAATTTTCGTTTTTCAATTTCGTTTCATTTTATTATATTTCATTTTTACTTTGAAATGGACTTAGAGGCGGAAAAGTGATTGTAATTTAGTCATGTAGGATCAAAGGAGATCGGCTTTTTGACAAGTATGTACCCTATACGCTCGGTAGGTTTCATATTATATTTCTTTTTCTTCATCCTAATAGGTGATAGGCTTTGTGTAAAAAGAAGTTAGATGGTAAGATAACTTAATAGAGGTATTTACTGGTATGAGTAACTTTTAATAGAATTTAGGGAGAATAAGAAACATTATTTACACAAAGTAAGCTAAAAATAGTACAGGTTTTATGGAGGAACATTTTATTAAAATGTTAACCTGTTAATGAACTCAGCACAACACTGAAGCAACAATTTATTGATAAGTACTGTAAATTCGGAAAAAATAACCGCATATATGAACTTTAACTTAAATTTTCATAAATATGTTCCATTTCGAATTGCTTGCAACAATCTGAGAACAAAAGCTGAATGATTTGACAACATCTATTAACAATCCCTCACTTTTTGCGAACACTAAAAATGTACGCGTTATAATAGAGTTACCAGTATCGCATGAAAGCGAATTTATTCGTCTTTTTCAGTGATTTAAAATAAAATTCTTAGAGTCAATACTTTTTGAAGCTTTTGAGAAAAAATCTCCTTTGAACAAAATAACTAAAATTCAGCCACCTGTGCTCTATTTTTTTTTAACGTGAACGCTTCCGCAGTTCTTATTCCTTCTATTACGATCAAACTTTATTACTTCTGCTGTTATACGAAGGACTTTAAGGTCCTTTTAGACGATAAGTTGTCAGTTCAGTTATCTGTTCAGTTGTCAGCTCAGCTCAGTATTTCGACATCAGTTCGGTGTTCAGTTCACCTCTCATTTTACTTGTGAGCAGCCGTAAGGCAGAAGAAATACAAAATGCAATGGACGATGAAAGCCCTATTGCAAAAACTATTGTTTTGTTCTTAAATTTAAATAAATCGAAAAGAAAGAGAGAGAAATATCGCAAGCTCATTTAAGGGGAGAGAAAAATCTCCTTTTTTTTAATACGAATTTCGAAAGTATGATATGTACAGATTTGCTTATGTTTAACGAGTATTTAGATACAAATTGGAAGAAATGTTTGTATTATGATTTCTCTAAAAAGTAGCCTTCTCACTGTTTTTATATTTTATTCTCTTTAGCATAACACTATCTTATAAGATATCTTTATTACTGTGTATGCATTCAATGAATAAATCTAAATATCCAAAGGATGTTATGACCAATGGAATCCAAAGGATGTTATGACCAAAGGAAAACTAAAAATATCGAATAGATGCAGAGTTATCGCATTTAGAGCGCGAGAACAACATGCGGTCGGGTGATGAGTCATACAGCTCGGCCCGTTAGAAGAGGAGCGACCCTCGCTTCACAATGCCCACTACTGTTGACCTTTTGTATGTTCAGGCAGCTGTTTCAAGGAATTCTATTGTTTATTTTGTACGCGTCTGGAATCGCCAATTAATCCGTAAATTACTACAGTTAATAATTTTCTCGTGCTGAAACTTTAAACGCAATTATCTCGAAACTACTTTTTCAAAAACTGCTCGTGTTGCAGCTCAAAAAGTTAGCGACCGATTTAGATGAAATTTTGGGAGATCAATCTCAGTAATATTATCGAAAAAATATACCTTTAAAAGGTAGTAAAATTAAAATTTTGGAGTTAAAAGCCTCCCAAATCTAGAATTTCGCACGTTTTCATTCTTTTTCAGGTATATCCTTCTCCTTAATATGTAAGTAAAAGAACGAGCTTTGCTAAATCTTTCTCAGATCAACCGAAAGTTTGGCAAGTGCAGCAGTTTTCGATGTTGCCGGAAACAGGCGTCCCGAAAACTTCAATAACACCGCCATTTTGTTAGTAATCGAAAAGATAAAATCTTTTGTGAATACTGGACAGCTTTAATAAATATTTCTAATAATTTTGAAAATGATTGGGATATTTTATTCCCTCTGAAAGAAGTCCCAAAAAATATGTCTCCCTCCTTAAGCCTAACACGTTTAAGTGTTTGGCGAAAGAGAAGTGCCACGTTGTAAGCACAAAAAGCTTTAAACATTCTTTTCTGCTACGGGATAGCAAAAATGTTGAAGTCTTCTTATAAACATTAGGAAGCATACGTTTGGTCTGTCTGCATCCAATGGAGGCATGCCATCTACGGTTGAGCTCTTCACAGATCCAATCGTTGATTGAAGCGCTCACTGAGGATCCTGGCAGATTTAGCGACGGTTCAGGTCCTGAAAATCGAAAAAGAACATACATTTTCAATTGAAGTTGAATGCGTTCATAAAGCAGAAGTCATAACAAATGTTTTTTTCTTTTTCTTTAATTTGTTTCATCACGGGAACAAATTTTAGCTCTTCTTGTTTTTGGTCCTTTTCAAAGGGTCTTGTCCAAGGACACACACTTATAAAGCTAGATCTACAAAAAGGAGCGTCGTTCTGTGCTTTGCCTTAAAGAAAAAGCGATTTTTACCTTTTGCAGCTAATATACGAGGAAAGCTGCATAAGAGTACTCAATTGAATATATACAAGTAATAAAACGTAGTTTGTTAAAAAGGGCAATAGATTTAGTTTAACAAGTTTATGCTCTTAAGAGCTTGTATCTCACAACCCCAAGAACTAACCCGCGAAAAAAGAATTACTTTCAAACTTAAACAATTAGCATGCATGAATTAGAAGACAAAACTTTGGCACCCTCAAAACCGAGAACAAATTCGTTCTCTTTTTATGCTAAATAAATTACAAAAATTATGGCCATCATAAACAACCATTAAGTTCTAACACATGATCCTGCACTTGCTCATAAAAGAAAAGGAACAAGTGAAAAAGCCCACGAAACCATATAAATACAGTATCCCAGTATCTTTACCAACACACACATGGTAAATGGAAATACAAAGACCAGATAGAAAAGAAATCAAAGTTCAAAAAAGAAGCACACATAGAAGATAATTCCATGACACCCCAAAACGCTACTCCGTTCAATTTACAAGGACTTAGGTGAGATCCAAGTTCGAATCAAAATAAACTCATAAAATCGAGCCAAACCGAGTAAAAAACCGTCCAACTCGCGGCAGGCTATCAATTGATATTTTTATGAGAGCATATTATATTTTTTTTACGGTACTTTTTCGTTCGAGACATAAACCATAAACAAGAACTGCCTTCTGTATCCTTTGTGACCTCGTGTATGGGAGGCGGTACGACGACGACGGCGGCGGTTTCTCTGTCTTCACACATGCGGCATCAGCATTGAGGATGGATGATGCAGGCATGTTTTGTTGCGATTGTAAACATGATTAGATATACGAAAAACAGGGAACAAATTCTTCAATAATCCCTGAACGCCATCCCCTCCTCCTCCTCCACCACTCCATTGCCCACACGAGATTTGCAACACAGAAAACACGCACTACTGTGAAATAAACACTTACAGAGGCGTTGATGTTTCGCTCGTAAAATGTTTCTTAAAAATCCATAAGATGGGCTTTTTTTCGAACGATAACCATAAATATTGCCGCATATAATATTGGTTTCGCGGTGCGGTGGAGGTGTTCTTTAATTTTGCTCACTAGTCAAAAATATGTCAGATTTTAGCTCTCTCGTGACATATTTAAAGGTGAACGGATTGTGCTTGTCAACAAATGACTTATAGCGAAATAA
The DNA here is from genome assembly GCA_914767635.1 of Melanostoma mellinum. Taxonomy (NCBI): domain Eukaryota; kingdom Metazoa; phylum Arthropoda; class Insecta; order Diptera; family Syrphidae; genus Melanostoma; species Melanostoma mellinum. The sequence continues at coordinate 230,984,199 of OU612058.1, read as the reverse complement.
GCACACACAATCTAAACAAGGACATGGTTGGTTTCAGTTTCTAATCAGAAAACCTCTTTGCACAAGCAAAGAGCAAACCCCTTCCCACACTTTAGTCGGTTGACCTATGATAGAATAGACCGTTTAAGGATAAATTAGCTCAGATTGCATTTGGTTTCACATGATAATAACTTTTTATGGACACTCAAAGTAAAACAACATTTAACAACATTACCACATGCAAGAAGACGAAGCATTTTCGATTTACATTGATCATTTGCCGGCCCTTTGATTAGGCAATAAATAATTCATCAAGTGTGCAATTTATTGGGTGATAAATTAAGTACTGACACGTTCGTACTCCATGAGTATGTCTGCAAGCTTCCACAATATATATTCCGACGACTGCTAGCCAAATAATATAAAGGGGCAAGATGCTTAAGCTGAACACCACTTGATAGTTTATGTTCAAATGGCCAAATTAATTGTTAATTATGTCAACTCGTATATAACATTTCTCAGACAACCTGTGTCTGCAGCGGATAGGTTTAATGCACAAAATTATCCTCAATATGTTTGAAGAGAGTACCTAAGGCTGACTTTGTGGTGTGTGTATCTATAGCAGGGCATGGCAATGGGCATGGGCATATTTGGTGTTGTTGTGCTTTTTAGGGTCACATCTGTGCTTTGTTATGCTAAGGCTTATAGACTGACAATTAAACGGAAATTTATGTCACAGAACCTTCAAGACTTGCAAATGCCGACGGAATGTTTGATAAATAAATGCACGTATTTACTCTGTGGTTGTTTCTGTTAATTTGATGCGAAAAATTTTATTTTCAAGCCAACAACAAGATGACTTAAATTTAAGACATGGTGTTAAAAGAATATGGCGAAGAGAAAACAGTGCGCGGTTTCTCAAAGGCAATTGAAAAGGGGTCGGAAATAGAAAGATGAGGGAAGTTTACCGTCGCGTGAGACGTGACACGAATGACTACAGCAACGCATTTAGTATTGAAGAAGAAAAAGCTGCAGGTAGGTGTGGTAACAGGATCGTTTATAAGAACCACCAAGGAGCTACCAGGTGCGAGCCAAATCGGGGTGAAAGACACTGATTTTGCATAAGGGCTAGTGGGGAAGGTAGACAAACTAATTTGTAGCTGTTTAAAAATGTTATAATGTTAGCGAAGTGAAGCGCGTATACTGAGTACTGACCCGTCTTAGGGAACTCCCATCAGCGTGGTTTGAGCTCACAGCAATAATGGTTCGTCTTTAACATGTATTAGTCCATGACAAGTAAATAAATAAAAAAATTAAACTTGCTTTTCTGAAAGCACTCTCTATTTTGAAGAAGATATCATGCGAAGAACTCTTCTTGTCAAGCGAACTGTCTGCATTTTAAAGTGCGTTATTAGTTTCGTCGTTGATAAGTATGTTTCTAGTGAAAAAATTGATAAATCCGATCCTAGTGATATCAGAATGTTGCATCTGATCTGAGACAGACATGGGAAACTGAAAGGAGGTGAGGCCGATGGGTCTAAGACACTTGACAAATGAGTAGAATTGCTCACAGATTCTCGTCAAGATGGTCTATTAAAAAGTTTATCAAACTAACGTTAGAGAGCAATGGAAAATATTTTTTTTAGATAAGTTAGGAATAGTGTCAAAAGGTACTGGTTTTCTAGGTCGATTAGATTTTTCGGAATAATGTTGTCTATGAATGATAAGAGGTTGTACTCCGCTATCTGAATGTCTGGTTCCCTGGGATATATTTCTGCAACACAACACTGACTGTCTCCATTTTCAACTCCTTGTGTGTCTCGAGCGTTTTTAACTTTCTCCTTTTAAGAAGTTTTCAAAGTCTAATGGTTTACTTTACAATACATTAGGTACCTGTAATTTTACGAAATTCTTTGTAAAAAATTTTCTTTGATCTGTTTTTTTTTTGATCTTTTGATCTTTCATCAAACCTCTGGAGATAGGTATATCTGGAAAAATATTGGAGCCATTAATATGCGTGATGTTCCTAATAACAGAGGGAAGTCAATTCTGTACTGCCTTTTTGCTGTAACAAATTTTGGATCACTTTCAAAAAAAAAAAAAAAAATGAAATTTATTGAAAAGCGAAACAGTTATCATCATACAACTACGAAACTTCCATTGAGATTTCATGTAAGGGTTTTTTTTGTAATGTTTCCTCGCTTAAATTGAAAAATGCTGCAAGCGGCAACATCTTAATCAGTCCCTAGGATCCCTTGTGCTCCCTCGATAACAGAGGGTGAGGCAGTGAGAAAAGAGGGGGGGGGGGAGGGGGGGCTATAGCAGAAGACTAGGTTGGTGACTGGAATATTTGATACATTTGAAGTATTAAATGAATTTTAGGATGCTTTTCAGATGGAGGTTAGAGATGTTACCCAACTCCTTGGAAAAGTATTCTCCGAGGGCTTTTTTCCAAGTGCGGGCCAAGCTACGGCACTCAAAGAGGAAGTGGAAGTGTTCCTTCCACTGCCTTTTCGTCTTGGCGTCCTTAACATAAATCGGATTGGCTAATGTCCATTCTCCTCATATGGATCCCCAATGAATTGTGACCGGTGAGGATGAAAATCAACAGAGAGTATTCGAGTGCTGACCCGATTTTGGTCAGCTTGTCCGCCATTTCATTACCGGTAATGTCGCACAATGTCCTGGAATCCAAATTAAAGTAACGACGTTTGTTGAGCTTAGCAGTCTTGAATTTCAAATCATTTGGAATTTGTGACGATAGATGAGAAAACTTTAATGACCGCCTGGCTGTCTATGAAGATGTCACTATTTTTGTTGGTTAAATTTTTTGGTAGCCAGATGTTTTGCGGCTTCACAACGGACTGCAACTACTTCTGCTTGGAGGACACTGCAAAAGCTTCATTGATCTCACAGGAGGGTAATCTGAGAAGAGGCCATGAGCCTACCCCATTGCCCGTTTTTGAACCGTGAAGACGGAGACATGATTTGTTATAACTCTTTTTTCTCCCAGAATTTTCTTGTCGGAGTGATTGTTAGGGCCACTGGATTGAAGTTAATATTGAGAAGGGGTATCCGTAGTGCGATGGTTAGCATGTCTCAAAAATGTTTTTCCACGGGTATCGCCCTTCGCGAGGAATTGACCGGTCCTCCGTTAGTAAGTTCATCGCCATTAAAAGTGCTTTCTCCGTTCGCCGTTCGCAACTAGCAGAAAATTGTAGGTCCCCTCCTTGGGGCTCCTCTCTCTGTTGCGCCACCCTATTTAATTACTCATTCTATTTATTTATTGGGAAGGGGGATATATTGTTTGAAAGTCAATATAAGTATGATCTATAATGGTTCTTTGGCTCGATATGCTTTGCAGTTATTGCAGTGTTTGATTCACAGTCAGCTTTTGGACGCCATCTTCTTAGCGAAAACATCAAGGATAACTAGCGAAAGGAAAAAAAGCGGTACATAGAAATATACAAAAAAGTTGCGGCTGTTTTTTAAACTTCAAATTATATATAAATTTTATAAATTATAAACAGATTTGAAACAGAAGCGTCTAAAATAGGTCTAATATTTAATTAAGGCAAAAAAAGCACATGCTGTCGTCAAACAAGGACAGAGAACACCGACAAACCTAACAAAACGTCACCTCACAATAGGCAAACATAACTTTTATTTAGCTCAGAGATCAAACAGAGAATTTTGTATATAAACTGTTGCCAATCGCTGCGCTGTTTCTTTGAGTTAAGATGTCAATAAAATAATAAAAAGTTCTTTGGAAAAATCAACGTAACCCTTTCTAAGACCTTCATTATCCCGTCCTGCGACACAGACTTGGACTTATATCTAAAGTTAATGTGGAAACCCTTGTTTGTTTCGATGGAAAATTCTTCGAATGATCTTTATTATGTGAAGACAATGAGTGAAGAAGCAGACTTAACAAAAAACTGAATGACAAAGTGAAATGAGCTTAAAGAGCCACATCGCGAGACTATGATCGATGGGACATGGTTGATGTTGTTATGCGATTATCTCACGCATTGCGGTAGCTTTAACGACCACCTTGTGAGGGAATCGAGAGGCCCTACAATTTTCTGCCGATTCTCAACGGCTAATCGGCAAAGTGCCGATATGGAAGTTAAAAAACCAACTCTTCGAGAAAGGCGATACCCGCTTAAAAACACGAGATGGGTCTTTGCTGTTCCTGGACGAAGATTTGGCAACATCACAGTATCACAACCACCACTTCTAAGTTCTTCTTCTTTTTACATAGTAAGATGATGAGCATTACAACTTCAGAGGTATCACAACCCCTTCCTTTTTCTGTTTTCAACTATTTATTCGCCTATGCACCCCAAAGGGGTACTCAGAACCGTCGATAAGCCTTCCAGATTTATATTATTTAAAGTCTTAACCCATTTGTTCAAAATCAAACCAATTCTAATTGTATAAAGCTTTGATAATCCTGATGCCATACGGAGTAATAGTGAAACTATGAACAACTTTGTATCACTTCTGAACTGTTTCTCTCTGGTATCTAATTTGGTAGATTTCGATTGAATAAGAACAAACCCCAATACTCTTCTACTATTACACTCCCTCAAATCCAAACAGATTTTAATTTGTATACACATCAAGGAATTCTTGCATAAATAGTATCCGCTGGATGAGGGTTCCTTTGTAGAACTGAAACGGAGCACATCGTAAAATGCTTGGCACAGAGATATTCAAGATTACATTTTTTTTCCTATTTAATTTTTTTTTGTCCGGTTTCCGCAATTTGTAGTAGAGTACCTAATATAAATAACACTAACCACATTAAGAACTTTTCATTTTAAATTCTTCCCAGTAAGCCAACGTTCATTAAAATAAATTGTGACTTGTGGTAGTGTACCTACAAATGGTAGCTCCTACATCAATTTTTGTTCTGCTTTAGTATGCAAGCTACAGCAGGCATGTACCTAATGTAAATGAAACTCCATTTGAATTTCAATTGCATTCCAGCTACATGCTGTCTCTAAATCGAGTTGCGTATCCAGCTCTTGATCTTTGTGTACTCATCGTACCTTCAACTTATTGTGACCTAACATTTACAAGCGTTATAAAAGAGTGTGGTTCTCTTATATACCGTATCGCCTTATCTAGACTGTGTAAAGAGCTTGACTGTGTGCTTATAATGATAAGGATATACCGAAAAGGGTTGGTTATTATTGTGGACACAGGTCCTTTTGAATATGGCTGTAAAGTATTAGCAAAGGGGTGCACTTTGGAAAAGTTAATATTGCAATGGTTTTTTGTATTTTTATTTTTAATGAAAACAATAGACTTTTTCACTTTCAAGTAAATTCGGCCGTAATTTTGGAATCAGGACATTTTAGGTTTTTATTAAAGCACGTTCGTATCGAAGATGTGACCATAGATAAATTTTAGCTCTGCAGCAAAAGTTATCACGAGAAACAAATTCAAAATTAGACAAACATGAGGAGGCATTAATTAAAGATTTAAAGATTATATTGTACCATTGTTTGAGAGAGGAGAATTGCAATTGATTCCAACCAAGAAATTGAATTCAAAGTATTCCAATCGCAAATTTTTGAAGTTTATAGTTTTTTATTTATAGTTTGAGTTATATTTCTTTTGGCAGATGTAAATCGTATGGAGAAATTGGCAGCAGAGAAATGATTAAAATAAAATACAATCAAATTGTATAAGAAACAACAACAGGCTTATACTTTTCAATGAAGTGTACAGCAAGAACTGACATTTTAGGGATATCTTCTGACCAACAAGAGATGCCCATCCCCAAGTGTTAAAGGACATATCCCATACGATCGATTGCTAACGTTTCTGTACTATATTCAAGTGATTTCGACCACATCTCTGTCTCACACATGTTTCCTAATGGAATGGCGCACATCTACGCGATCTGATATTATGTATACATAAAATAAAAATACGTTCCACAGTTCTTTTGGTTTGGTATGAAGACACTATGTCACTTTTGCCACATTAGTTTAAAACCTTCATACATAAATTGACAGCTTAATTTGTTGCTGCCGCAACTACAAAGTCGGTTTGGTTTGGGAAAGCCTTTAAGCTTCGTGCAAACCAGAGTGGCCTGCGAATGCAATCCGATCGCCCGCTGTTGAATTGAAACTCATGTGGTCATGTGAATCGGCTCACATCTACGAAATTTTGCACTATTTATAAATAAGAATACAATCAATAGTTCCCGATCACAGACGTTTTGAGCTAGGCTTTAAGGCCTCGATTGCGATCTGTGGAACGCATTCTTATTTGTATGTACCGCTTGTAGTATCACGTATCATTAGCACGTCCTAGTATCCTGGTAACAGCTTCTGGCACTTTTCTCTGGTTTTTCACTTAAGGGGGGACGCTGGTCTAGAGCGTTAAAAAATGGGCATAATATATGAATTTTTTATGACTCAACAAAAATATCTATCGAAAATCTGTGAAAAAGGTCTTATAGTTTCAGTTTTAATATAAAAACACAAATTTTTTCGTGTCAATCAAATTCAAAATGGCGGCTGTCCAGCATTTCTTCGGAGGCACCTCATTTTTTAGATGGGTCCATGGCCGAAAATGTAACCTCCTTAATTTTGATCCTGGAATAAAATCCCGAAAAATTTTAGATTCTGTATAACAACAGCAAGAGCCGTACGTAGGATTTTTTCGATATTTTGTTTTTTGGCGAAATGGTGCACGTTTGAACAAAAAATTCAAATTTTCACTAAAAGAAAACGACAAAATTGTTGATTAAAAAAAACTATCCAATATAAAAAAAAAAATTCTACGTACGGCTCTGGAGAAAGGTATTTTGAATGTACTGTCAAAATATCGTATAGATCGGTGAAGATTTGCTCGAGTTATGTTTTCGGCCAGTCAAAAAAACGTGATTTCGAGAAAAACGCGTTTAAAGTTTTAAATACTATAAAATCATACGGCATACCAGAAGCGTGCTGCCGCAAAATGGAAAGTTTGGGCATTTAGACATTTTTGCCGGCATCCATCCTTTGGTATGTTATTTTTAAGACCCTAAAGTACCTTTCCAGACAAAAATAGAACTTTCGTTTTCTTCAAAATTCTAGACCAGCGTCCCCCCTTAAATAGTCAAGATAATGAAAATAATGCACAACAAGAACAGTCTTGCGCCATAAAATTTAATATCAAAAAACTATCTTCTTTATCTTTATATATATAAAATTTCCCTGTCACAATGTTAGTTACCGTACTCCTCCGAAACGGCTTTACCGATTTAAAAAAAAATTTTATATGCGTATTCAGTAGGTCTGAGAATCGGCTACTAATTATTTTCCATACCCCTAAGTGATAAGGCCATCTACCATTAACATTGTTTCTTTAATTTACACTGTGACAGGAAAATTTTATATATTAGATTTTACAGTCTCAGTGTAAATGTCATATGAACTATATTCTAAAATAAATTTATTATTAATTTATTTTATAAAATTGTGACATGGAAATTTTATATATTAGATTCTTATTCATTTGATAGAAAATATTGTTGGGGTGCTTAAAAAGTTCGGTGTAAGCTACATTCTTATTAGATTTGGGCAATTTAATTTTTGGGTTCACTTATAACAGCTCTAATTTCCACATAATTTCAATGGGTCGGGAAAAGGAAAGAGAGCCGTAACGGGAAAGGGAACTCTAAAACTTACATTATCGCCTACATAGTCTATATTTTATGACCAAATTTCTACAGAAACGGGGAAACTAGAAATTTTCGGGCATTCTTAAACTAAGTCTTCTTAGTTTTAGTTTCTAGACAGTTTGGTGTGAACAACGCTTTAAATAAGTTAGACCCGAGCAACGTCGGGCGGGTCAGCTAGTATGTATATATAATTCTGCTGTACGTGTGTGTGTCATTGAGCTCCTCCTAAACGGCTTGACCGATTTAAATGAATTTTTCTGTATGCGTGCTGCCTTGGATGGTTTAGATTCACAAATCAGCCCGGCAGATGGCGCTGCAGTTGCAGTTGCTGTTCGTTAGTCTGGCTAAAACTCGAGAACAGCTGAACGGATTTATCTTATCATGATCTTGAAATGTTCGTGTAGGTCTAGGAAAGGCTTAACAGCTTTTATTTTATTCCTATAATCCCACGGGAACAGAAACAGGTACGAGAACGGGAACCTTTAACTCACTTTACAGATTCCATAAATTCTTTCAACTCTAGGATGTTACATTATCCCTCAGTGACATAGACTCATATTTCATTCACATATTTCCACGGGAACGAAGATTCCCCCAGGAACGGGGTTGGAAATGGAAACTTAGAAACTACTGAACAGATTTCGAAAATTCTTTCGGCACTGGGATGCCAAATAATCCTTCAGTAGCTTAGCGTAGATTTCATCCCTATAATCCGACGCGAATATAAACAGGAATGAGAACGGAAGCCTTAAAACTACAGACCCGAGCAACGCCAGATGGCTCAGCTAAGTAAATAACAAATAGTAAGATTATTGGATTGTTTGTTTCTAAGAACTCTTTTGATTTTCGACTGGCAAGAATAGAGGTTTCCTTTTTTTTTTTAGTTTAAAGTGTTACTTTTACCATAATCCAAGCTATTTTTTCATGTGAAATGACCGCACATTGAACTTGATCTATATTTGCAAAACAAAAGGATTTGATTTCAAGTGATACTATACACTTTGACCTAAGCTATGACAGCGTCTTCTTGGCCTTTGGTAGAGATAATGATCTCAAACGGATATTGAAGTGCATATTCGAATGCATATGAAGTGGAAGTTCTTTGGTTATTATGTAGACAAGAAGAAATGAATAAAATAATAAAGACTCCAAGAAAAATTTTAATTTTAGCTCAGACGCAATAAGGGTATTGTAAAACCACGTGGTGGTCTCTGTGACCTTGTTGAACGGTGCAGATGCTGACACTTTGATGTACTCAACAAGTGTCAAGACCTTCAGCAACGATACGGGAACAACAACATTAGCGGGAACTTGGAAAATATTGAACCGATTCCAAAATTTTTTTCAATGTTAGAGTGCTTCATTGCTCCTGAGTATTAAAGACTAGATTTCCTTCCCATATTCTTTCGGGAACGGAAAGGGGCATGGAGAAATAACCAGGAAACTGGAAAGTACTGAACCGATTTCAAAAATTCTTTTTTAGAATGCTTCATTGGCCTTGAGCAATCTAAACCATATTTCATCACCATTTTCCCACAGGAACGGGAACGGGAATTCAAAAAAAAAAAAAAAAACAAAACAACTGTTCCGATTTCAATGCGTATTTCACTTTAACAGTACTGTGCCGATTCCAAAAACTATGTCATCGTTAGAGTGCTTAACTGTTCCTGAGTAACATAAACTATATTTCATCCCTATTCTACCACTAGAATTGAAACTTGAAAACTACTTAACTAAACTTACTCAATTCAATTAACGTAGCGCCTGAGCTACCCCGGCCGGGCGGGTCAACTAGTCTATATATTAATAAATACGGTAGCGCAACACAGCGAGGAACCTAGCGTATTTCTCACAACCATAGTCTTGTGAGGGAATCGAGTGGACCTACAATTTTTTGACGGTTCCGAACGGCTCATTGAGGAAGCGCTTATCATGGAATCCTCGCGAGAGGCGATACTCGTGCAAAAACATTTTTGCCTCTGTTGGGATTCGATTCATTAACCTCAGGGTTAACAGGTAGGCATGCTAACCATGGGTACCACTTTACCATTCAATATCAACGACATTTAGAAGGAGGATGGTCCTTAGCTTAAAGAGTCACTCTTATCTTACATTTTTGTTGGGCTCTCAACCAAAAGCTGGGATGGGTGCTAATTTGTGGTTCCAAATTGATGTTGTTTGTGTACGTAACGTTGGCTTAGATGCGTTCGTACCCAATTACTTTGTATCAATTTGTATGAAAGCCCTCAGAACCTTCTGGCTTGACATACCGATGCTCAGAGCTCTTCCCGTACGCTGCGCTGTCAAAGGGTATTTTTGTCATTTGCTTAAAGCTGTTAATATTTTGCTGATAGAGCACATAAGGTAATTGCGGGAGAGATGCCGCGGTTTTTCAAATACCCGTTTTATTTGTTTATTTATTTATAAACTTTATTTGTTTATAAAAACTTAAAATTTGATTTATTTTTTACCATAAAAAGAACTTAGCTCAAAGAAGATAAAAATTTTCATTAAAAATAACACAAAACAAAAAAATATCACTTGGGATAGATGTGGGAGAGATGCCGCATAGCAAATTCATTGACTTTAAAGTATTAAAGATGCCTTTCCTTTCCTGACATTTTTGACAAACGGAACATTTGATCCAGTCTTCATTTTTTGCGGTTTTGAAATAGTTCTCCCAACATTCAACACACACATTGGGATCAACCTTTCTTTTTTCGTTCACTTTCTTTCTTTTTTTTCGTTTCGTCGGTTTCAAGTTTTCTTCACAATTGAAATAGGAGAAATTAACACCTCTGCCAATAGCCTACGATTAGAAAAAAAAAAAAAAAAAAAATTGATTGCAGAAGTTTTGATGGCGTTAGTTTGTTGAAACATGATGAGGTGTGCGTTTCATTTTCGGAATGACTGCATGACGTACCTGAGGCAGGTGGTTGGAATTACTGGTCCCAGGATTGTTTCAGAACATGAAACGGCCGTTTCGGAAAAAATAGCTGTTGGTTCTTGAACTTCTGTGGCAAGTACTCAAGCAGTTTCTCTGCTTTTCGGAGAGACATTCTTTTGTCAATGTTTTATCGGGCTTCTTTCAGCGCCTCTTATGTTCAACTAGCCCTGGTTCATGGACAGATGTATTCTAGGAGCATACTCTATTAAAAGAAAGTACAAAAGCCAATTCAACATGCGGCATCTTCTCCAAACAAAAGTGCGGCATCTCTCCCAAACCAAGGGAAAGATGTCACACCCCATTAAAAAACTCAAAAAAATTTGAAACAAAAAAAGACATACAGGCGTATTCTTTAAAATTTATTGACTGTACGAAACATTACCCTGCACAAAACACAGGAAAACTTCTTTTCAGATCGACTACATAGGAAAAAAGAGTGCGTCAAACAAAACAAGCTGCAAAAAAAAAAATCCGTTATGTGTCGGATGTCTCTAATTTTTTGTTTAACTTTTTTAGTTGAATACCTAAGGAACAAAATGCAACATAAAGTTTTTTCGTGGGGACGAGTAGATATGTGAGTTTGGTTGAATGCGGAAATAAAAAGCTTAATTGCTCATCGGTTTCAGCTTCACTATCCCACATAAGATAAGTGCTTGGTTACAAAAAAAGTAGACATATTTGAGTCTCTCTTAAATCAAATCTAGATCACAGCTTTCCTATTCATTTGCTCTACACTAGCGATCCACTTGTGGGTATTTTTCTAAATCTTACTAAGAAGCTATAAATCTAAAAATTCACGCAGCAAATAAAAGATCTCAATAAAGTTATCTAAGAAATTTCCGTGACATTCTCAAATCCGTTTAACACGTATATCCCACACTTTATGCGACTACTGTATAAGGCTTCCTCTTTCTTTGCTCCTTTTAAAAATCCCAATAATCCTTTCCTGAGTGAGTGTCCATATAGCAGCTCAGAAACATAATGCATAACAATATGGTTTCCAATCGAAAGCTCATAAACAAAACAATTCTTTAATGTTCACAAAAATACAAAGAGATTATTTACAGCACTGTTTATGTTACATCTGCTCTTGACCTCTGAATCATATGCACGAACTTCAAAGCAATTTTAAAAAGGCCAGCAACGTGTAGGTATACCCTTTTCATTTTTCGAAGACATTATAAGGACATATTATTTCCCTGTAACAATGCATAGCATAAGACAAAAACACCTCTTTATCTGCAATTTCAAGGGCTCTCTGCCATTGTAGAAATATTTTCGCAACCACAAATCTTCAATGGGCTCCTTTTGACTCGACGTTTAAATAAAATAATGTAAATTTCCCCATGGATGAGATACCTACCTACAGGAAATACAAAAGAACGATTGAAAAAGGCAAACAAAACGATCCTTCTCTTTTTAAAACACAACAAAATATGTATATGTAAAGCATAGGCAACGAGTATAGATATGGAATGGCTTTTATCATTAATAAACAACTCTAGACACCTAGAATTGTATAATAAACTTGAGTGGAGTACCATTTAAATTGAGCCCCAAAAAAGGTCAAATTTAGACCCAATTTCCTAAACATATCTCTTCCAATCAAATAACCGTCTAACATTAGAATCTCCCCATACACACAACTGTTATATCAATCATTGTATAAGTATGGGAAGTTCGTCTCATGGGAACTAAACGACACTTTGTACACTTCTGCGCTACTTTACAGTCCACACACAAAAAACAAAAAATAGGAAAAACACATCCATACAACTCACCGTGCAATGTTGAAATTGTACGAAAAGAAGAGAAAAAGTAAACTACAGACTTTGTTGACTTCCTATACGGGTTTACGATTTTGCTTTTGAAAACTCTCAATAACAGACCAACAACAGTTTTAACATTCTAAAGCCAACTATTGGTGGAGAAGACCCCTGTATGTAATATATGTGCGAATGGTGTGATTTCTTAAGGCTACAAAGATAAAATCCCAGAGCGGCATCAGCAAACGAGATTGTACAACCCGAAATGAACCCTCACTTCATTCATATAAACTAATAAATTGATGCCCTGTATTTCCTTTTCTACCTCATGCTTTTGAGCCAAACGTGTTCGCTTTGGAATTCCCGATGCTTAAATAGAGAACGAACCCTTTTTCCTCTCACTGATGGATACTACAACAATAGTAACAACATAGAAAAAGCCACTTTCATAGTTTGAGTATTTTTCTATCGTACGCTATTTAATTGTCCTTTTTGTGACCTGTTTTTGAACTAGTTCTTCTCCACAGGAAGACTAGATATGTCCATTACGGACATCAAGTGGTATAATTGGCTAGACAAATTTGAAATATGTTAGTTATTATCACTCAGAGGAGAAATCATAGGTAGTCTACGGCTCTACATACGATTGTCTCGGTGTGTATTTTCATGTTCAAAGGAGAGTCCTGTTAGAAAAGAAATATCATGCAACGTTCCAATCCCAGAAAATCTGTGCTTATGGTACTCAAATTTGGTGGACTTGCAGACGCTTTCTGAAGCCGCCACGGTGTACCTTTCTGATGCAGATAAATGGGAGCGGGAGATAAATAATTTTGGATCTTCGAGAAGGAATGCAAACGTTTCTTTCCTAAAAAAGAAGCCAACGCTCGTTTTCAATGACTTTCCGTATGTCAGCTCAATCGACAAAGCCAATTTGCTGGCAGCTCAATTTGCTGCCAAATCCACACTTCCTGACAGCACATTGGCTCCACCAGAGCTTGAGCCTGCAAATTCGCTGATGAAACATATATTTTTTCAAACTCGCTCGGTTGCGAGAGTCCCCAAAGATCTCAATGTACATAAATCCGCTGGTCCAGATGGTATCCCCGCCGTTATTCTGAAGAGGTGTTCTTCTACGCTGGCAAAACCATTGCGTAAACTTTTCCATCTTTCCTATTCTGCTGGGATTTTTCCGAGCAGATGGAAAACTGCATTTGTCCAGCCGGTCCCTAAAAAAGGCGAATCTTCCTCCCCTTCCAATTTCCGTCCAATTGCACTTACGTCCCTTCTTTCCAAGGTCATGGAAACGTTGATAAACCGTCAACTCATGAAATATCTTGAAGAACGAAAGTTTCTTTCGTAGCAAACGGTCCACTGGTGATTTGATGATCTCACCGAAAAGTGGAACCAATCTTTACATTGTTTTGGAGAAAGTAAGATTATTGCACTTGATATTTCTAAAGCATTTGATAGAGTTTGGCACCAGGCTCTTTTATCGAAAATGTGTGCTTTTGGTATCGATGAGTCTCTTCTTCGTTGGATTAGAAATTACCTTTCCGACCGTTCAATAAAAGTTGTGTTGGATGGGTTCAAGTCTGACACCCACTTCATAAATGCTGGTGTGCCCCAGGCCTCCGTTTTGTCTCCGACTCTCTTCCTCATTTTGATAAATGACCTCTTGTCTGAAACTTCTTATCCGCTTAACTGTTTTGCTGACGACTCGACCCTCAGCTTTTCATATTCGTTTCCAAATTCACGTCCCTGCTCTTCGGATGTGGAACTGGAACGGTTGCGTATGATAAGCTCATTGAATTCTGACCTTGACAGCATTGTTTCATGGGGTAATAAAGACCGAGTAGAGTTCAATGCTTTGAAAACTCAATGCTGTCTCTTCCATTGCCATTATCCATGAATGGTACCTCCATCCAAGAAACCGAAAAGCAGTCAGTACTTGGTATGTGTGTAAACGATGATCTTCGTTGGAATGACCACATATTTGAAGTCACCAAAAACGCTGCTAAATGTTTTGGCTTTCTAAGACGATGCAGGAAGTTCTTTACCCCTTCTGCTCCGGCTACAATTTATAAGGCCTTCATCCGCTCAAAACTGGAGTATAACTCACATATCTGGTCAGATGCTGCTCAAACATCTTTGCACTTGCTCGATAGGGTACAAAATAGAGCGTTAAAATTGATAGGTGATAGTTCAATCGTAGAATCGATGGATTCTCTTGAACATCGTCGAAACGTCACTTTTCTCTTTCTCTTTTATCGCTTTTTTTATAAACAGTGCTCTAGTGAAAAAGCCAGTTGCATCCCTCCCCTGAAACAATTTAACGGCAATACACGCCTCGCTAGGAATGCTCATCAGTTTTACCTTGAACCCAACTTCGGACGTACAGTCAAGTATAGAGATTGTTATTTTAGTCGCACCACCCGTTTGTGGAATGCTTTACCTGGCTCTGTGTTTCCCTTGCATTACGGTTCGCAAAGATTCAAAAGCCACGGTGTCTCCTATTAAACCCTATCCTACTTTCCTAAATGCTCGCACTATGTTCTATAACATTATAAGGGTAGTCATAACCCCTTGATGTGCGCGTCAATTATAAAAAAAAATATTGTTTTTGACGTGGTTGGGTTGTTAACTCCACACACAACACCCATCCTGGAGGGTCAGGTCCTTTTGGGGTCCCCTTGGACATATGTACAACTTCAATACCCTCTTGCAGGGGTTTGAAACCTGCCGTTTGCTCATCGGAAGTTTTATACTTTAAAACCCTGTTTTATTATTGAAAGACCCTGAGTTACCCGTAAACCAAATATGTCTGACTAGCTCATACAAGGGTTTCTGCTCTTTAACTGCTAAATTCACCGTATTCGTGATTCTGTAAGTAAAAGTCATCCGCTATGACACTCTAGTAAACTGCTGAAAGCAGCCAAGCACTACTTTCAGAGCTTTATAGTGTTCCTCTTTTATTCTACGTCTCTTTGTCAACATTTGCATTTAGTTTGGAAAGTCATCTCCGGTTGGACGATACCAGTACCCAGTAGTTACCGCAAGAAGAAGAAAAGAATTTTGAAATCGGTCCAGTGGTTTTTCAAATTCTGTTCCCTTTCTCATAGGATTATGAGAATTTTTTTTGCTTTTCAGAGACAGAGCTTAGAGCAAATTTAGTCAAGTTACTGGAGTATAATGTAGAATTCTAAAGAAGAATGAATTTTCGCATATTCCCATTTTGTATTTTGCCAAGTATCATAAAATGTATGGGTTTTTGAGTGCCTTTATTAATTAGTTTATTTTTTATTATTAATTGTTTATCTATAAAAAGAAGAATTTCTATGTTTAACAGGGTTTTTCTGAAGAAAAAAAAAAAAAAATTACCTCAAAATCAAAACTTTGCTTGGGGAAGAAAATTTGAACACAATTTAAAATTAAAAATCTGTCAACCCTAAGCCTATCAATACAGTTTTAAAAATTGTTATTTCAACAAAAAAATTAAGTCTAAAATTAGGTCTCTACCATCAGTATTGACAGAGAAATGGAATTTAACATAGGGGTACACCAAAGTTGGCCTTTTTTAAGTTGTCAAAAAGTGATGTCAAAGTTGAGAAACGGACTTAAATAACGGAAAATTACATCCTAAAGTAAGTGAAAAGTGAAAAGTGAAAAGTGAAAAGTGCAAAATGAAAGTGAAAGTGAAAAGTGGAAAGTTTAAAGTGAAAAGTGAAAAGTGAAAAGTCAGAAGTGAAAAGTGAAAAGTGAAAAGTGAAAAGTGGAAAGTAAAAAGTGAAAAGTGAAAAGTGAAAAGTGAAAAATGGAAATTGAAAATAGAAAAGCGAAAAGTGGAAAGTGAAAACAGAAAGTGAAAAGTGAAAAGCGAAAAGTAGAAAGTGGAAAGTGAATATTGAAAATAAATAAATAAATGTCTACATTTGAAGGTATTCAACTAAATCATAAGTATTCAATTACTTCCTGTGGAGGTCTTAAATTGCCAAAACAGTTAAAATATTGATTCTTGTTTAAATTTTTGCTGTACGCTACCCAATGAGTACCGACCCCACTATTATCATCTAAATCAACTACTCCACATTCTTTTTTGAATGACCTTACGTCATGCTAACGAAATGTAGACAAGCTTTGTGGATTTTGGGAATAAAGTTTTCAATAGCACATCGATCTTAAAAACGAAAACGTCAAACAAATTTTTACGTATATCGTATCTGTATGTCTCTTAATAAGATCCCTATACAAACACATACAAAAAAGAAACCACAAGAGAGAGAGAAAGGATATTAGGAATAGTTGCATTCACTGCTATTCCTCACAACACAAAATTATCAGCAATCATACAATAGCTACGGAAAATTCTCAGCTTATGTCGTTAGCTACTGATTATGGTGTCTCCGTGGCAGCAAGGTAGCAGTACATTGGAAGTACACACAAGTTTGAAGTATCATTAAATGGAAAATCTGAAATAATTGACTATCGGGTTATCATGTACATTCTTATGAAAAATGAACTAACATTTTCCGAGCTTTCAAAAACTGATTGCTTTGTGTGAGTTCTCATCCCCCTTTTTTGTTTTTGGATATGGGTGAGTTTCCCAACTAATGGAAAGTTATGCATTTTTGAAGACAATTTGTGCTTTGAATGTTTTTGAAAGGAATATTTTTGACATGGTTAATTTTTGAAATGCACAAAAGGCTTTGAAAAATAAAAATGGTGCACCGGAGATGATTTTTCAGAGAATGAATTAAAATTTTCTGATGGTGTTGTTTCTGGTGGTGTTGGGATGTAAAAGGTTTCTCTATTCGATCACAAATCTCACCCTTAACTGCTTGACACATTTGATCCGTTTGTGAGTAGATACACAACACGTACTTCGGAGTAATTTCTTATTGTAGAAAGTTGAATGTCATCTTTCTTTTGTTGCATATCGTGAGTTAGGTGGAAATGATCCCAAAGCTTTATAAAAAACTGAATCCATTTAAGTAGCGTAGGAGATTTTACATAATGTAAAAACCATGATCAGAATGCGTAATAAGTCAAAACCATTGATTAAATCGATATAAATACCTTCATTAGAAACTATATCTAATGAAATATATTTTGTTCACGGTTATAAAGCAGTTTGCTTTTGCAGTGTGTCTTATATTCCGGTTAAAAAAATATAACTTTCAAGAAACTGCATTGTATCTAAATAACTATAGACTGTTTAAATGAACATCAGCACTAGAATCTACCGCCTCATAAGCTTCAGTCAAATTAAAGCCCCCAAAGCAATCATGCGATGGTAATCATACAGCTGGTATGTGTATCCGCGATGACTACTATGTTCATTGCATTCCTTTGGTAAACATGGAAAAGACTCCTGGTCCTTGGTGGTTTGTATGCAGCTTGTAATAATAAACAGTCCGCACAAGACACATGTTTCGCTCTTGGGTTTGGCAAGTGAATGACGGGAGATGAAGGCAGTACGTGCTGTGTACTATTCGCGAGAACTGTCTTCGTTCAGGGGTATAAAAAAATCGAAATTCTCTCGCATAGAAACTAAGCAGCCTATTTTCTGCATACGAAAAGTAATACTGTGACAATTTACAACCTACAACAGGACGCGGCGGCCATTTAATAAACATACACACCAAAAAGCAGACTTTCTAAAATCCTCGCCAAACTTCTGTAACCTGTGCCACAGGGCCACAGACTTACCATCTACTTGCCCCTGAGGTGCATCTGTGCCATGGATGCCCGAAATATTTGCAGAAAAAGCAAAGTATACATACACTAAAAAAATCAGTTATAGACAAACACATAACATATTTTTTTTGTTGCTGCATATTGCTTTAATTTCGCCTTCCCACTTCTGCCAGACATCCAAGCTGTTCCGCGGCCCGGTCCTTGGAATTTTGCAACTCAAGGTACATGCCTTGGAAAGACATATATCATCGGTGGGTAATCAATTATGATAGATTGATCTATTTTTATCAAGTATTCATGGATACGCATTTATATACCTGAATAACTCTGACTGACTTATGAGAGAAAGTGGGGTGATTCAATGAGTCACCGGATTTTTCCTTTAAAGCAGAAATTGTTTTCAAGTACTTAAAAAAAAAAATTTTAAATCCATGAAACTTTTAGCAAAGTGTAGTAAGGAACATAACGTCATAATAGTTTTACTCTACGAGTTGCAGGATGCTGTTGATTTATTTTGAATTAATTGATAAAACCATTCACAGGTGAAAAATATCCAATGGTTGCATATATCAACGTGTCTACAAGTGCAGTTGATGGCGATTTCCAAATGAAAACATTGAAATCGATTGAAAGAAAACCGGAACACATTATTTAGCCGAAATTATTGAATGGGAACGGAAGATTATCATGGAAAGATTCCTATAATATGACAGTGCAGACTTACATGATGTGAAAGCTTTTTCTGTAATACCACCAACAATCCAATTCTTTCTTACTACTTAAAGGATTAGTATGGATATCCTTCTAAATTCACTTCGATGTCCAAGGTTTGTCTCAAAAACTTAACAATGTAGACAACTTAAAAAAAAAAAAAAATTGTCATGAATTGAAAATAAAGGCACAACAATAGTAGGCACGAATGGGCACAGGATTAGGTCATACTCCTATAACCTTTCAAAAATAATATTCATGCCCACAATGGATTTGTGTGCTCATAACATTTTGACTATAACAACACAAAAACATCTGTTTTATATTCAATTTGATTTAATTTGTCTTTTTTCTAAGATTCACACATTAAAAAGTTGATGAGAAACAAATTGTAGGACATCTTCAAGAAACAAACTTTTTTTGACAAACAATTAGCTGCCCAACAGAAATGGTCAATGGTCTTGAGGACATTCGAGTTAAAATTAAGTTCATCTCAACCTTCTATGCCTTCTTGATTTCTCTAAGGCTTTCGACAAAGTTAATCACAACATTTTCGGCTGATAGTTAAAACACCATTTTTTATGTCGTGGTCAGGCATACAAGCTGTTAACAGATTATTATCTGTCTGCTAGACAGCGAAATGTTGCATTTAGTGGTAACTGGTAAGATGACCAATTGATTATTGGTCTCTTGCAAATGACTCTTAAGCTCTGGAAAATATAAGCTCATCCCGATTTCCAAAAAAAAAAATTTGAAATCAATGTCCTTCCCGGCCTTTCATTAAGAGAGGAAAAATTAAAAGCTGTTGATGTTGACCACTGTACTAGTTTTGGCTTTGTTATTGATTGCAGTTGACGCATTTATGGCTGCCTACGTAAGCGTTGACCAACTGGCTATTTCACACCTTTGAAGACTCATCGCAAAATGCAACTTTTCTCAATTCTACCTCTTATATCTTATTCTAAAGTCGTGCATAGTAACCTTGACTAGCTTTCCCAATGGATATTAGAAATTAATTTCAATGAAGCTGTGCACTATGTCTACGGGTTACCCAGGTATGAACATACTTCTACGAATGTCACAGATTTTCTGGGCTGCAGTCAAGAATAATACATCGTAGGAAACTTCATATTTTGACTCAAGCTTCGTCATATTTGTTCAAGAGACTTTCATTCATTTGGTCAGAAAGAAGATAAGATATCATTCCACTTGCTTGAAACTACCTTAACTCTTCCCGTTAATTTTGTATACATTCTGTTAGACTCTAGAAATTCCTCCAGTGCTCAATCAAAATAATTGTCAATCCCAAAACATTCAAGTCCGCTGTCTATCTCTACTTCTCCTCCTTATGCACTACCTTTTATTTCACTTCCACAAAGAATATTATCTTACTGTACGTACCTTTTTTGTAAGGAAAATTATAACTAAATTAAAAATAATTACTGAGCATTCTCTAAACAATATCAAATTTAAACAAGAGTAGTTTCAATGACTGAGGTTGTTGCAATAAGAAGCATTGCGATTACCGCGTCAACAATGATGTACAATTCATCTGACGACGAGTTGCGTGAATCGAGAGTTGCGTCAATTGAGAACGTACTGCATAATAAAGTTGTCTTTAAAGTTCTCTGCATAAAAAAAATTTGCGGTGGTATCCGTGGTGAGCATGTCAGCCTGTTTCGTGACTGGTTCGTGGCTCAAATCCCAGAAAAGTTTTGTCAGAAAATAATATTATTCAAGGGTATAGCCGTTTTAGAAAAATTGCGGCGATAATATGACTTTTCTGACTTAAGGCCGAGGCCACGCAGTCAGCGATAAGCGAGCGAGCGAGCGACTGAACGACATGAAAAAATTAAAACAAATGAAATTGCATTGAACTGGCCATGCATTGAGCGAGCGATGAGCGATTTTTTTAAGCGACTGAACGACGTCGCTCTGTCACCAAACTTGTTCTAATTTTTAGTTTGTCGCTTAGCGTCAAGAGCATACATACATACATGATCCATAAAAACACGATTTTCCGACAACAAATATAAACGTAGTGCTCTTGACAACGGCATCTTAACAACTAATCGCTAAAGAAATGTCGCTCACGAAAAGGCCACTCGTCGCTCGACTTTGTCGCTTAATCGCTGATCGTTCAATCGCTCGCTCGCTTATCGCTGACTGCGTGGCCTTAGCCTTAGCCGTTTGGAATCGGCATAAAATTGTAGGCCCTTGAAATGCGTTAGGCCGTGCTATTGCCATGGCTTTGTTGAGCCACCCTATAATTGTTCCGTGTTTTATTTTATTGACATAAAATCTCTCAGGTAAGTAAACTATGTACTATGCGTTCAGTTAATTTTGTCAGCTGCCCAATCGCGCATGCTTTAAGCAACTGACATCTCTATAATCTACGCAACGTTTCGAAAAGCGAACGATTCCTTCTTGAGTGGAGCTAGCCTCCACTTTGGATATGTAATATGTTATTGAGGTTTTCAGATGGTGTATATTTGGATATGTTCGTTTCGTTATGCCCGATTGATCGCTGGACCAAATTGGTAAAGTTTAGAATGAGCCAAAATGTTCCAATAATATTTTTATTCACTGATGTTCTTCAACTTGCCTTAAAAATACTTTTAATTTCAATTTAATTTAGCACTAATCGGTGCACAATATTTTTGGTTGGCCTGTCCTTCGCCAACACAAATAGGTTCGACGGCGCGGCGTTCGTACACGCCGTGAACGTGCAACATATGTATAGCTGCCCATGAGAAAAAATCATGGATTTTCCACATCTTAACCACAAATGGACATTGTTTGGCCTTGAGACTGTTATTTAGTCTTGGCAAAAGCTTAACGAATTGGAAACTGTAACCTTTTGAAGGATATGGTAGAAACTGACGCGATCATTGGAAAACGTGGCAACTGGAACAATTTTCCTTTAAACTTTTCAGTTAAAAGGTAGCTTCAAGAATATTTCCGGTGATCTTTTAAATGACCAAACGCGTACCGTTGCATAATTGACGTGGATTCAAATTACGCAGGAGAATAAAAGGTGAACCAATCCTTAAATGAAGATTATATGGTGGCTTTCCATGTATATCTAGTAAATTTCAAAATTCAATCGGATAATTTACACAATCATTTTCATTGACAACAGTATCGATTGATCTAAAAGACATCAGATCGCCTGGTAACAACTGTTGAATCTGGAAGTTAATTTTATCAACATCAACATTTTTAGCTGTAAAAATTGCCCGATGACTGAGCCAGCTATGGTTCAAGTAATTACTCAGTATATAAGGAAAAATACTTTGAATTAATTCATTTTTTTCCTGAAAAACAGTTCAGAAATTGTCTGGCAGTTTAATGCATTGCGTATTTAGTTGCAGTTCTATTATACCGTTCTCAACATCTAGTAAGAGAGCACCAACGAAAAGCTTATCACTGCGATTTAATCTTGCATAGTTCTATGCAATACTTCGAGTAAATATTTGTAGTCCATTGTGCACTCATCCCAAAATATAATTGAACATTGAACTCTTCCGCAACACTGCAACTGTTACACTATTCTTTTTATGGTACATATTGCATTTGGCTTATTATGAATTTCCAATGGCAGCTTGAATGTTGAATTGGCCAAAAATATCTGATTTTCGACACAATATAAACAATTCAGTTAGTGTCGTTTTTGGAGCCTCAAGTGCTCTATGGATAACAATTTCTTCAGTGAAGTACATATACTGGTTGACCGTTTTAAAGATGTATTGCAAGATGCTATACGGAAGGGTCTCTTTCGTGTATGGGAAAGCTAAGAATATGGCAAATAGCTTAGTTGCTGATAATGTACCTACTCATGTGGTATCGTGTTATTTCGTCATTATCATTTACATTCTGTACTGAAAATATAGCCTTTATTTACATATTTGCAAATGAACTAAATTGATTTTAAAGATTTGCAGTTCTTTAAAATCAATTTAGCTCAGCATGGATATGAAAGTAATGGTGAGTATAGTACCACCCATTGGTTATCAATTTCAACTTGATTTGTATAATTCGGCAGTCGCATTGTGAATGTGTGGCCACCATTCTCAGTATTTTTGCGGCGATACATTGGATAACCGTCATTATCCATGATAGTGTCATTCGTATACGTCTATGCTAACAGCAAAAATTTTAAAAGTAAAATTCACTGTATTTCGTTTAATACAAAATATATTTAACCTATACTTTAGTCTCAGCAGCATTTGGTGGTTATGCTACTAAATAGTAGCTTATATGAAACGTTTGGAAGTTTGACATAGTGCCAGGTATTGAATCTTAAAATCGGTGAAGTAGTTTAGGAATCCATCGCGGACAAATATCGTGACACTTAGTTTATATACATTAAGATAATCGGGAAACAAGATACTCAAACTTAATTATCATTGTTCTCGCTCCTTTGTTCCTCTTCCTCCCTTTCGTTTGTCGTTGAAGCAGATAATTTCTGTCACAGTTATCAATTGTAGGAAGTTCTTCCAGAAGTTGCGACGACACGCTTTCAATAAGTACAAAAGAGGTACTCGTTTCACTGATGAAAAGTTGAGAAGGAAAAATTCATCAGCACCATTAAAACCTTGTTTTCTCTACCCAAATCAGATCTAATTGATCAGCGGTATACTAGCAATGATTAAAGCTAAGGCATTTGGGGTGTTGGGGGCCTTTCCTTTAATCACTTTCATTTTTGAGAACCAAAAACAGCATTTGTTTGGAGATTCTTAATCTCAAGAAATTCCAAAAAGCTACATCCAACTCTGAGACATAGACTCTTGCTCATTTCTCAATTGGATGTACTTATGCCAATGATAATTATAAAACAATCCAAATTACCTCTTGATTTGGTTGATCTAGAAAAGGTGACTACATCGAGTATAATAGCATGTTTTATTATTGAACATAGCAAGACATCAAATAAATTATAAAAATTAGTTGTATGCAAACAGATAATACAGAAAAAATTCCACATACGCCACAGTATACACGACACGGTCAAGGATGTAATTTGATGACCTAACAAGTAAATCCCTTTTCCTTCTGGAATGAAATCTGATTTGGAAGTTATTTTATCAAATTGACCCCGCTCTCTTTTACACAACACTGAGATTACCATAGATTGCAATTACAGATCATATTTGCTGACTCAATGCCACAGTAAATTTATTCAAAGTCGATTCGAAGATTAAGTGCTGTTGTGTTGGTCAACCTGAAATGAATAATAACAAAACCTTGTCAGGATTCACACAATATTTAACTATATCTCTAAAATATTCATGTAAATACTTAAAATCTCCATCAACAGAAACTTAATTGGTAAACAAATGAACAAATGACCACAGAATTCCTAACAAATTCACATTAATCTTGGGTACACGATATGGCCACAAAGTGCATATTTGTCCAACCCTTAACAACACTGCCTAAGAATCGGACGATACAGAATGCGGAAGAGCCCCCACACAAACAAAAACACACACAGGAATGCTATAAGATAGTGCCTCTGTCAAACATGCATACCTGACTCGAAGACAAAACACATTCCAAGCATTTACTTAGATTGGGAGTGTTTGTGACTCCTGCTGGCATATCTTTCACAAAATGTGAAGAATAGCCAGTTGACTTACATACCGCAGCAGCTGAACGCCTGAACTGAGTGTGACAAGTTAACTTGTGACACTTGCTTCCACACTGGGCACAAGGAGGATGTCACGACAATTAGATAATCGTGACTTAACTACAAAAGCAGGTACCCCACTCACATACTTCTTGTTGTATAAACGCCTTTGCCTCTGGAGATGTTTTATTTTCGTTTTGTCTTTGCCATTTTGTTGTTGTTGTATCTATTTTTCCGCACTTAGACCGGAAACTGTCTCGGTTTTCTCCTTTAATTTCCGACTCTCACACTCGCATTGGGAACATCCCAATCCTAAGTAATAAGTAAAGGAAATCAACTTCACAAGTAAACAAAATGCCTCTCCCTCTGCGGTGTCCCTGTCCATGTCGGTGTCCGTGCTCCCATTTTGTCATTGTCTTTATTTCGTTTTCCATTCCAAAAGGGATACATTTTATAAGACGCGACGCGACGGGTGGTTAAAAGATGATACGTACGAGATGTGGTCTTTTTTCGGAAGCAACTATGTAGTCACTTAGCATTATTAGTTATACAGTCGTATATACCTACCATACCAGCCTATCGCCTCTGTTCGAAATGTCCGCCATGCCCGGAATGTTCTCGGGGTCAATTAGACGAGCATGGCCTGTTCTCATAAAACTGGAGCGTGTTTTGAAATACTAATTCGTGTATTAGGCCTCAAGAAAGAGCCGTGCTTGCACGGCCGCGCTTCAAAATTCCAGCTCCAGAGAATGGGTGTGAGTCGATTTTTATCAGGGGAAATATTTCCCTTTGAAAATAATTCCTGATGACTTTGTTGCTTTTGGTTCTTTCACTTCGTATATCGACTGACTGAGGGACATTTTTTCTTTTTTT
Source organism: Melanostoma mellinum (assembly GCA_914767635.1). Lineage (NCBI taxonomy): Eukaryota > Metazoa > Arthropoda > Insecta > Diptera > Syrphidae > Melanostoma > Melanostoma mellinum. The sequence goes on along the minus strand of OU612058.1, from coordinate 230,958,910 downwards.
TTTGTTACGACTTTCTTGTTGTTCATTTTATCGCTCTCACTTTCCATTTAAAAAGAAGTGAGAGCAGCAAGTACAAAAGGTTAATACCTCTTGGTTTAATCTTCATTATTCAACTATTTACTGAAATTGTATTAAAAAAGAAAAAGAAAAGAAAATAAAGAACAGCAGCAGGCACAAGCGGGTGTGGTAAATAAAGATGCTGCTGATGATAAGCAGAATTGGGAGAACAGAAGTAAGTTTTATTACCAAAACGTGAAGTACTTTATTTTGATCGATGTCTTGGTATATTAGCAGCATTAAGAGGACAAACTGAAAGGGATCATTGTTGCTTATGGCGAGAACGGGCAAGCTACTTTGCATTCAAACCGTCACGGTAGGCTTTTGCCTAATTTTTTAAGCTTAAATGAATCGATTGTATTATCTTTTGGTGTAAATAAAAGTTGAAGCTGAAAATGCGCCAAAGATCTTTGATGGCAATTGCCGATTTTGGCTATGGTTATATTCTTCTTTTCTTTTTTCTTTTGGTTTCCTTTTTAAACAAATTTGAATATAATGTTCAAAGTTTTGAAAGTCACTTTGGTAAGAGTTATGATTTATTTATGAAATTGCAAATAAAGTGTTATACGAAGCCTTATTGGAAGATTTGTCAGAGCATCAAAAAGTTCATTATGTAAACATAGATGACATTCAAGAAATAAGAAAGTTTTCATTCTTTTTTTTAGTACTACTAAAAGAAGCCAATGGGAACAGACACATTGACATTCACTGCAATTCATATCACTGATTGATAAGAAATGAAAGGAAACGGTTATATGGAGCTAGAACTGCATTACCTTGTTGTTAACGCTGCTTGAGTAAAAGTTTTGAAAGATTTTCAAGTGGTGGTTCCTAATTGAGGGATACCACCAATGGCAAAGAGGGAGGGGGAAAGGTTTAAGAAGGCGGAAGATCTTTAATTTTCTTTTGGAAACAAATGTTCAGCTTTCGATATAAAAACGAAGGAAACTTTCTTCTAAGTCATTTGAATGTGAGGTTGAACGAGACTCGTTGTATTTTGCCCAGTTGGTAAAATGATAATTGTAATGGTAGATCTGTTGTGTTCCACAGGTGTTATATTGTTTGGTCCCCAAGGATTGAAAAACTTTGAAATTTTCCCAATTCTGCCGTGTAGATATAGGTTTGATTAGGTTGGATGGGGGGTACAGGAGCAAGTGGCAACATTTCACTCTAATGTCAAGGATCCATTGTCTTTCCCGGATAACAGAGGTTGACGTGGTAGGTAGGTAGGAGATGATGAATATCAGATGATTGGGTTGGTGACGGGTTTATTGGGGTTGGGAACCTTCATGATCTGGAGCCCTGACTGAATTTTAGAATGCTGTTCAGTCGGAGTTTTTTTTTCTGTTGGAGGTTTTTAAAATACCAGCTGGAGCACTTACACCTAAATACCAGTCCATTGTACTACCAGTTAGCAGCCTTCTATTTGTTATAGCTTTTCTAATGTTCGAGAAAAAGCCAAAAGACACTGCCACGATAAAGAGCCTAGGTTACCAGCTCTCACCATGTCTGCGCCGAGTATCTGCATTCTCATACGAGAAAAAGCAGGACATTAACAGAGGAAGTTCTCTGCGGTGTCCTCATCTTCTCCACAAGACAGAGAGAGTGTGGTATCACTTAAGCCCAACATGTTTAAATCTTCCGATCGCATTCAGAGAGCTCTTGCATTCCTGAATTACTTTCGAAGTGGTAAGCGGAGAAGGGCCTTAATCACAGCTTGGCTGTCGCTGCAAACACAGATACTCTCCCCATGCATCGATTGTTCGCAACGTGGCTTAAGGGCATTAGGATAGCATTCGCCTCTGCTTGGAAAACGGTTGCGTATGATCCTAAAGAGGTGTGCAGTCGTATGTCATCGTTCTCCACAAAGAAATGGATTGACGGAGAGACGGTTTCTGACACACCAGGTGTCAATCATATAAAGCGCAGCCTGTGCTCGGGACAGACAGCTTGGAGGCTGGTACCAACCGAGAGCACGGCGACGTCGTCTGTATATGCTTGGGCGTGAACGTTAGGTCTATTGAGCATTACAAGTAGAGAGTCGATCAAGAGTCAAGAGTCGTGAGTCGCACCACGGAAGAGGAGATAAAACGCCACCTTGTGGACAGCCCGTATTCACTCCCGTTGCAACATATTTTCCACACTCCGATCAGCGATTACGGGGCTATTCACTAGCATTGCTTTATTCCACAACACAAAGACTCGTCCACACCATGTTCTCTGGCAGCATTGCATCTCCATTCTTTCCAGCGTCTTGAGTAGGAAGGAGGTAAGACTGATGGGTCTAAAGCTCTTGGCGAGTGAGTAGTCTTACTTACCAATTTTTGGTATGAAGGTGACTCTAACACTTTGCCATGGAGTTGGTATAAATGCTAGAGCCAAACTACCAGTGAAAGGTTAGAGATATCGTCAAATTCATCAAAGAAGGCTCTTTTAACATGGCTTTTTTCCTAGTTTTGACCAATCTCGGGCACTCTCAAAGGAAATGGAATGATCCCTCCTCTTCCTCTTCGTCAAGGCATCCACTACCTAAGTAGGATGTGATAGTACCCATTCTCAACATGTGGATACCCAATGATTTGTGATCCTTGAGAATGGCAATTAACAGAGGGAGTTGGGACCTGCTATACTTGAGCAGAACTTCTGCTTTTTTTTTTGGATAAATATCTGGCCATAGATTCTGGAAAATCGGCATGTTTCTAAAGATGACCACCATTGGCGGTTTTTAGAAAGTTTCGTTGGATTCTGTTTCTTTCTTGCCTTTGTAGCTTGAGAGCTGATGTTTCGGTTTGGCTGGATTAAAGTGCTGACCCGATTTTCGCCACTTTGGCCGCCATATTATTTCCGGTTATGTCACGATTTAATGGAACCCAAATGAAAGCTACGGTGTTCGTTGAGCTGATCAGACTTAGATTTACTGCGACCGCTTTCTACTAATTTGGATTTTGAGACAATGGATGAGATGACTTTAATAACCGAGTGGCTGTCTATAAAGATGTTAATTTTTTTGTGGATCAATTTGTTCAAATGTCTTTATCAATTATTGATGAACAATTATGTTCAGTGTTCTATTATGCCTGTTTCCCAATTCTTTCACTGATTGAGTCGCAATGCGCTTTTTGCCGCCATCCCCTTAGTGAAAAGGCCCTAGGGGAGCTATAGCGGCGTTGGTTTCGTTCTCATGGCACTGCTTGAGCCAATGTAAGCAAGCCTTAACATTTTGGTTATGGTTATGAAGATTTCTTTAATAATGGCCACCATACAAAATTGGTGTTAGTGAGGATTGGTCTTTTTATGAGTGAATAGTTTTGGGACCAGGCCCCCATTTCTTCCCAAAATTTTTACCGCAAGTGAAGCATGCGCTTAGAGCTTTTCTATTTCTATCTTTCAAATTTAAAGTTAAGTTTATGATCAAGGACATTTCTGAAGAGTTTTTTAAGAGCTACCTGGAAGAGCTCACAAAGTGTTGTTGTGAATTTTTCCCAAAGCATGCTGACAATGTCATCGGCATATCTACCACGTTTATTCCACTCAGGTATTGTCTGACTAGAATCTGGTTAGCTTGTAGGAGCCTGGGATGCGGGAGTAAGACTCCTCCTTGCGGCATACCTCTAGAAGTTTTGACTTTTAAGGCTTGCACCCATTTCTGCAATTACTATTCTTGTTTGGGGCATAGAGTCGATCCAATTTGATAACGTTGGCTCAATATTTATCGAGCTTAGTGCCAGATGACTGGCACTGTATTCAACATTGTTGAAGGTCTTAGAAAAGGTTGAGTAAATGGATTGATGGCATAATATAATAATAACTCTAGCTCTAAGTTCTGGAAAAATGTTCGACAGGCTAGAAGCAATCCGTTTCTGAAATAATATGCCCACTGTGATTTAAGCCCAATTATACGAATCTTGCTTTTTCTTATGGTGCATTGACTGTTGGCCAAGAAATTTTCAAAAATAAAATCAAAGGCTGTCGATTCTTACAATATTCAGCCAGGTTTCAGCAATATTCCTCTGTTCCAGTGTTGTTGCACCAAATAACCCACATCTTCAATGCCATTGAATGATGGAAAATTTTAATTGTTGCCAAAATCTGGAGCAGCTACCATAGTAATCAAAGCTACCATCATAATCGTTTCGAAAAATTTCAATCACATTCTCTTACTTTAACCAGTTTTTTTTTTTAATACCGACAATGCAACGTAACGCCTTGAAAGATTTTTATTTCCAACTTTAAAAGGCTCCATATAGCTTACCCCCTTACCAAACACACATTCATTCATCATAAACGAAGAATTCATTTTTACAGGCTTGACTTGTCTCCTCCAAAAAATGAAAAAAAAAAAAAAAAAAACAATAAACCCTCAAACTTTTATCTCCAAATGAATCCACATCTCCAAATTGATGTCACACTCTGTGCACTATTCAAATGCTACAGTCAAAAATGATTGCTTCTCCATCCTACGCTATATATGGATGCAAGGCAGGATTAAAAATACAAGCATGCAGTTTTTGCTAAACAAAATCAGTATCTTGCATCGTAAAACCGATACCACGCATCGCCTGATGCCCTTTGGCTAGGCCATACAAACTTCCCAAAAAGTAATCTTTTAACAGAGAAATCCATTTCGAAGGACATTTTTCAAAGTCTCCTACTGCCAATAAACTCTTCTGAACCAATAATCAATTTCCGTGATTAGATTACGCTTGCAAACTTCCGACATATGGTTTGGCACTAAAAACGGTTGTTGGACTCCAAAAACTTAGTCTCGATTTCTGTGAGTATTTGTCTCGTCCCGTCTACAATCACACACGAACACATTTCTAAAGTAGCAATCAAGCATAGCAGAAAAATATTTTTTGTTTGTTCTGCTGGGTCCTGTTTTCCGCTTCCTTCCCTAAACCAGAACGACCAACCGACTGCCGACTACGGAATACCGACAGGCCAAAAGTCTTTCGAAAGGGAAAACTTCTAACTCTAGAAGAGAAGAGAGGTTTTCTTTCAAAAAAACAAAGCATAGCAGAACGACTATACAAACGCGAAAACCGCAAACGAAAAACTTAGACAAAAAAAAAAAAAAAAATCACCGAATCAGGGATGCAATCCAAAAAAAAAAAAAGTTCCAAAGAAGAAAAAAAGAGGCCAGAACCAAAGTGTCTGTGTTTCTCCCCAGCCCATGCGAGTAGTGTATGCAGATTGTTTTCAGGATATTCGCTAGAACAAACATTTTCTGAATTCACAGTCGCAGCCCATTCAGTATGAATCGGTCGTTGGTGTCAACCTAGTTATATGACGACACCGACCGCGACTACGGGGACAACTGCTTAGAGTATCCCTGTGCGTCTCTTATGTTGAATCGATTTGGAATGTGGAAAAGACAACAAGGAAGGTTTGTCATAAAACTTTTTGTGGTTGTGCAAAGTTAAAAAAAAGTTTCTTCTTGCTCTTTTTTCCTTTTCTTTTTTAACTACTATCTGAGATTCCTGTTTTTTTTTTGGTACTCCTTTGGCGCTTGGTAGCATTTATTCCAAGGATTTGGCAAACAACCAGAAAAATAATATGGCAAATAGAAACCGGAGATTTAAGCCTGATAACAAGTGCTGCGCACCGATCACGACCAGCAATTAAAGTATGGAAGGGAATACTTTGAAGTAGGTCCGGTTTGGCTTGGGTATGATGCTGTTTGCTCAAAATAATGCTTCCTATTATACTTTATACGTAATGAGACTTTTAAGGATATATGTGGATTGTACATATAGAATGACGGCAGGTTTTTAATTCCGACGGATGAACACATAACCTCAAAGCTGAAAAGGTAAAACATAAAAAAGCAGTTTCTATCTTTCACGTCACGTCATCGTCAGTTTGGTCACGTAATTCATGGTATGTGTCTTGAGTAATGCTATATATACCTGTTAACTTTTCAACAATTAAAAAGGGTGGCAAAACTGAGCTCAGGTATCTGGCAGACGACTTCAAACCAAAGCCAAAAGTTATTTGTATCATAAGAAATTGTAAAATTGAAATTTTTTAAAATTTTTAAGTTTAAGCTAAACTAAACTAAACTAAGCTTTACCAAACTAAACTAACCTAAACTAAACTAAACTAAACTAAACTAAGCTAAACTAAACTAACTAACAGAGCTCAGGTAGTCCCGCATTTCTTTTAACCATTTCATCTGAGTAATTTAGCGGGCCTACCAATTTTTTTGCCGATTCCAAAAAGGATTAGAAAGAAAGCGCTTTTCGTGGTAGTAGCTCTCAGAGGCCTTGCCAATTCCACGCGACGGGGATACTAGTGAAAAAACAATTTTGCGCTTCTAGGACTCCAATTTTTTGGATTCCAAACTCTAACTTCCAAGTGGCTGGAAAAGTTTTCAACCCCTGCGCACGCGCAGCGCCGGAGATACAATCACTTTTTCGATGATAGTTAGACATGGAAAATCTTCTTGTTTGCTATCCTTGCCTTAGTTAAACATTGGTCATAACCAACTTATCTTCCCACTGAGTCTGATTTCTGGAGTTTTGTCTTGAGTGTTATTTTTTAGTCGTTCGTAGACCGCTAGACATTGCAAGTTCTTTTTTCCTTATTCTAGTGTATTTTTGAGTGTTATCCGTGTCGTGATGGTTAGCATGTCCATCTGCTAACCCAGAGGTCAGCAGAGGCAAAAATGTTTTTCCACGGATATCGCCTTTCGCGAGGAATTGGAAAGTCGTTTGTTAGTAAATTCATTGCCATGAAAAGCGCTTTCGCAAAAAGCTGTTCGGAACCGGCAGAAAATTGTAGCTCCCCTCCATTCCCTCACAAGGCATGGTTGTGAGAAATGCTGTAGGCCCCGGGGCTCCTCGCTCTGTTGCGCCACCCTATTCATTTATTTTTTAGTGTATTTTTGAAGACTCTTCTAGTCGGAGTTGGAATTCATTTGTTACGAGTATTCTTACTCCAACTAAAACGCTATTTATGTTCAGATTCATATCGCTGATAACGGAATTTGCGTCATACTTGTTTCTCGATTAACCATTTGGAATCGCCGTTTGGAATGTATGGCTATAAGAAATGCGTGGGTCCCGGGGCTTACCACTCTGTTTTATTTGAATATTATATCTCATTGAGTCCCTCAGAAGATTGGTACATCAGAAATTCGAAATTGGGAGAAAATTCGTCGAGAAATAGTGAAATTTTCTCCTAGTTTCACTGTCTATCGGAGGATTTTATTGATGCAATACTCTTAGAACGTGGTACAGACTCTAACATAGAAGACATTGAACGTACATAAATATAATGTGTGCTTTAGTTACAGATTATGAATGCACGCACATGGAGGGGAACTCTGGCCTAGAAGAGACATCTAAGCCACATTCACCTACCCCGATAAAAGGCGAAGCACATTTAAATGATGCTGAAATGAAAGTAGAAAATGTATATATAATAAAAGTAGAAAAAGCACTTAATACTGGAAAACGAGTTATGTGAAGTATGTTCGGAGCCGATTTTAGGTAGAACCGATCCAAAATAAACAAGTTTGTTCAACAAAACTATGGAAACGTTCGCCCAAGACTTTTAATCCTATGCCGACTGCAAACGGCTAAATAAGAAAGCGTTTTCCATGGCAAATCGTTTCTAATTTTATGATTTTTCTGAAATTCAGACCTCGAACCTCCCACAAAACAGACCAACCGTTACTTTACGGGCACCAAAAAATACCACTGACATGTAAATACGCCAAAAGCAATGTAAGACGCATAAAAAAAAAAATGGGCACGACTGGGTCGAACGAAATTGCAATTGTGTGCTAAGTACAATACCAAAATTTTATTGCTGATTAAAAGGTTATAGTATTCGCTCTAAATATATTTGGTGGTTTTATTAATTTTGGTTTGCCAACTACAAATTAAATATCAAAATTGAATTGAATCACACAAAATATGAAATAAAAAATTATATTAAATACTCTTAAAGTGTCAAGCGAAAATCTAAAAACCCCATTCTCTTGCTTTTGCTAACACATATAAACGCTGAAAATTTAACAAAAATCGTCCGAACAGTTTTTTTTTTTGAAAACACAGGTTTTTTATTTTTCATTTTTAAAAAGTTTTTCAAAAGTTAACTTAAAATCTTGCCACAAGATGTTTTGAAAAAAAATTTGAATAAATAAGCGAAACCGTTTTGGAAATTTGGAAATATTCAAACTTTTTTAAAAAAATACTCAAAATTTCAAAATGTAAAATTTTCAACAATCTATGCAATCTTTCTTGATTTATTTAGGACTTCTAAAATATAAAATTTCGTCGAAATCGTATTAGGCATGAACGAGGAAGTCGTTTTTGAAAAAAACGGTACTAAGGGAGTACCGTTTTAAAACTTTTTCCGAAAAAAGTTTTTAACATCATATGAAAGACAATTGAAAAATAATCCTTCACATAATTTTTTTTTCGAGAATAACAAATTTTATTATAAAACTTGTATGGCAGATACCGTTATTTCAAGACCTAGTGACCCAATTCTAAAATCACCTTTGTAGGCAGACAGACTCAGACTCTAACTGCAAATTTTGAAGAAAATTGGTCCAGCGGTTCAGGCTGTAGCTCCCATATACGGACAGACAGACAGAATTGTAGGACCCACTTTTTTCGTATTTTCTATCATCGTAATGGCATGTTTAGTTGCTATCTCAAGTACCTGCTATCACAAGTAAAAATGTATGTGTATAGTTCAGACGCGATAGAAGTGAGATCTTCAAAGTTTTGGCTTCAAGATAAAGAGACGAACGTTAAATTTCGAGAGTTAAGGCCCCGACCCATAAAACGCGTTGCGTGCGGTAGAAGCGGCGCGGCAACTGATGCGGTGGGATTTGCCGCGCGCAACTGATAGGGATGACCCATAGAATCCGTTGCGGTGTTTTGACAGATAAATTTAGTCAAAATGGGGGCGTTCAAGAATCGTATCCGGATAGCTTGTTGTTGTTGTTTACGTGTGGGAAATCGAAAACAATAAGTTATAATCGTCTAGCAATGATATTTTGAATGTTTTTCTGTTTTCAAAAGTCGAATTTTAATATTTCACAGCTGTTGTCTGTTGTCGATCGTTCAAAAAGGTATCTAAGATACGGCTATCCGAGATAGGCTATCCGATAGGTTCTTGAACGCGCCCATTGTCACTTTTTCCATATAAGAGAAAACTTCAAATTGGTTGTGACTGCGCATGTCTCTCTTCTGTCACCGCGTGAGAGCCGCGGCAAAGTAGAAAGTTGGGCTACTCGGCGCGTTCGGCGCGTTGCGCGCGGTGCTTATGGGTCACCTCTCATAAGATCGTGTGTATTTAATCGAGCTGTCAGTTGGAAGCGGTGCCGCACGCGCGCAACGCGTTCTATGGGCCGGGGCCTTTACTGTTCCAATTTTCGTTTCCGTTCCAGTGGGAATATGGGGACGAAATATGTTGCATGAATTTTTGAAATCGGTCAAATGGTTTTGATGTTATAGTTCTTTTCGCCGTGAGAATACGGGGATATAATATAGTCTATGCTTTTGAGGGTCAATGTAGCATGCTAGTGCTGAAGAAATTTTGAAATCGGTTCAGTAGTTCCCATGGAAACATGGGCATCAAACCTCTAGAGGAACCATCGTTGGACTAAATAATATTTACATACGAGTGGAGCGAACACGAAGAAGAGCACAAAGAGAACCATGAACATAACAAACACTGTATAATTCTTCCTCTCATTTTCTACCTGGTTAATTTTATAAATTTATGTATCTGTCTATTTTTACTATCGCCACGCTTAGTAAAAAAAGTTTTTTCTTCAAAAACGACTTGATAAATGTATGCATTTTCTCTCTGCAGAGCCAAAAATTAAGATCCATAAGAATGACATTCAAAAAGAGTCCTAGGAAAGAGAAATCAGATATTTAATTTACTAAATTTATCCACGTGACGTAAATGCTATACAACAAGAAATTCACCAAACGGCTTAGTGATACTTCTTTTCCGAATGAAAGAGGAATGCAACCGCGGAGACTATCAAACCAAACCGATTTTGTAGTTGCTGTCAAATTAGTTTCAAATAGTGATACGATACGATATGATACACTGAGATGACAGTAATAATACTGCGTTTCCGTACATTTGTATTTGTCTCCATGAGAGAAATGTCAAGTGTCAACAGTGTTTCTGGGGATTGCTTTTTTACGAATCCCAATACCACTTCGGATTCGTTTGAAGCTCATGAGTTCAATCATAAAAAATCAATTTACCAATCACAACGTCGCGTAGTTTTGACATCGATGTTACGTTGGTTTGTGTACTAGACAACGTAACGTGACTCCAACTCAATGCAAAAATTACAATTTGGGTGGTATTTTTCTTGGAAACACAAAGTTCTTGCTCGTAACGCTAATCAATAACGAGTTCTGGTGTATAACCGCCAATCGCTCCTACTTTGATGCTATTTTTCGTGTCTACAGCATGGTCATTGGTAGTCGAAGTCCTGTATTACTTATTATTTGAAAAAAAAAAATTGTCCAATTCGTCGATGTTTCATTTATGGCTTTCATTAACCGTTAAACTCATTTTGCCGCTTCTTTTTCAGTGTCCACAAAAAGACCTATAATATCAATCTTGCTTCTTTCTATTAAGTCGATATCGTGTGCGTATACAAAGTCGTTTCACATTTGGAGGAGAGCCTTGGGAAATTTACCGAACGCGGTCAAGTATGTCCCGCATCAGGGACAAAAGTTCTACTCGTCACGCTGTCTGTGTTGTTCGGAATCATATTACCCTTTCAAATTGAAAATCGTTCAAGAAAGATTGTGACGGGAAAACAAAGAAAAAGAGATTGAACAAGAAAAATTTCACTGCTCTGGAAGTAACCAGTGCCAACTTCAATCGATCATATAAGTTGTTCTTACTTTTGTATAAAAAATTTCATATATAATTTAAATTTCAAAGATAATTTGGTTGGTTCAATCATGATTTTCGCTGATAGACGTTAGGTATTTACTATGCACTGCTTATGATAAATCAGCTTTGACGGGAACCGAATAATTTCGAACAGTAAAACACTGCTTTAAAGTCTCGTAACGCAATACTCAAAATATCCGGCACATATTTACATCTTATCTAATTTTTATCCTAATGCCATAGCAATGATGTACACTATCTGGTTTAAAAGCCATTCATACCAAAGTCGAAGGACGTCGGTCGCTTTACGTAAAACCCTAACGAGGGCAGATCTTTGAAAAGCCATCAGAGTAGGGAAAGGCTTAAGTTCAAACTTTAGATTAAAATTTATTATTCACACATGCAGAACTATCATCCTGGCATAAAACTACCAAAACGAAAAAAAGGAAACACCACATAAGCCCACACAGCTATTACTTATTCCACCTTGCTTGCCTTTTAACAACTATTAAACCACCACCACCCATAATGAAAGAGACACCCTGATTCGAAATGTTGCCCTTTTAGTCAGAGCTTGACACTCTTCTTCCAAAGCATAAATCTTCCTTGAATTTCGATTTTAAGCATAAACATGATCCCGAAATGTGTTCAACTCAATGCATAAAAAAGCAGAGAATTCGATAAGGAAGCATGGCATATATACAATACCTTCCTTTACCTATATCATTTTGAAGAGATGGCGAATATTGGAAATAGGATAAACATCACACAGGAAATGATGGGGAAGTCAAACCGGATCCATAATGCTCGTGTTACTAAATCGTACCTACATGAGACAATAAAATGGAGTGAAGACAAAAAGAAACCCCCAATTCACGCAGAAAACACAAATTATCATACATGGTAACGCAATACATCGAAACGAATTCCATAGTCGTGTTAAGGTACACAATATAGACGACACCCAAACGTATTTGTCAAGCTCATGAGCTCGGTTCGTTTTTCGTTCGATATGTAGTTGTATAATCGGATTCTATTTTGTTTTTATTTTTTTTTGTTGTTGTTTTTTTTCTCCTCCCTCCGCCCTTTTATCCTCTTTGGGTCTGAGTTGGTAAATCCTTTTTGCCCATTGCTGACAGGAGAGCAAAGTAGGTGTTAGGTTTGTGCCTTGCCTAAATGTGTAAGCATTTGGCGAATGCTGTTGAAATGAAAAATTTAAACCGTTGACATATTTATTGTGACGTGTGATTTATTTTTATTCGATTATCAATAGGATTTATTTATATGCTGATGCCCTTTTCACCGACAGCATTCGGGATGACTTCAAATTTTCTCAACTCAGGCATGAGGGGAAATATAATTTTCTTCTTCACTGGAAGCCAGCAGATATTCTTAGAGTGCGGGTTTATTGTTGTGACAGGTTTCAAATTGAAGTTTATTCCAATTAATGCAATGATAATCGATTTGCTTCTGTTTTCGACGTATGTGAAAAAAAATTAAACTTTCACCGCTACGAATCCAACTAAACAAAAAAGTCTAATCAAAAACTCTGCTTATAAAAATACGCGTTTTTCAAATAAGATAAGACTTTCTATTTTACAAACAGAAGTTTCCTGGAATCTTATCCAAATCAATCTACAAAATATCCACAAGTTACATAACCGTACTTGATGAAATGTGTGCTTCAAACGCATTCAAAAGCTCAATTTGGAAAGAGTTTTGGGAAAAATTTATTTACCTTGAAATGCAATATCTAGTTCTAAAAATCAGGTGAAATGTACTTAACAACCACACAACATGGAATTATAAATCAAGTTCCTTGAATCAAATTACTGGTTACCCATAGGCGATGAATACGGTACATTTTCCGATTTAATAACTGCCATGCAAGACTTAATAAAAATTTATAAAAACTGTTTATACATTTACTTGTTCAATATCCCTAACCGGATGTTTTAAAAACGTTTTCGGAGTCAGTTAGCAGCTTCATATTATCCCCTTGAATGGATTCATGTTCGACTGTTCTACCCCATTGGCGGGCGTCTTCTGCCTGACTGAGTGAGCAGATTCCGTAAGACAATAAAAAAAAATAATTTCTTTTTGAAGTAAATAACCTATCCCCTTCCAATCAAGTCTTCGAATAATTGAGTCAACAGGTTCCTGAATTGTTCTTGTAAGGCTCTTTCATCATCATTTCATCATCTTCTTGAGATGATGAGGAGGTTCCAAAAACGTTTGTCCCTTTTTGCTTTTATGAAGATGATTTTCAGTCCAACATTTTTATCGTTACATCATTGATGGCTCGTCTGTAAATTTCTTGGTTCTAATGTGAACCAGTTGAGTTATTTGAATTAATCCATTTTCACTCGTATCTAGCTGAGTTAGAACCAAAATGAAAAAAATCTGCTCGTTCAAACTTCGGATTTAAAACGTTTGAAAGTTCGCTTCACGAAGGTCGCGATATTTGAAATCAGAAAATGTCGACTCGGTGAAAGGATTCAATAGTTCATTTAAAATTCCTGTCTAAGGCAATTCTATAGAATCTCAGTTAAGACAACTTTTTAAAGTCGATGAGCAGCGAGTGAAGAAACTGCTGTATTATTATTCGCAAGGCGTTGATGTGACATACAATTCTATTCATACACGAACATCTCTGTTGATAATACTCCCCAGATGATTGATGATGGTTTTTGCTTTCATTCGAATACTGCACTTAGCACCCTCTTCAGCTTTCGATCCTAACAATGATACCATTGCCTTATTCGCCATAAGGTTTCCAAAAATCAGACTCCCTCTGTTAATGGATACAGTAGTTCGCTGGATGTTTTTGCTGCTGATAATTATTTTTTTCAGTGTTCTAATACTCGGCACTGATTTCCTCTGCAGAGAAGAAACAAAATATGAAACCGTCAGCATCTTTTAACGGGTGTGGTTTGGAGTTGTGAAATACTAGAAAATTCTCTAAGCGCCAGTTATAACACCTAGTTGCGGTATTCAACCTTGGCTCAGTCAATGAAAAATCAATTTGGCTGAAAGTTGCTGGTAAACTGTTTAAGACTGTTGTTGCAGCTGAGAACATCATGAATGTACCTTTAACATGGATGAGCGGCATGTTAATAATATGTAACTTGGCATTAAAGTTAACCATTACCATTTTGATGTCCCCGGGTACTGTTCTGTCATCAAAACCGTATTTAAAAGGCTTTTTTCTTCCCTTTCCGGATATGTCTAAGACATTCCAAGGAAATGATTTTTCCAATGCTATTCTTAAGAACGTGGTACCCGAGGCTTGATGTTTAATAATATAATTTATCTGTGCCAGAGCCAGTAGCCAAAGTTCAAAAATTCCAAAGACATCCAGGTTTGATACTTTCATCGCAATTCGGTTAGGTTAGGTTAGGTTAAAATGGCTGTCAGGAAAACAAACTGACACACTTAGACCAATATTAGGTCCATTGTGATACCATAGTTATTATGCGAGGGAGTACCTCACTTAACAAAACCATTTGGAGCTTTTAATAAAGCGAAGGATATGCAGGGGATCTGTGTGTGCCAGATCGCTTGGATCATCAAGAAAATATTTTCCTAGATGCCGCTTTCTTTTAGAAGAGAGTGCCGGACATGAGCAGAGGAGGTGTGGGATTGTCTCCTCCTCCTCCTCATCTAAGCAACTTCTGCAGAAGTCATTTGAGGGAACGCCAAGTCTTATGGCGTGTCTTCCTATCAGACAATGTCCGGTGATGACATTGATTACGGAGCTAATTTGCAATCTGGCAATAGATAACAAATGTCTTGTGCGTTTTGGATCTAGACCTGGCCATATCCGTTTTGTTGCCACGCACGTGGTGATATTGTACCACCTATGATTTGTTCTATCCATAGCCTCTTGCTTTAGCATAAGTTTACATGTAGCGATTGGTATACCAATATTCAACCTGCTGGTTGAGATCGGTAGAACGGTTCCTTCTCTGGCGAGTTCATCGGCTTTGCAGTTACCCACGATATCTCTGTGCCCCGGCACCCAAATAAGGTGAATATTGAACTGTTCAGCCATCTCCCTAAGAGATAGGCGACAGTTAAGGGCGGTTACTGAGTTTGTAGAAACAGCGCCGAGTGATTTGAGGGCTGCTTGACTATCTGAGAAAATCCGGATATTCGTTGAGGATATCACGTTTTCTCTTAGCCATGATAGGACCTCTTTGATCGCCAGAATTTCCGCTTGGAACACGCTACAATGGTTTGGAAGGCGGAACGAGAGACTTACGTTAAGTCGATTTGAGTACACCCCACAGCCTACCCCTTCTTCGGTTTTTGAACCATCTGTATAGAAATGAATTGAATCATCTCTCAAAAATTCTTCGTCGTCCCAGGTCGTTCTCGGTGGGATTGAGACTTGGAACTTATTATCAAAAACCAATTGGGGGATGGTGTAGTCGGAGTGACAGGGGATTGATCCGAATGAATTCAGGATTGTAACGTGACCGATGTTGTTTTCGGTCCATTGGGAGATAGCTCTCATACGAGTGGCTGCACTGGCGGCCATTTGTTTGCTGAAGATATCT
Organism: Melanostoma mellinum; assembly: GCA_914767635.1. Classification (NCBI taxonomy): domain Eukaryota; kingdom Metazoa; phylum Arthropoda; class Insecta; order Diptera; family Syrphidae; genus Melanostoma; species Melanostoma mellinum. The sequence continues at coordinate 230,943,398 of OU612058.1, read as the reverse complement.
AGTGGTGTGAGGTTAAGGAGTGTATTTAGTGCAGCTGAGGGTGTTGATCTCAGTGCTCCACTTATACACAGACAGGCTGTTCGTTGGACCTTGCTTAAATTGTCGCAGTAGGTCCTTTTATCAAGAGCGGTCCACCATACCACTACTCCGTATGTGAGTATTGGTCTGATGACTGCGGTGTAGAGCCAGTGGGTGATTTGGGGGGAGAAGCCCCATTTAGTGCCAATGGCTTTTTTGCAGGAAAACAGGGCTACGGTTGATTTCCTGATTCTTTCCTCTATATTGGCTTTCCAGTTTAGCTTTTTGTCTAGGATAATACCTAGATATTTGGCTTCGTTTGAAAGTACAAGTGAGATTCCATTTATTTTTGGAGTTATTAGTTGAGGAATTTTATATTTCCTGGTAAAGAGAACGAGTTCAGTTTTCTGAGGGTTGACCCCTAGATCACATTTTCCCGCCCATTTTACAAGTTTATTTAGAGCGGTCTGCATCAGGTCCGTAAGGACGTGAGCATGTTTACCGGACACCGCAATGGAGACGTCATCTGCATATGCAATCACTTTGAATCCCTCAGCTTCTAAGTCAACTAGAAGTTCATTGACGACTATATTCCATAGAAGGGGGGATAGGACTCCGCCTTGCGGTGTTCCTCTACTGACAGATCTCTTTGCAGAGAAGTTTCCTAGAGTAGAGTTGATTCTTCTGCTTTTTAGCATTAGATTTATCAACTCCACTATGGAATTATCTACTTTGAGCTTCGTCAGTGCCTTTGTAATTGCAAAGTTGCTGACGTTGTTGAAGGCGCCCTCTATGTCGAGGAAGGCGGCCAGAGTAAATTCTTTGTGATGGAGGGAATATTCTATAGTACGTACCAGGGTGTGTAGGGCCGTTTCTACAGATTTTCCCTTGCAGTAGGCGTGTTGTGCTGTAGATATCAATTTTGGATCTATAGCTGTACGCAGGTGGATATCAATCAGTCGTTCTAAAGTTTTAAGAAGGAAAGATGATAGACTTATTGGTCGGAGATCTTTTGGGCTTACGTGGGATGATTTCCCAGCCTTAGGTATAAACACCACCTTGACTTCTCTCCACTGAGTGGGGATATAGTTCAAGTTGGTACAGCCGATGAGAATTACTTCGAGGACAGGGATAATAATGTCCGCGGCCTTTTGAAGTTCGGCTGGAATTATACCATCAGGTCCAGGGGATTTGTATGGGTCAAAGCTATTAATGGCCCAAACTAATTTTTCCCTTGTAATCAGATCGTGGTTGTTTGTTATTATGCTACCTGGTTCCGTGGAATCATAGTTGCATAAGTTCTTAGAGCTTCCTGGAAAGTGTGTGTCCAGAAGCAAATTGAGCGTTTCTTCGCAGGATTCTGTCCAGCCGTCAGCTGTTTTCAAACTGCTAGGCATGGTCGGACTCTTTGAGAGGATTTTTCTTAACCTAGAAGCTTCTGAAGTATCTTCTATTTTTCCACAGAAGTTTCTCCAGGAAGTTCTTTTATTTTTCCTCAGTTGATATTTATAAGTTTTGAGGGATTCCTTGTAGGAGTCCCAGTCTATTAAAGTTTTAGATTGTTTAGCTCGGTTGAAAAGTTTTCTACATTCCTTCCTGAGCGGTTCTAGCCCCGAGCTCCACCACAGTGGTTTCTGTTTTCCTCTTATTTTTATAAGAGGACACGATTTCTGCAGTGAATGGTTAAGGGCAGTTGTAAGATCATTGACTTTTTTGTCTAGATCATGTTTGTTTGTAGGGTTTTGTAAAAGTTCAGGTTTAATAAACTTTTTCAAAATTACCCGATATTTTTGCCAGTCAGTTTTCCGATAGTTTCGGAAGACTGGTTGCTTGAGAGGTTCCTCATTTAGATCAAATTGAATGTATCTATGATCAGCAAAGGAGTGTTCAGTAGATACTTTCCAATTTGTAATCCTATGATGAACCGAATCGGAGACAAGAGTGATATCTAAGACTTCCTGTCTGTTTTTGGTGATGAATGTTGGTTCATTGCCAATATTACTTACTATAAGGTTAGTACTTAAAATAAAATCAAAAAGTGACTCACCCCTTTCATTTATGTCAGTACTACCCCATACTGAGTGATGCGCATTAGCATCGCATCCAATGATGAGGCAGATCTTCTGCCGTTCTGCTGCAGCGACAATCCTTTTAAATAAGTCGCATGGAGGAGGGCCAGGATGGTCATGGCCGAGGTAAGCTGATACCAGCCAGTAGATGTTGTCACTGGTCTGGTATCTTATTGTGGTTACATCACGATTGCTGTAATGAGGGAGTAAAAATACGTTAGTGCTACTTCTTACCAATATGCAGGATCTGGGTTCACCTTTGTCCTTCATATACAGTAGAGTATATCCAGGAGTCCTTAATCCTTGAACGATGGACTTGATGATCCAGGGCTCCTGAATAAGGACAATATCTTCCCCTCTTTTGTTGAGGCGGAGAAGAAGGGAGGCCGAAGCCTGCTTGGAGTGTTGGAGGTTAATCTGAGTTAGCTGCACCATCTTGGGAACAACTAAGTAGACTAACCCCCACCACGGTCTGGTTGAGGTCGTCGTCTGTTTCGCTCTCAGAGTTTGACCTAAGAAGGTCATCCTCGCTGAGCGAAACCTCGTTAGCGGAGTCGTCAGTCTCCAAGTCGGAGAATTTGACGACGGTTTGGGCATCGGAGTCATCAGTCTCCAAGTCGGAGAATTTGACGACGTTTTGGGCATCCAAGTCGGATGTGGAGGGTTTTTTATCATACGTTTCAGCAGAGGATGTGCCGAGCTCGTCTATCTCCATGGGTGGAGGGTCGACTTGCCCTGCGGGTTCTTCCACTGAAGACGCACTTTGTGTTGCCGGAGATGGAGCGATGTTATGCTCCTCATCTTTTTTATATATTTTCAAGGCAATATTTGACCAGCCGAACCGAATCATGCCTTTTGTCTCAGCCAGGGGAGCTAGGGAGTCCTTATTGATGACTATTATAGCCGATCTATAGTGACCCTCCGGCTCTTCCAGCTTCGCGACTTTCCAGTCATGGGTAGGAAGGGTTGGATTGCCGAATTGAATCATTTTCATGATGGTTTCTTTGCAGGAGAGTTCTGCTGGTAATCTAGCGCGAGCTCTAGGCCTGCAAGGGATATCCTCCCTTGACACGACTTCAAGCTTAGCACCAGGCCAGAGTCCCTCTAACCTGCTTATCGCAAGCTTATACAGATCGCGCGATCTCTCTCCATCAAACGCGATTAACCTGACTCGCCCCTGATACCATCCTGCGTCCTCAAAGATGGCAGGTTCCCCTGGGTTTTCCATCATAAGAGTCCAGTAGGAGGCCTGGAGCTTGTTCATGATGATCGCCCATTGATCGAAAGAGATCGCACCATCCGCGTTACTCCTGTCAATGACAGCGAAAATGGGTTTGTCCTTCAGTGCGTCACTGTACGACAAGTCTTTTTTGGAGCTGAGGGTGCTTGGTTTTTGCACCTTAGGCCTTTTGGCGTTCGGGGTTGATTGCTCGAACGAGCGTTGGCGCTTAGACGTTGAGTCTTTGCTGTTTTTCTCATTTATTGCAATGATTTTCATTGCCCACTCAAGTTTGGCAGATTGCGTTGAATCCAGCTTAGGTTTAGGTACCGCACCTAACACCTTCGCAATTTTCTCCGCGTTCCGCCTTTCTTTGTGGTTTGGGAATGTAGGTATGTTGGGATGCCCTTCGTTGTCCGTTCCACTGTAAGACACAGTTTCACCTTCAACTTGGGGGTTAGGAGGATTGGGAACCCTTTCGTTTTCAGTTCCACTGTAAGTCACAGTTTCACATTCAACTTGGGGGTTAGGGGGATTGGAGACCCTTTTGTTATCAGTTCCACTGTAAGTCACAGCTTCACCTTCAACTTTGGGGTTAGGGGGATTGGACACCCTTTCGTTGTTTGCCCCACTGTAAGTCACAGTTTCGCCTACAACTTGGGGAAGGGAAGGAGTGTTTCCGGAGCTCGAAGGAGGTCCTCCCCTTTCAGCCACGGAGCCGATAGTCTCGGCACCCGTACCGTCCGGGTTGGTCGACCTTGAGTCCTTTGACATAGGATGGGATGAGGTGGGAGGTTGGGGCAGTGGTTTTGATGAGGGTAGCCCTTTCGTCAACTTATCACAGTTCGCGTTGGAACCGAAAGTCTCGGCCCCTCTACTTACTGCAACAGTCTTCTCCGGGGTCCCTTCAATACGGGCAGTATGAGTGGAAGTGCTACAGAAAGTCTCTGCAACTCTTCCACTGGTTTGGGCATCCTCCTTAGGAGGGGCGTTAGAACCAGAGGGCTCTCCACATTTCTTGGTTAGCTTGTGAGGCCTTCCTTGAACTGCAGTCGGCTCCCCAGCCCTTCCGCAAATCGCTTTTTTCGTCTTCGTAAATAAATTTGTCACTGGCGACTTATCCTCTTTCGAGGCCAAGCCATCGCCGGCAGTCGCGACACCTGCCGACTTTTGAACGTATATCCCCGTTCGTTTTTTATTCCTTTTATTTACTTTTTCCATGTTTTTTCAGTCAAGTTTTCCAACATTGAGGTTTTGTTTTTGAGTTATGTTGGTTGGTCAGGTTCTGCAGCTGGATTGCTGGAGAAGATGTCCATAAGCACCCCCACCACGACAAGGTCAACTCATAGGGGGTGTCGCAATTCGGTTAACGTCCTCACAATTAACATGAAATTGAGACATCCATAAAACGGACCCTGCGGGGCTCATTGCTGATGCAGCAATTTTCAGCAATAACAACCCGTCGAGTGACCCCATCAACTGCACAAACCTTACCTCTTCGGAAGAAATTTCAGAAATAATACACAGCTCCAAGTCCAAGAAATCAACAGGCTCAGACCATCTCTCAAGAGGCTCTCACAGACAGTGATGATCTTTCTGGCAATCAACTTAAACAACTGCATTAACAATAGCTACTTTCCCAGGAAGTGGAAAACGGACAAGATAAAGGCGATCCCGAAGAAAGGCGATCTGAACCTCATCGACAACTTCAGGCCTATCTCCCTACTCAGCAATCTAAGTGAGCTCCTGGAGGAGCTAATACTTCAGAAGTTGAAGGAGTTCTGCAGGGATAATAACATCATCCCAAACATGCAGTTCGGCTTCCGGTAAAAGCATTCAAACCTGCATCCACTGATGAAGCTACACAATGACGTCGCCGAAGACCCTTACAGCCATCGTGTCACCCTCGCATGCTTTTTGGATGTCGAAAAGCATTTGACAGTGTTTGGATTGAAGCACTCATCCATAAATTAAATCTTCTAAGCTTTTCAGCTCCATTAATAAAAATAATTGTTTCTTTTCTCTCCCACAGGATTTTTTTCGTCCAAAGTGCAAAGTTTGCAACCAAAAACATCAAAGCAGGAGTCGCTCAAGGATCAAAACTAGGACCATTCCTCTTCAACATCATGACGTTGGACCAACCTACCCCAAGAGACTGCGAAAACCTGATTTACGCCGATGACTCTCTGACATATAGCACATCCATATCACCAACCATAGCTGTCCGGAGAGTGGAAACTCACATCCACAAACTTTATTCTTATTATTGTAAGTGGGATATATAAGGATCAACTCAGAGCTCGTCTGCTTCAGAAGAACCGGAGGAAGAGGCCATTGTACTGCTGATAACTCCAGAGCCACAACCATTACTCTACTTGATGGAACCAGAGTGGCTGCCCAAAGAAACGCGAAGCATCTAGGCATCAATTTCAATGAGATGCTTAGATTCAACCCGCACTCACGCACTGTACTGAAGAAGGCCAACTTCGCTTTCCACCGACTGTACCATTTGCTGAAAAGAAGGACAGGACTAAGTCAGCCAATAAAACTACTGATGTACAAGCACCTGCTGAGAGCCGTCATCAACTACGGAAGCCCAGTTCGGATCACCATCTCGAAGACCGCGATAAAGGATCTCGTAATTTTCGAAAGGAAGATTCTGAGACTCTGCACCGGCGCGGCCTCACTTTCAACCACCAGCGTCAGAGACATAACAGTAACCAGCATCTGTACGAGACATCCAAGATGACGCCCTTTGACCAACACGTCTTATCGACTGTATTGAAAACGGCTGCAAATATCAGCAACCACCCTAATCTCCAGGTGAGAAGGATGACCACTGATGACGTGATGAACACTCTGGACGAAAAAGTAATACCAGCCAACGACGAAGCCACCAAATTCTACGATAACCCTGGATCAGCATACTTCCGTGGCTGATGCCACCCATCCCCACAAACTCCACATAAAGAGGGACAAAAGCGACAACTGGGACGGAACATCCCGAGATAGCTCAAGTCAGTCAAGAATTCTCTTTCTATTCAGCTATTATATATCAATACATAATTATCATTTCCTTAATTTTTAAATTACCTAGTATAAGCATCAATTGTAAATTTATATATATAGTTCAATAAACATAAGCTGAAACTGAAACCTCACATTTAACAATAATAGTGAAAAGTCGTCTGTGTGAGATTATTCTTTGGAAGCATTACTGTTAGTTGCTAGGGCTTTTTGTTATCTCAGCTCAATTCTCTGTTTATTTATTGCCATAGTTGGCTTCTTTAATACTGTAGACCAGGGCTTCTTAAACTATGGGTCGCGACCCCAAAAGGGGTCGCATAGGAAGATTCTGGGGTCGCGAGAGATTTTCATGTTAAAATATAATGTTTACTTTAGCATCTGCACAATTCACATGTTTCAGAAAACATAATAAGTAATCTGCATATAGAGTTTCTTTTTTTTATATTTCCTCAGCTCGACAAGCAAATATCGAAATATATAAAATACATATTTTAAATGCGCTGTCGTGTGTCAAAACAAGCCATGTCGTTAACAGCCGCTTACTTTCAAATCTATGTAAGGATACGGATTCCAACTACAATTACAACATGCAGAAGTAAGATGGTTGTCAAGAGGCCAAGGTTTAAAAAAATTATTGTTATTAAAAGGCGAAATCAAAACATTTTTAACCGGAAGAAAATATGAACTTGCCGTTTTTTTTTTTCATAATGACTTATGGCTATTCAAGCTGTGTTATTTGTCAGATATTTTCGCAAAATTAAACGATCTCAACTTATCTCTTCAAGGAAAAAATTGCGATGTATTAACCTTGAATGATAAAATTGAAAGTTTTATTAAAAGGATCAACATTTGAAAAAGTATAGGGTAAAAAAAAAAAATCGTTCGAAATGTTTTTCAGTGTCGACAATTTTATAATCGAAAAAAATCATTGCAAAGCTTTTACTGCAAAAATTATTGTAGATAACTTATAAGCGCTAGAAACACAGTTCCGTACATATTTTTAAGTATTGATTTTAAAAAGGTAGCTTGGGTTCAAAAGCCGTTTTGGATTGGCTTAAATGAGATTGACCACCTGCCAGTTAAAGCTCAATTGGCTGAGCTTTCGAGTGATTCAAACTTAAAACTACGATTTGAAAAAAGCCCTTAACTGAATTCTGGATTGGAACTAGAACTGAATTTTCTACAATCGCTGATATGGTTTAATTTGCTATGCAATAAAAAACGGCACATCCATCTCATTAAATTGGCTCCTTTCCTTTTCGACGACTGCGTTCGAATATATTCGAGCGAACTAAGATGGTCAAAACTCGCTTTTTTGTATGTTTTTAAATGAATTCTAAAACTATATATTTTCATACACATGTACATATAAATTGTTTCCTAGTTAATAAATCAACAGAAAATATTTATTTATCTTTCTTTTATATTTCTATGGGGTCGCCAGGAAACTCGCAATTAGAAATGGGGTCGTGAATGAAAAAAGTTTAAGAAGCCCTGCTGTAGACGAATATCAAAGAGAGAAATACAAGATAGGATTACGTAGAAACCTCATAGTACGGTACTCGTGGTGTAATGGGTAGCGTATCTTTCTGTAACGTGAGAGTTTCGAGGTTCGAATCGCAGAGACATAAAATTAAAAATCTTAAACTTCGCGAAAGGTGATACCTACTTTTGAGAATTTCTTCGACAATAATGCTTTCTCGACTAGCCGTTCGGAATAGACAAAAAATTTTGGTTCTTTCCATTCTCTCACAAGATAAGATTGTGAGCAATGCGCTAAGCCCGTGGCTCCCCGCTCTGTTGAGCCACTTATTTGTTTTTATTTTAACACCATCATCAATAATGTTTCTGGAGTTGTTTCGAGTTCGTCAGGCAATGTGTTTACAGTCTTAACCCTTATTATTATTTTGTAAATAACTCTCCCTTAACAACCAATTAAAATTGAACATATATGTACACACTTCGCTAGTCAATGGTGGGCAATGCAAAGGTATTTATGAAGTCATTCTATCGATTAGGGCTAGCAACACCTTGAAAAAGATCCTGATTGATATAGTTTAAAGCTTGATGCTAAACTATACCAAATTTTTAAGGAGTTGTTGATTTTTGAATTTATATCGTAAAAGCAGCGGCAAAGCCACTTTAAGTCTTAGGTTCAGTGCAATGACATATCATTCAGAATATGTGAGGAAAACAGTTTGATGACTTTGATGACGCCGCCGATATGTGGCGCGCTCCACGCAGCATTACGCGGTTTCATCGTATAGGTTTCGTTGAAGCCCACTTAGTGAAAAGGCTTCATTGTGTTATCTAAGCCGAGTTGTTTATAAGCAGGTTTGAGATAGTTTTGAGTGAACTAGCTTAAGTGCCAAGTGGAGACAGACAATTACACTCATGATCGTGTTTGCGATATTCGATTGCACAAAAGTATTGGAAAAGTTTTGATTAAGATTTGGTTTTTGTTTTTTAAATTATTTGATACAAAATCAGTTGCAAGAGATACCTACATGCGAGTATTTCAAAACAGTTGGGGGTTGGAGATGCAGCAGCATTTACAAACATTCTGCGGAATTGTTTCCATCCAATTTGTTGAGAGCTGCTGCACCATCATCAACTTCTAAAAGGGCTTTTAAGTTCGTTTCAAAAGAAGACCCAGACACCTAAAGAAAAAGCCATCACCTGCCTCAAGTTGAAGTGTTAAAAGAAATAAAAAAAAGTAAAATTTCACTTCTTACTTAGACACGTGTGATAATCTTTTTATTTTGCTGTTGCAAACTCTCACATCTAGTCACTTTCTATATACACCCCTTTGGCCTTTGACTCCAGGATCTGCAAAGTGAATGCCTGCTCAGCCTACCATCCCAATGAAGGTACTTGCAAAAGTTTTTAAAGTTCAATAAAAGTTGCATTGCTCGGGGGAAAATTTACGGCCTTAAGACTTCTTTGGTTAACCGCCAGGGATAAAACTCAATTCCAACAAACGAACAGAACCAAAAAAAAACGACAAAGATGCACGAGCGAGGAGGAAAAAGATTAAATAAGTCAAAGAAATGCAGAAACAAAAAAGAAATAAAAACTTTTACTGGTTTTGAGGAGGATTCGATTTTTTTTTTTGTTAACAATCATGTTCACAGTTTTGTGTGCAGCGAAGAAAGAAAAATCCCATCTACAATCTCCAAATACTTCTGACACTCTCCCTCTCTCTCTTTCTCTCCTTGTCGCTTTCTTCTTATAACAAATTGATTTTTTTTGTTGTCCGTTGCCTCTGTTTCGGAATCCCTGTTTTAAATTCCTGGTCACAAACGAAAAAATAAATGGATTATTGCCTTTTATTATTCTCTTCCATGTAAAGTTTGGTTCACGAATGTGCTCGCATACCAGAAGCCACTTTGAATTGACGCCAAATATGCTGGTTGAACAGAAGATAAACGATTGTCTATCTAGCACATCCACTAATGTGTATGGCTTACACCACCAAAAAAAAAAAGAAATAGCCGAAAACAAAAAGGAATTACCACAATGTGTTCTGATTTTTTTTTTTGTACTGAGTGATACAATTATTCACGAATCTAGGAAATAGCCCTGCAAAGGCAATCACTTCCACTTGTCAGAGGTAAGCCTCAATATTTCTTCGAAGCTAAAAAATAGTGTCGACTTTTAGTTTTGTTGCTTGTAATGGAAATGATTTTAAATTGATGCTCTTTTTATACCTGATACGTGTGCTTTATGAGTAGGTTTTTTAAGGTGGGATCAAAAACCTTGAGAGTTATAGTATTTCTGTTCAACACACAACATGCATGAGTTGTCCTTTGCATCAACTCTCAAAAAATAAAAAGGGAGTTCGGGAGTGCCGAACATTCTGATTAAAAGTGACCTACACATTCTTTGCTGATTCCGAAGGACTGATTGTGATGGAGTTTTCCCTAGCAAAGCCTTATGCTTTTATCATTATAGGTGAATGTGCAATCAAAAACATCCTCAGAAGGCCTTCGCTCCATCAACTCTCAGGAATATGCCTCGTTAACGTCGCAGATCTTGCTTGTGGTAATTTATGTCACTAGACAACAACGCATGTCATCAATGCAATTGGTTCAAAGATGGTACCTACTTAGACTCCCCCGATTATCGTCCACCTTGTCGCGGTGTTGGGGATTAAGTAGTTGATTCTGTGAACTTAAGAGCTATGGCGGAAAATGCAACTTTTGGTGTATTACCTAAATAGCTTCCAGTAGGGTCTTTTATGCTGAAAGGCCTGAAGGGAGAAAAGATGCAACTAAGAGACAATCAGCTCCCCTCTCACTCCCCACGTTCCAGTTTCAAATTCCGTTTTCCATTTCCTACGGCTGGAACACAATATCATACGACCCGTGCTAATGTTCGATCAGGCTGAGGGCTCTTAAATAACTTAACCGCTAACAGAGTATCCAGATACCAAGTAAACTCCGCATTATCTATAGCTATATCGCCAAACACGGATCACTGTGCTGACGAAGCTTCACCTTATTCGATACTCGTGAGTATACTAGATATGTCAAAAACTACAAAAAAAAAAACCAAAAGTTAAGATCGGTTCTCTCTTTAAACCTGTCAACAATGCGACAACTGCGTGGCCTGTTGTTTAAACTTCTTAAAGGCTAGATACAGAAACGATCTTGGAAAACCTGGATGGACCTTCAACCAGCAAAGGCAACAGGCCGAAAAAGTCGGGCAGTGTAGTGAAAAATGAGACTCCCCCCAAAAATAATACGGCTAAGACAACGAGGACCAAACGAAAGCAGAAAGGTTTCTGAATTTTTTTTTGGAGATATCCCTGAAGTTAACAGAACCAAGGCACAAGAAAAGCAACTCAAGTGAGCTAAGGAAACCCTCGAAAAGTTGACCACCCCTAAGTCAGCTCCTCTTTCACCCAAACGGCAAAGATCGTCGGAAGACTCACAATGCGTCGATGCCTAAATACAAAAAATCACTGCAGCTGCAGTCCTGGCTGTTTAGCCAAAATCTTGTTTCAATATCGAGTTGTTGCGGTATTCGACAAAAGCGACGATGACGGTTCTATTTCGCTAGAGAGATAGCAGCTCATCGACTCACATCCGGTCAACAATCTATTATTGGATCTCATGGCAGAGAATCACAGTCCACCTCCGACTACTCCTTAGGCTGGGTGGAATCAATGTCGGATAAAACTGATCATTTGTGCCAACCAAAGATCATTGGAACTACTGAAGATCGCGGTCAAAAAACTAAGCTAGAGCTTCTCTCAAAATTTGAGTTAATTTTTATTTTTACACCACACATCCATACCCCCATGAGAAAAATTTTTCCGCTTCGCTTTTAGCTTCACTATTCTTAAAAAAAGCAAAGCGAACGAAATTTGACTCCGGGTAATACGGGCATGTGGTTGAGCTTAAGAAATGAGGGGGTCCAAAACCCTAATATTAGTGTGACGTATTTTATGGACGGCCCCCTATCGACTCGTAGGGACATCGGACGGCGTCGCATAATAAACTAACATTTCTCATTGCAATTTCTCGAACATCAATTATAATACTTCCTTCACGCACAGAACTCTTCATGAGATACCTAACACGCATTTATACTCACAATTCTAATAAAATTGTCGAAATATTTCAAGAACCTATTTTGTTCATAAGCAAATTCTATATTGGCATTCAAGTTGTGATGATTACTGCGATATTGTTACCTAAACAGCATTATTTCTCAATAACCTATCTCTGTGTGTTCCAAGGCTCATATTTACCACTCAAATCGGTGTTTTATGTGTGTTTGCAATGATGATAAACACAACTTCGACTCTGAGATGGACAAGGAACTCTCAACCTACATACTCGTATTTCATTTGCTTTGGAATATCGATTATGCAATCTGTTGCAATTATTCCTTTGTAAGACAGACCCAAAACTAGATGAGGACAGTCGAACGTATAATATGCAATCTAGTTGTTGTATTTGTTTCCAAGGAGATTGAAATAAATCAATAGAGCCATTAACACTTGTAGAGATTGTCCGAGTTTCGTGCGTAGTCAAAATTGGAAAAGAGGCAATGCCCCAAATCGATTTCAAACATTATTTTATTTTCCTAAATTTGTCAATTATGTTGAACCTCGGGAATTGGTTATGAGAGATCCTTTTGTGTCGCTTACGGGGGTAATTTTATTTTTGAACTTATTGCTTTTCGATTGCTCATCAGAGACAATGATTGAGATAAACATTGGCATTAACAAAAGATAGTTTTTGAAGCAGCCAATTAATTTTATCAACAGGGTTTTTCTAAAATAGTTTTTGATGCTGTTCGCCAAGAAATTTTTTACTAAACTATACTGAGCTATACTTACTGTTTTGTTTTGTTTTCAAAATAAACACGGTATAATGTTATTAAACACAGTGCGAGCAATTAGGAAAATAACAGAGGTTTTAAAGGGAAACACCGTAGCATATTGCTTTTGAATTTTTGTGAATCACAATGCAGGGGAAAGACAGAATCTGGCAAAGCATTCCATATTCGTGTGGTGCACTAAAATATGATTCTCTACATTTTACACGGCGCGCCGGCGGCGTCCGAAGTTGGGTCAAAAGTCAAAGATGTTTGAGGAACACCTGACCAAATATGAGATTGTACTCTAGTTTTGGGCGAATTTAAGCTTTATAAATAGTAGCGTCTTAAGAAATCAAAGCACTTAGCAGCGTTTATAGCGACTTCAAATGTGTGGTCATTCCAACGAAGATCATCGTTTACACACGTAAGTACTGACAGCTTTTCGGTTTCTTGAACGCAGGTACCACTCATGGATAATGGCAATGGGAGAATGTTAAGCTCCAACAACAAGAGACAGCATTGAGTTTCAGACAAGAGATCTATTATGAAAATGAGAAAGAGATTCGGAGACAAAACGGAGCCCTGGGGCACACCAGCATTTTTAAAATGGGTATTAGACTAAAAACCATCCAACACAACTTGTATTGAACGGTCGGAAAGGTAATTTCTAATCCAATGAAGAAGAGACTCATCGATACCAAAAGCACGCATTTTCGATAAAAGAGACTGATGCCAAACTCTATCAAATGCTTTAGAAATATCAAGTGCAATAGTCTTACTTTCTCCAAAACAATGTAAAGATTGGTTCCATTTTTCGGTGAGATAAGCCATCAAATCACCAGAGGACCTTGTGCTACGGAAACTGTACTGTCGGTCATTAAGAAGCTTTCGTTCTTCAAGATATTTCGTAAGTCGTATGACGGTCTATCAACGTTTCCATGACTTGAAGACTCGCCATTTTTAGGGAGCGCCGGACAAGTGTAGTTTTTCATATGGTCGGGAAAAGCCAAGCAGATAAGGAAAGATGGAAAACTTTACGCAGTGGTTTTGCCAGCGTAGAAGAACACCTCTTCAGAATAAAGGCGGGGATACCATCTGGAACAGCGGATTTATGTACATTGAGATCTTTGTGGACTTTTGCCACCGAGCGATTTCAAAAAATATCTGCTTCATCACAGAATCTACAGACTCAAGCTCAGGTGGAGCCAATATGATATCAGGAAGTGTTGAGTTTGCAGCAAATTGAGCTGACAGCAAATTTGCTTTGTCGATGGAGCTAACATACGGAGAGTCATTGAAGACGAGCGTTAGGACCGATGACGGTCGAGTACTTAATGTTTTTGACAAAGGACCAAAAGTTTTTATTCCTTTTGGACACAGCAGTATTTTTTGACTTACTTTTTGGTCATGCAAAAACTTGGCCATTTGTATTTGAGCATTACAGATATTTCGATTCCGTTTGAACAATTTTTTTCTATGAGGAACAAAGCTTCTCATGTCATGCCGTTGAGAATCACGTTAGATACCATAATATAAGCTCTTGAGTCAACGTTTCCGACGAGAAAACACAATCGCCAATGGAAATTTGGAAAGTAATTATTCAGGCCGTCCCAATTGGCCTTCTCATAATACCATACAGTTCTTTTAGGGATGTTATCTTTTTTTTACCGTGACGGAAAAGGTAAAATCTACCGATATGAAACAATTGTCTGATTTGCCTAGAGGAGATGATACTCTAACCTCTTGCTTTTGGGCATGGGAAGTTAGAAAAATTCCAAGAGTGTTTGTCACGTGCCTATCGGTAACTGGAACCCGAGTACAAGTTGAATTAGATGATTAAAATCATCGAAGATCTCAACACACCTGACTTCGGGTGTTGTACAGCCAGAACGTTGAAGCCAACCCGAATTTGAAACATTTAAGTCACCCGCAATTACGATTTCACTAAGAGCATAAAGGGAGACAATTCTTGAGATGGAGTCAGATAGCTCATCAAACTCGATGAAAGTTGAATTGCTATCTAGAGGGCTTCGAAAGACAAATGAAACCAAAGTGAATGAAGCGCTTACGGACAGAGAATTTCAAACACATGAAGTTAAAGTTCGTGGTCGAACAAGGACCATAATGTGGTTGAAGTTGATAAGTAACATCATTCTGAATATGTATATAAACAGCGAGACCATAGGAGGAGATGAATAATGGCATCAATCAATAACCAGCCAGGAAGAGGGATCAGAATTAACACCCAACACACTGCATTTTTCAGTGTGAACGTAAACAGTGAAGAAACTCGATTGCAACCCCCTAATGTCGCTTAAATTGACCCGAAATTTGGACGACATTACAATTCACAAACATAAGTCAAACAAATCAACAAAGGCAGACGCTATCTAAGCCAAAAAAAAAAAAAAAAACATGAAGAGTGGTCTTTATCTCAGCCGTTCGGAATCGAATCAAAATTGAAGGTCTTTCAAATACGTTAGGCCATTAAGGCTGGTTTCTCGAGCTCAAATGGAGGTGATTTTTTGAAGGCGTGAAAAAAAACTTTAGCTTCAAATATTTTCAAATCTTAGGAGTTTATTATACATATACATTCATGTAAATTGTCACGAAATTTCGAGTTAAAATATCGAAATCCAAGAGAAATATGGACCATTTCTTGAACTCCTTGAAATTAGAAGACGTCAATTTGCCGCATTTTGTTGAATTTTTCTGGTAACTAAAACAAGAAAGTAAAAACATGGCGTTAATAAAAACTCTTTTTCCCATCCAGCCATCTATAATTATAGTGAAAAATTGAAAATTGACAAAATGGCAGCAATTTACAAAAATGGTCCAAATTTCGCCAAACAAATCGTCTTTCGATGGCTGCCAAATTTACAGTTTTCATCCGATCGTAAAAGCTGTAGATTGCTGTATGATAAAACATATGGAGATTATGCAGTTAAAATTTCAAGACGATTCGTTAATATATGCGTGAGTTACAGCAGTAGCAATTTACAAAATGCAGTTTTGAGAAAAACGCGTTTAAAGCTTTCAGAACAGGAGTTCGAGCGCCCGAGATGCTTCTCTTCTATACTCCGCCATTTCAAAAATGTCTAAGATATCATTCCAATATTTTAGGACACCATTTTTGAGATGTTTACCTATGGAAAAATAAAAAAAATCGATCTTTTGAAAATGAGAAACTAAATGAGCTTAAAACTCGTTGAATCTTACTTCATCATACTAATTGCGTTCATTGGAAACATTAATCTCGCATACAGAATTTATCGTGTGTAAAGGAGGTGTGTTGCACAAAACTCTGGTCAAAATTCAAATATAAATTGATATTCGTAGTTTGTGGTTAAAAAGAGAAGACAATGAGAAGAATGCGAATCGATAAACCCACAGACTGTAATGAATTCCACAAAAAAAGAAGAAAAAAAAATTGTGAAAATGAGTGAATATACCGAAAAGTAAGCGTGTTTAACAAAGTTGTTTTTTTTCTTCCCACAAGGATCTCACCCAGATAGGACCAACTATGGAGCGATTGCATCTATGTAGCTGTAGCTAGTATAAATTTTCTATAAAGCATTTTCGAGGAGCAGAGCGAGGACAAGAAACATTTAACCAAAACTAAACTGGTGTAATCTCTCATGGAAAACTGTGTTCCATTCTCGATTTGGTTTTTTTACATTCGCCCCACGCTGGGTGAATTATACGATTACTTCGCCGAGTGGATTTTCAGTTTGCACATTTTCTTTTTCGGGTTTTTCATAGTTTTGTGTCTATGCTCTTTTACTTCGGGGAGGGGTTAAGTCGATGGTCAAAAAGCCACAAAGTACTTTCGACGACGACGACGACAACGATGAGGACTCGGACTCTGACTTGGACTCTCACTCGTACTCCTCCAACTCGGACTCATACCCAGACCCCAGATTGTCTTCCTCTGCTTAGGGTAGGTATAGGTATAGAAAAATAGTAAGTAAAAAAAAAAAACAAACAAAAAGGGAGGAAATAGGACAGTTGGACAGGAGCAAATGGCCTTTGAAATCATATCATCTCGCTTCAGCGATTTTGTGTAGTAGGTTGCTACAGCTACATACATAGTTTTAGTTAACTTTTATTATTATAACTTCTCAGCAGGGCCCGTCAGAGCACTAAGTGTGCTCTGTGCTCACTTGCACAGAAAAAAGGATCTGTGTTTTTAAATTAAAGCTTCTACACATGTATACATAGATATTGTGCACCAGGGCGTTCATAAAATGCTGAATTGGACGACATAATCATATATCCTCTAAGTCTTGCTAATCATGGATAAATGAGAGGGATTGCCCAGAGAAGGCTTAGTAAGTTGATTATTCTTTGACATTGAGATGGATAAAATATACACATTCGATTCACTTACACACTTACACACTTATGTATAGGAACAAACCTTCTCTATGGAATGCTATAAATTTCAGATTTAAGGAGCCAAGTTGTAATGATCAACTCAAAAGACGTTGGAATAATTGATATGGTTTTCTTCTTATTTCTTTTTTTTTTTGTAATCACAAATCTATGCTCTGTGGTTTAAATTGCTTCTCTTATGGACAATTAAGGACTGAGCTTGGAGCGGCTTACTAAAATCATAGAAAAATGAAGGTAAATTTGTGATTTTTTGGAACTTTGTCAAAAAAAGCAGGACTTCAAAAACAATTGCTTAATTTGAAAACTTTTCGAAGGCTCATGTTCTTTTTTTGTGGCATAAACTATAGGCATACCGTTATATTCATACTTTGTGATGCAAGTAGACTTTATTCTAGAACACTTTTATTCTTTTTATATCTTCTGGTGAAAATCAGCAACAGGGTGGGGAAAAAACATGGGAGTGAGAGTTTGGGGAATATAAGTATTCGGCGAGAAGAAAAATGACGGGTAATGATTTTGCCGATCTTTCTGATAACTTTAAATAGCCACATAAAGATTAGCTCGGAGCTGAGACAAGTTCTGTGTTGGAGCTTACAGTTTTTGGTTAAAAAGGATTTAAAGATCTATTCACACACAGAAGCGTGTATTTTGATTATACTTATTAGATCAGCCCTAGAATAAAATTTGATCAACTTACTCAAATCGAGTCAAAGCGAATTCACAGACGCTTCCCTGGGTTCTTGTTCTGCGTTCTATGTTGGGATATTGTAAGACCTTACTGCAATGCTCGCTATACGCTTTTCGACGTAAAAGCCTGGAATATTTTGGTGTACTATTCGATAATGATATCACTGTTCATCTTTTTTGACGTGTGATGCTTCTTTTTCAAGGGCTGGGGTATGACTCAGGGTATCCAGGGTCTACCCAAGGAAGCAACGTAAGACTTGGGTTTCGGCGGTACAACTTCTCAAAATGATACGCGAAACGGTCGGTTTAGTTCTAATTAACTTTAACTTTATTACAATATCTCCTCTCAGGATCAGGTTTACAAATTAAGGGGGGACGCTGGTCTAGAATTTTGAAGAAACTGAAATTTTTTTTTTTGTCTGAAAAGGTACTTTAGGGTCTTAAAAATAACATACAAAAGGATGGATGCCGGCAAAAATGTCTAAATGCCCAAACTTTCCATTCTGCGGCAGCGCCCCTCTGGTATGCCGTATGATTTTATAGTATTTAAAACTTTAAACGCGTTTTTCTCAAAATCACTTTGACTGGCCGAAAACATAACTGGAGCAAATCTTCACCGATCTATGCGAAATTTTGACAGTACGTTTAAAATACCTTTCTCCAGAGCCGTACGTAGGATTTTTTTTCTATGTTGCATAGTTTTTTTTTAATCAACAATTTTGTCGCATTTTTTTAGTGAAAATTTGAATTTTTTGTTCAAACGTACACCATTTCGCGAAAAAACAAAATATCGAAAAAATCCTGCGTACGGCTCTAGCTGTTGATGTAAGGAAACTAAAAAATTTCGGGATTTTGTTCCAGGATCAAAATTAAGGAGGTTACACTTTCGGCCATGGACCCATCTAAAAAATGAAGTGCCTCCGAAGAAATGCTGAACAGCCGCCATTTTGAATTTAATTGACACGAAAAATTTTGTATTTGTTTATTAAGACCTAAATTATAAAACCTCTTTCACAGATTTTCGATTGATCTTTTTGTTGAGCCACAAAAATTTCATAAATTATGCCCATTTTTTCACGCTCTAGACCAGCGTCCCCCCTTAACAAATTTTATATTTAGTTTAAAAAAAAACCAAGTTTTATGATTTTTTGAATAAGGCCTATTTCTGGTGCTGGTCCACGGAATAGCTGGTATCGATATTCGCTGGTGTAGTGGATATGGTTCCTCTGATCGGGATACGGTTGTATACTACGGCAGTTATTTCCTCTGTTCGGCGGCGGTGGACTCCTTTCTAGATCTGTGTTAGTCAGGGCGCTCTATCGGCAGAAGCGGGTTTCGTAGCAAAGGTCTGCGTTGCGTGAAAGACAGAACAATTTATCGGCGGCGGCGGACGGCGTAGAAAGTGCTTGCGCTTACTAAGGCACAACACTCTGTCGGCGGCGGCGGATTTCGTTGAAAAAGTTTGCGATTGCTTACTACGGTGAAAACTCCCTTTGTGGAGACGCAATGCCTAACCAAGTAAAATCTAAACGCCCGGCTGGAAACAAGCCACAGCGATTAAACCTCCTGTACGGAAACGCAACGTCTAAAAGTAAGGAGAATCCAAACGCCCGGTTGAGGACACACACGATCAGACTTCCTTCACGGAGACTAAATTTCAAAAAGGTAAGTAGCATTCGAACGCCCGGCTGAAACAAGCCACAACGATCAAATTTCCTTTACGGTGAAGCGAGACTTGACTTGAACAAGCGACATCCACAACATTCAGAAACCTCTAATTTTTTTCCTCCGGGGAGCGAGAAAAATCAAAAGCAGGAAAATTCTAATTGTCCGGCTGAGAACATGCCACAACACTTAGAACCCTGTAATTCTGATTTTTGGTGATTAATTCACCTCTATTCATTGACTTTGTCACTGAAAAACTGGTCAGTCAAGACAAAAAAATCTTTGGAAAGAGGGGTCTATCAATTTATATTTAGGCCAGGAGAGGAAGTTTTATAAAAAACTGAGTTAAAAAATGGCTATTTTAGATCAACTTAAGCTCCTGCTCGACATATCATTTTAAAAGCTTATATGTACTTTGTTTTCTAATAAGCACTTTAGTTCATGACAATCTAGTGAACTGTTTTTGAGCAATCAAGTCTCAAAGTGAAGTTTTTGAAAAAAAATCAAATTTTTTTCTTCAAACTAATTTTGCGTTGTTGTTAAATAATGTACATACATAGGGTGGCGCAATAGAGCAGTGAGCTTCTGAACCTAGCGCATTTTCAGAAATAGGCTAAGCACCATGCCTTGTGAGGGAATGTAGGGGCCCTACAATTCTTTGACGAATGGCTAACACAAAAAGCGGTTTTCATGGCAATGAATTTACTAACGGAAATCTTGCCAATTCTTCGCGAAAAGGGATACCCGTGAAAATTTATTTTTTGGCTTCTGTTGTGATTTCAACTACGCACCTCCAGCGTAAGAAGCAGACATGATAGTCATTACGCCACGTGTCCTACGTTATTTTGTTAATCTTAATAAAGTTTGTTCTTTGTGTGACAGTTAGTTTTTACTTGCGATTACAGGTACTATACAGAAAGTGTTGTTTTTATTTCCAGTCTTAGTCCAATGTCCGATTATCCGAATTTTCTTAAATTTGAACCGATCTTGTCGGGACCGGGGAAAGTTTTGGACAATACGGAAAATCGACGGGTTATTGTACCTCTAAGACTACGCCGAGTGGTGTCTTTTTTTGTATTTTTGTATTTTTTTAAGTTATTCTGTATTCTTCATCACTTCGTTTTTCAAAGTTTCTATGCTTAACTTCCGACGGGAAACATATAAATGGCCTTTTTCAAAAGGTGCTGCCAAATATAGTTCCCTTCTTTTCATTCGCCTTGTTAAGTTCACAAATGGTTTGGTTCGACAATGTAAAAAACCATACATTGCACCATTTCACAAACACTAATCATCCAATCTGTTTCTCTTTGAACTATTCTGCAGATGGCACCAAACAGGTGCTTTGTCAATATTTGTAAAGTGAAATCATAAAAATGAAGCTAATATAACAAAGATTCGAGCCTCAAACGTAACTGGCAAATTAATGTGCACGACAGTTTTTATAAAGTTTCTGTGAGTTAGCCATTTTGCTTCAATTTTCGTCTAGAAACCACTAAAAGGTCACTTCAGTGCTCGTCAGTCTTAGCTCAGTTTTGCTCAAAAAAGTTTTAACAATTTTCAAGACACCGAACACGAATTTGTATTTGTGCAATTGAATGTGTCAGGATATTTCAATGGAAATGTGCTATACTTCAAGCCATCGTTCACAAGTTATACTATTTCGTAGGCTTGGGGAAAAATGTGCAAAACGCCTACACGTATCTGGTCTCTGAGGACTTTTTAAATTCGATTTATATTTTTCAAACCTCTTCGATTGCTAAGTATGTAATCATTTCAGGAGCAAAATTGATGATAAGGAATAATTTTTTTCGTTTTCCAATTATTCGAGGTAAGCACCTCAACATCAGAAAATATTCCAACTTAGTTTTTTTAACTGTAGAATGTCTGATTATGAAATGAAATAATTTTATCTTCGCATTTCAATGACAAAACCATTAACAGCTTAAGATTTGAGCGAATTCTGGCAACACCGTGAAATTTTGAAATTAAAACTAAAACTCCTGCACTTAGCTCACTTTAGATTGGCCAATAGGAAAAGCCATTAACTTTCTCATCTGAAATGTGTGATTGGCTTCGGTTTAAACGAACTAACACAAACTGAACGATTTGCTTTTTCTCCCTGAAATTACTCAAGACGACCGTGTTTAGTGAAAATGAATGAGAAGGCTTTGACTAAATGCAGTTTAGGCCGGCCACTGACTACAAAATAAAACTGCGCAAATTGGAGTTTGTGCAGTTCATTTGTGTTATGAATGGGGTTGTTTGTGCAGTTAACTGTTTAAAAATCAAAACGATTTGATTTTTGCTCAAGTCAGTTTGCGCAGTTATATTGTGTAGTCAGTGGCCGGCCTTAGTAAACTGATCGATAAAACAATAGTTTTTTTGGTATACTCTTGCAAATTTGCAGCTTCACTTCAAAACTATCAGACACCAAATATCTTTTAAGATTTCTACCGAAAGTAATTTTTGGGGAGAGCTCAGAGCTTTTCTACAACATGAAAGTGTTTTCCTTCCAATTTATAATAATTTTTTTCAGTGTTTTCTTAACTTTATTTTACATTTGGAAAACTAACTGAGAACGACAAAATTTTCTTTCACAGTTATTATAGCAAAAATTTCACCGATGAATAAACACCCCCTACTTGTTGAAGTGTCACAAGCCGACAACAAAGGAATAAAGCTACCAATAGATTTCCTCGAACTTATAAAGTATATAAATAAATAAAGAGGGTGGGGCAACAGAGCAGCCCCGGGGCCTAGCTCTCACAACCATTTCCTTGTGAGAGGCCCTACAATTTTCTGCCGGTTCCGAACGGCTAATCGAGACAGCGCTTTTCATGACAAATGAATTTTCTAATGGAGGACTTGTCAATTCCTCGCGAAAGGCGATACCCGTTTAAAAACATTTTGGGCACTGCTAGGATTCGAAGTGCCTTATCTTACTTATTTGTTCAACACTATTCTCACGTCAGGAATCTACCCGGATATGTGGAAGAAAGCCAAAATCATACCAATTCCGAAAAATGCTAAGGGTATTGAGTTTCACTCTATCTCTATCTTGCCATATTAAGAGCATTTGAAAGAATTTTACAAAAACAAATCAACGTTTACCTTACGAAAAACTCGATGCTTACACCGAAGCAGTCCGGGTTTCGTAAGAAACGTAACCGAAGATATATGGGAAGCCTTGGATAGAGATGAGGTTACTTTTTTGGTTCTGCTCGATTTTTCAAAGGCTTTCGATTAAAAATCAATTCGATTTTTCATTAAGTACTACTAAGCTTATTTATTCTTATTTAGCTGACAGAAAACAAGCAGTCTAAGTTGATGGTAGATTGTCTAGTTTACTCTCGAACATTACAGGTGTCCCACAGGGTTTTATACTTGGTCCACAACTGTTTTCGATGTACGTTAACGAACTCCCATCTTTATTTCATAATTGCTCTTCTCATATGTGCGCAGATGACGTCCAATTGTATTTTAGCTGTCCCCTTGGGCTCATAGAGCATGAAGCTTTTTGTGTCAACAAAGATCTCGAAAAAATTCAAAGATGGTCCGAGTTTAACACTCTCATTTTAAACCCAAAAAAATCCAAATGCATCGCTACGCATCGGAAAGGTCTGGATCTTGAGTATTTTCTTTTAATTGTATTGAAAAATTACCCAATTAATTATGTACATAGATACTGCAAATAACCTCGGCGTAACGATTAACCGCGTGGATGACCATATAAACACACTTGTTGGCAAAGTGTATGGAGTACTTCGTACATACATTATGGGTGACTCAGACTTTTACACCTTTTGAAACACGTTTACTATTTGCAAAGACTTTAGTAATTACGATCTTGATGTACGGCTGTGAAATTCACAGTAATTGCAACTATGTAAGCAAGTGAAAACTCAATGTCGACGTACGTTTCGTCTTTAGCCTATGAAGATACGATAGATTATCTAATTTGCCTAAAATGTTGCTGGGGATGTCCTTTGACAAATATGTTGTGCTTCGAAGATTAATTTTGCTTTCTGATATACTCATTACAAGCCAACCACAATATTGTTTTGATAAAACTACTATTGCGACTTCGGTAAGATCTCGTCAGTTAATTAATCCTCACCATTCGTGTTTAACATCTGAGCGTCAATTCTTTGTCAATTCCGTCCGTCTCAGGAACTGATTACCGCGTCAGGTTAAAGAAATCCAAAACGCAACAAGAATTAAAAAAGTATTAATAAATCACTTTCGAAGAAATATATAAATGATTTTGTAAATCGTATATAATTTAAATTCTGTTCATAATTTTTAATTTTTATAAATTTTTGTCTTTTCTCTATCTAGCTTTTTTCTGTAAAACTAGCTTATAACTACCTTGAGCGATATTGTATCTTCACTAAATAAACTAAGCTAAACTAAACCGCGAACCTCTGGGTTAACAGGCAGACATGCTAACCATCCCGCCACGGGTACCACTCAAATTTTTATATTTCACCAAATTATATTTAAAAGCTTCCCTTATTGGTATACATAAAAAGATGGCAATATAATAATTGATTGAAAATAACTTACATACTCAAATGCAAATTTGAAACAGTCGACCCTTGTAGTTGATTGAACGTCAATGATTTCCTTAACGTCACTCGCTTCGACCTTCACATTAAATATAAATATACGTCCGACCCTGAATTGTATGTTTTCACAATCCATTAAATTTCAAAATTATTCATTTTTACTGGCATTTTATGTTTTGTATCAGAGACCGACAGTTTGGTGCAGGAATACTATCCGCATCCATATCTAGCAGCGTAGAGTTGGAATGGTGTGGCTGTGGTTATGGTTATAAGCGCGCACTTTAGTTCAGTTTCATTGCCTACATTGCTACATACCTTAATACAGGAATATATGAATAGAGCTATACGCCAAAAGAAGTAAACAACCATGCTTCACATAGTCAAAGGACAGACACAGAACACTCATTGAATTGGATGCACTATTTCAAGATACATGTACAAAGTATACCAACTGAACGGATATCGTCGACGTTGACAGTATGTACGTTTGTACGCTCTACAATGGGACAAATTTTATAGGGTAACTAATTCAACTTCAAAGTCGTGGAACAGTGAATAGGAAACAAAGTTTTTTCGAAGTTATAATAAAGTGTGTAGAACTTTTAGCTCTTTGTAAATAAACGGCAGCAAATTATTAACATATTTTGATTTAGAATTTTCTATTTATTTTTAAATATTTAATTAGTTTTTATGTAGACCAACGCTTATAACGAAAATTTACGAATTCTTTAATTGAATTTATTTTTTGTAAGCCCGAAGAGGAGCCGAACCCTTCAACTAAGACTCGTAAGCCTTAACATGGGTCAGACACCAATAGCATTATTTTTTTAAACATGAAATTTTTTTTTCAAAGCTCCAACATTCTATACGATAAACATTAAAAAAATTAAAAATATTTGAGGAAGAAAAATGGCTATTACTTAGCAATGCAACTTATTTCATATGATACCCTATAATAAAACTCTACTTTACGACAAAACTAACGGATGGTGGCGTTACAGCTGTTGTGAAATGAAAGACTGGCTGTGTAGCGCATTCAGTTCAGAGTTTGCTGATGCTTTTCCTTCCCGGGATCTAGTAGTGTTGGTGTTACTCTCTCAAACAGGAAAAGTGGTGTCCTTTTTGATGATTTATTACTCAATTCAATGCATTTCACAGAGTGCAATCGATTAATGTCAGGTCTTCCATCAAATGGAAGAAAGGATGTCCGTCAATACTGTGCCTTTATATGCGAAGGAAGCCTTTGGTATCCACTCTAAAGCGACATTCATACAAACCTACGTGCAAATATTTTTTATACGCCTTTTGCTTTGGTCTTTGGCGTCGCGTCGATGATGGCGACAACAATCAGCGGCGAAAGGAATAACGATGATGCGACGGCGACGTTGATGATGAGCATCCTTTGACAATTGACGGCCATGTAAGTGAGTATGTGTATGTGTATGGAAATGGATGTATGTACATATGTTGCCTTATTGGAATGCGAATGCGATGCGAAGAATGTGATTTTTAAGTGATTGATTTTAATATGTTTATGACAACAGATATGATAAGTATTTTGGTATCGTTGGCAAGGCCAATTTATTCTTAAATGCGAGACGATGCACTGCACGGTTATTGTTCATTGAGCATTGGCGCGTCCTTGCAAATGCCATATAATAAACTACGGGAGTGAAACACGGAATTCTTTTCACGTCGTTCTGTGAAAAATGAATTCCCATCACGTATAGAGAATCCTTGTTGACTTTTACAATATATGGATATCCTCGACCGCAAAAGCCATACCAGAACATAAAGAGAGAAAGAGGGAGATGTATTCTGTACACATGCACGAATTCGTGACTTAGTAGTTTCTTGTGCATAGCTCAAATTTACATATTGAACGCGATTGAGTGCAATTTTCGTATTAGTGCAGGTAAGCACGTATTACATATGTATGGATGTTTCCTTTTTTGTCGGTTTATCATAACCGATTTTTCATGTCCTTGTTGTGCTGAGCATAAGCACTGGGTGGTAAGGTCTTAATGTGACGCTTTTAGTTGAAAGTTTATTTTAAAGATCTCGCTTTCAGCAGAATCTCTTAAAGCACGTTTTCTTTTTGTTGAACTCTTTTTTGAGTTCTATAAGATTTTTGAAATTTCTGTTATAAACAGTCCTCGATGTTTTGATGTCCTAATAGCGGAGTTCACACTGTACAATCAGCTGGACAGACGTTGGTTTGAACGATCAATGTCGGGAGTCAACACTGCTCACTCTACATGTCCCAGCTCCCAGCCTTCGTAGTCTCGCAATTCGTACTTTTTTAGCTATGCACATGTCGCGGTATAGCGCATTGTTGTACTTCCTTCTCCACACATTATCTTCGCATGGGGAACCAAAGATCATTCGCATTATTTTTATTTGGAGACGGCCAAGAGCTTCCTCATCCGCTTTCGATGAGGTTCACGCTTTCGCGTAAAGTAGGAGCGGGATGATCAAAGTCTTGTAAAATGTTATCTTGGTTTTTCTAGAGAGGGTTTAGTTTCCGAATTGATTTTTGA
This sequence comes from Melanostoma mellinum, assembly GCA_914767635.1. NCBI lineage: Eukaryota > Metazoa > Arthropoda > Insecta > Diptera > Syrphidae > Melanostoma > Melanostoma mellinum. The sequence continues at coordinate 230,916,877 of OU612058.1, read as the reverse complement.
GCAAAAAAAAAGGAGTGGTTGGCAAGAGTTGTTCTCCGTTTGATTTCCGCACTGATGTTGTTTCCAATGGCTATGGTGGTTGGTGGATCACAGGCAGACGAAGTCCTCAACTAGCCGAAGTTATGTTTGTCTTTTGTTGCAATTTTACCAATTTGTCGGCATTTTCTGTAATTGTTTGATCACAGCATACTTCGTTTTGCCCTCATTAGCAATCAAACTGCCGCTTCTGTTTCAATGCTCGCAAAAGCACCTTTGATATCACGTTTGTTTTTTCCCATTACGTCAGTATCATCTGTGTAAGTAAGTAGACGCACAGATTTTTGTGCCTCTGGTGTTGACTTTTGGGATTTGTACGATATGGTATAATGTTAAAGAAAAGCCTTTTCACCATTAAAGGTCTTGATGTAATGTCAGCCTATTCGCTTTTAGCCTTTATATCGAAGACCTGATCATAGACTTGCCTTGTGGCATAATGATCGATGGATTTCTGGTTAAGGTACTAATGTACGCAGATGATCTTGTCCTTTGGCGTGATTCCGCCAATCAAACTCATTAATTACAAATTACGCAATTGCTGTTTAAAATGGAATCTCAGCGAAACAAATCTTAAACAATGTTCTTTAGAAAAGGAACAGGACGTTTAGCAGCAAATGAAAAATGGTACTATATGGAGTTGAATCGATCGAAACCGTTAAGGAATACCAATACCTTGGTTTCACAGTGTCAAGAAATCTAAACATAGAAAAGCATCTGGTCAAAAACCTGTCTTCCTCAAAAAATTCAATTGGCAACTGTGTGGCAAAATGTTTACGGAAGTAAAGACTTATCGATAAGTGCAAAGTACAAAGTTTTCACTGCAACTTCCGAAACCATTATGCTTTATTCGGCGGAGTCATGGGGTTGGCGTCAGTCTGAAACCACGGAAAACTGTTGAGGTTCTTCTTAAAACGTCAATTTCGGCTGCCAGACTACCTGCCAGACTACTACCACCAACTGTATGCTGATGATACAAACTGGACTATCAGCATAGTACCGCACATGTTTAAATCTCCACTTAAACTGCATTGTCAAACCTACTGAAAAAATAGCAAGAAAGGTTGCAGTTTCAATAATATGGTCCCAACGCTTATGGTTTGAATAATGGAAAAAATTGTCAGATATTTATGAACTCAATTTCCATTTTACTTTGGATGATTTGGCAGAGTGGAAACCATTCCCTGAGAACTTCATTGAAAAGCTACATTCCAAAGTAAGAGAAGACTATGTGGAACAGCCTGTTCCAGAAGTTCACTTCATAGGGAATTCTATTAGAAGCTGCAGTACAACCTAGGCGACAAAAACCACTTTGAGGACCGCTTTAGCACTGTAATAATATCAAACCTTTTCAGAGCAACAGGAGAGCTGTTACCGCTCAATTTCATACCGCAGCGTCACGATCTAGCACTAAAATGCTTTTTGTGTAAGACCAACGAAAGAGAAAATGTATTTCATTTCATCGCAAGATAATCAATTTAAGTAGAGATACGGCGACAAACATGTTGCTACTATTTGCAACAAACCGAGTTTTCAGCAATTTTGAATGGAAAGCGGAAACTATCACATTTCATTAAAACAGCTCTAACTTATAGAAAAAGAATAATACGAGAAGACTTCTAAATTCAACATTATATCAAAACTCAATTAACATACAACACACTTTTTTGTTTTATAAAGCCATCATCTGGCCCATTAGGCCATGCCTTTGAAAATTTAGTTTCCTAATTTAAATTACGATATTTCAATGTATATTGATGGTCTTGATGAGTTCTTTACCGACCTTGGCGGAGCAGGGGGGAAATTTGCAGCACTGTTTATTTAATACATAAGTTTGATCAGATGTGAATTTGATCAGCCGAAAGGATTAGAACACAGCAGAGAGCTCTTGGTTTTGCTTGCCCTTTTTCCATTCAAAAGACTATCAATAAGTTTTTACGTTTTTTGAATGTGCAAAATCTTATCAGCGCTATAGAGAAAGGACACAATGAATTGCCGTTGGATCTAAAACATCAAGGGACATTAAAATTTTTAATTTGATAGACACTACTGTTTTGTATAGTCTTTTATTTTACTTAATGTGAAATTTGGATTAGTTTAAGAAAAGATCAAACTCTATTGAATGTTCGTCTGGTCTATTGCTTATGTGTGGCATCTACGGTTAACGTACTTTGTGAGTCGTTGCTTATCTCGCATAGATAAGCGTTGGTTCCGAATCAGATATAATTGTTATTATTTGACACAAGTTCGCCAAATATTGATGCCTCCCCTACAATGGCTACTAAGTCAACTGCATGGTCCAGGTCACCATTTTTTAGGAAAAAGATCTACCGACCGATTAGCAGATCGTATTGTAATTTGCTACATGTTATTGTAATAAGTGAGTTCTTATAATTTCAATAAGTTTTTTGATTGATGCCTATAATGAGAACAAACTTATGCGGTGAAAGTACAAATCTTTGCCCGTATACTTAACATTTGTATATTGCTTGTATCATCATCGGCTTTGAAGCCCCATTATTCCATTTCTCTTTAACACCTTTCAAAGGTCGTAGCTTGTTGTCATAATTACGAGCTCTTATTTGTCGCAAACGGATTTGATAGAAACCAGCGTTTCTTCTGTCCAAACATAAAAATCGTTATCACACAAACAAGTATTACAATGGGTGGTAGCCTATCAAAAGCCACCACTACTCTGCCAAACAACAGGGCAACCGCGAGGATTGCCGATTCTCAGTCAACAAGTGCTGAATTATGATTAGCTTAAACTGTAATTAAAAAATCTGAAAATCTAAAATCCTTATTTTTTTTGTAAAGATATTTGATACTTTTCCTGTTTCTTCGCCAAGATCAAAGGAACTGAACTCTTTACCCACACCATTGTGTACTCCATAACTAATTAGGACGAAATTACTTTATCGATATCAATCGTATGTTTGACGAATTTATTGAAGACTTTTTCAATGTTTCATCTATAGTCTCATTGTTCAAATCGGCTTATTACTCAGAATTCCTTCATATGCTGTCCATTGTATTTTAAAACACGTTGTCTCTTACTTTACAACTGCCTGGCCAAAATCAACTGCCTGGCCAAAATCCTTTCAAATCTGGACCACAAAACTGAAAAGCGCACCATAACTCGGTCGATTAAAAAAAAAAGAAGAAGAACAACAGAAAATGGTTTTTACATTTCCATCCAATTTAGCAAAGCATGACACACTTCCGAGATCAACTCTTTTTTTGTCAGCCCCGAGGTGGGCCATTGTAAGTTGCAAAGATAACAAGTTCTGCGTTTCCGTCCCACTCCTACTATGCATAACATCACACAAAACATTCTCTGTACAAGAAGTTTATTAAAAAAGAAAAAAAATAGAAAGAACTCGATATCATTATCTGGAAATTCGTCAAACTTTTCATAACTATCATTCTGGGGTCTTGGGGATGCTCTAGCTAGGTTACGATTAACATAAATCTGATTCAAAAATAGGATATCATAAAAGCGGTTACCCTTGTCCCAACCCACAGAACAGACACACGTACAAATGTATTTACATGCATATATGAAATGCTATACCCTCCTTTCGAATTCCTTTAACATAATACGATACACGTCTCTAAAAATTTGAGGAATATGAGAAAAAAAAAAGAAAAGATCTGCTGAAGTACTCAAGTGGAAATATGAGTGAAAAACACAGCACGACAAGGGTATGAACATTTTTCCAAACAGCTACACTATGCGCACAATGCTGCAGCAATGTGTGTTGCTGTAGCAGAGGGTGACGAAAACAGCGAACAACGTTCAATTTCCGATATCGCTGCTGTCGGAAGTTTGCAAATATGAGAAACGAGTTCGTCGATACCGCCATCGCCATATCCCTCCCACTTTCGCCTTTCCGTATTTGGTTCTTCTCATCTCACCATTCCACCACCCTAAGACAGAAAATAGAACACAGAATATCCGTGACAGATAGATGGGCGACTTAGCATGTGAAACGATGATGATAATGATTCCATGGAATATTTGATGGAGCTAACCAACCTACTTTTGTAATGTAATGACATCACAGTAAAAGTGATACTCGTGAACAAACAAAAAAAAAAAAAAGAAGAAGAAGAGAAACATAAGTCGCAAAATGTGAGCCATTTAAAATTTATATGTGTTTGGCGATACAAGGTTTTATAAAAGCCGCTGAATGAACGCCTTTTAATTTAAACATAAAAAGGAAACACTTGACGTGGAGCGTGGGAAATCGAGTATAATTTTTTAAAATGCTTAAATGTATTTGATATCAAATGATGGCTTCTACTTATTTTCTTGGCTTGTATAAATGGTAAGCTGTTGGTTGACGCGACTTTGGTGGAAATTCAACTGTAGACAATAATCGAATTGAAATAGATGCTAGCAGGAGGCAGGGAGTTCTGGAAAATTGTTGTTAAGTGTATTTAGTACTTCCTTAAATTTGATAGATTGTTCAGTACGTTCGATGTACGTGAATCTAAAATGTTTCCTCTTCCTCTTTTAAAGCGGCACAATTATCGTGATTTCGAAGGGATCACTATTCTGTCACTTATCTGCTCCAGACTGGTGATCCGCCTATGGGGGACACAGAATAAAGGTTGTAAGTAGGTTTTTACTTTGAAAACTTATTTAGGGTTAACGTTCGAGTTCGTGACTTATTGAAACACCCTCGTAATATAATAGTCCTCATATTTAAAGTCGTATGATCTGTCTTGGAGATTTGATGAACAGTGGCTTTAGAAAAGCGAAGAGAACTTGTTTTAAGGGCGATCGCACCGTTTTAAAAACAACTCGAAATCAAAGTTAACACAACGATGACAGAATCAAAAAGTGATTTTCATCCAACCATCCGTCGCGTCGGTCTGCGCGAATCAGCTACTGATTTACTCCCACTATAGAGCAGCTCCACAGAGATCAGTGATCAAAAGGTCAATTTTAAATTTTGGTCATTTTTTGAAGTATCTGTATGGCATTTCTGATAAAATAAATAGATTTTAGATGTGTTTTTATATTTTGCACTATTTAAGTCAAGTTAACTAGTTCTGTGTGAGATTTGTAATTTGGAAAAGGTGTAAAAAGTATTTCCTGTTTTTTTTCTTTTTTTTCAAAACTTTTGTTATCTTAAAATAAGTAAATAGGGTGGCGCAACAGAGCAAGGACCACCAGGGCCTAGAGCATTTCTCACAATCATTCCTTGTCACATTCTAATACACTTATCGCATTTTCAAGATTCGCTTCAAATCTGAATCTATCATCATCAAAAATTGCATTGCTGATTCACATTCAGACTGATTCGTAAAATCAGATGTAAAAATATTAAATAAAGTAAGCGAAAGCACAGAACCTTGGGGAACATTAAAGTAAAAATAGAACAAACTTGACTTATCACAACTTACATGTACTTTAGAACATCAATTCGACAGTAAACTTTGAACAATATTACACAAATGTTTAAGGAACTTATACTTTAAGAGCTTGTATATTTTCGTTTTATTAGCATAATATAGTCTTGGTTGCAGAGCTCACATATAAATTGTTTTATTTTGTGGTCTACACCGGCGCGCAATGCGTGGCACCACTTATCACAAGCCTGGCAGCAAAGCCAAAGATCTCCTGAACTTGAAAAACTATAAAACTCATTGCAGTCAATACAAGCTACATCATCTGAAAATACCTTCGGAGTCAAATCATTGTCCTGTAAAATCAGACGTTTTGTATTTTTTGTTCTCTTTTTCATTTTTCAGGTACTGAGCCCTAATTTAAGATGACAAGACGGTAAGATGACATATGTCAACTTGAATTCACAAACGCCAAGTCATCTTGCCCGACATGGCTGTAAATTTAGGTCTGTTCAAAAAAAAAAAAAAAAACTGTACCAGTTATGGTTATTGAGTAAATTCAAGTATGTCATCTTGTCGGGTATGTCATCTTAAGCAAATCTCCCCTTTTTATTCATAATACCTATCTCTATTGCCTAGCAAAAATCTCCATTGAATATTGAGCTTTTTGACATTTTCATTTGAAAATGGAAAATCTTCCAATATTGGTAGAATTTATCTGCAAGTACCTTCCACTATTTGAAGTCATATCATTAAGTATTTTGGATACATACTTCTTTGTATAAATCAACACACTATTTTTAATTTCTATTATATCTTCCTCCAGAATATCATTTGAATTAAAATAATAAATGAGTGCCAAAGTACATGTCTGATAGTGACAAATACTGAGCAGAATCTTCAAAATTTACATTGACGCTTGTTACATCAAGCCTTAAAATTGTTTTAAGTATCACAAGGTACAAATATAGCATTACTTCATAAAGCAAATGAATTTTAGTTGATTCGCTCTGAAAAAGATTATTGGTCTGGTTTACCAAACATCCACCGAAGAACACATTTCACTACAATTAAATCGTCTGGCTGAATGACGAATTGCGAGCAGTGCCAAAAAGTATGCAATCAATAATCTGCGTAGAACGTGTTACGCATCCATGTTTTCAAATCGCATTTTATGACATTACAATGATATCCACGAGATATCCATATCCATTTATGAATCTACAGCCAGAACCACGTGGCTTCTTTTTTGAGTTTTTAACAAAACTTGTACTTTTTTGAAAGTTTTTGTCAAAACAACTTCTACCGAGATCTTAAAACTTCCATACTTAATTAAAAAAAAAAAGAAAAACAAAAAATACAAAAACCGATTCTTAAGAAACTAATCATACGATTTTGATTAAATTTTCAACGCTTTTTTTGTATTTGCAATTACAAAATAGCGGAGTCTCTGCATTTTCGCCAAAAAACCTTTAGAATATTTTTTTTTATATATATTTCATGTGATTACGAAAAATTTTCATTATTAATGTGCAGTTGGCAATCCTGTGTCACATAATATATTTTGAAAAGTGAATACTCAAACATTCTTGATTTATAAAATAAAACAAAAACTTAATAACTTTGAATTAGTTTATTTTTGCTGCAATAAGGAAAACGGCGTGATCGGATTTCAAGTTCAGACGAAAAATTTCTTCATGACCAACTTTACCAAACGTCGCTTGATATAGTAACAGATCTTTGTTATTGAAAAGATAAGAGTTCTCTCTCTCTCTCTCTCTCTCTCTCTCTCTCTCTCTCTCTCTCTCTCTTATTAAATTACACTTCAAACATACAAACATAAGTAATTGAAATTTATGCTGTTGTTTTGATTGACATAATTGAGTTCAAGAATAGGTATTTGGTGTTAGGGTGACCAGATGTCATTACTTGTATTCAAAAGCTTCCAAAATGAAAAGCAATTTCTCAATATCTTTAAAATGGTACTCACATAATCAAAATCCATTTACCTTGATATTGTTCTTAGTACGCAATCACAAGTTAGCACGACCAGGTCGGTCAAATTTGATTTTTGTTTTTGTTTTGCAAAGACAATAAAGGCTATTCAAAAGTGCTATGTGCTTCTTTTTCGAACGAATATGATTCAGTTTTTGACTTATTTGGATACCACTTCGGTAACAATAACATAGTAACATAAATAGTCACCTAAGAAATGAGATAGTTTACTTTCACATGCAACTGTGAAATGTACTTATCAATGAAATTTGTGTTTTGGAGTAAACAGAAAGTTTAAAAAAGCCGCTTATCTACTCAAGTGCTTCAGCCACACCAAACAAAAACTACATACTTCAAATCAGTTCGCTGCTATCACTTCATTCATGTTGATATGATTTCCTATCAATTAAAGGTTTGTTAAGTTACCGGTGGCGGCCGGCGGCGCGCGGCGGGCAGCGTGACACGTTTACTCGAAGGATGACGAGGAGTCAGTGGCTTCGTTCTTGTATTTCTCACTTTCTCAGAGCCAGAAGTCATAGCACCTAAGATTTCAGGTATTCTTATGGATGCCCCCAACGAATCGTTTCTATCATCATCACGACTTGAATACATTCAAAGATTAGGTGCACCTAATCTCATAAGATTTGATATTAAAAAAAAAAAAAGATTGTGACATCGTGCAATGCGAAGGTTATCGTAAAGACAAGATCGCGATTCGGATCGTAAAGCTTTGTCACTGATAAATAAATGAGCTACTGCCTTATGCCTTATAAAAGCAAAGCACAGTTGCGGCTTTTCATTCAGTAGCAGCGGCCCCAGAGTGACTGGTTAGTAAACTTTTTCTTGTGATAAACAATGAGTACTATAAAGTACGATAGTGTTGAGAAGGTGTGGAGTGCACCAGAGCACGATATAGAATATTGCTGCCTTGGACAGGCTGTTTTGTCCAAACTCAAGGAAGACGATCCAAAAAGAGTGATTGAAGTGCACCACGATAGTGGAACTCACCTGACTGTGGAAGATGCACTTCGTCAAACGATCACTGTGGCTTCGAACTTGATGCGTCTTGGGGTTAAAAAAGGTGACACTATAGTTTTGTATTCCAGGGCTAACCAGAGAACAACACCAATTTCGTTTGCTTGCTACGTAATTGGAGCTCCTATAAATTTTTTTGAAACAAATTTGGTGGGCGGTAAGTGAATGTTTATTTAACTTTAGTTTTGGTGAAGTTATGCTTAAGACTGGTTTGCTGTCTTTGCAGGGGACATCGAAGTAATTCTTGAAAAAGTCGATCCGAAAGTTATAATCTTTGAAGAGGAATTCAGATCCAATCTGTTTGGGGCTTTGAAGAAAATCAACCTCCAGAAACTCAAACACGTTCTTGGACTTGGAAAAGAAGCACATTCCGCCGTTGAAGATTTATTCAATGCTGCAGTAGATGTTGACAGTTTCAAAGCTCCTGATATTGGAGATCCATTTACCGAGCCAGCAACTCTAGTGCTAACGTCTGGCTCGACAGGACCTCCCAAAATCATTGTGCTTTCACACGCAATGATAATGCAAGGAATTGTGACATGGTGGGATCAACAACCAGGAGACGTTGTCTTTTGTTTTAGTCCTTTGCGTTGGATAAGTCAAATTTTGATTATGCTGCAACCAGTGTTTTGTGGAGCTACGCGCATAAGCACATCACTGCCTCCCTCAGGCACACTCGGCAGGCTGCTTATCGACACTTACAAAATTACACACTTTTTCACACTTCCTGCGATTCATTCAGATATCCTGAGAGAAGCGGAAGGCTGCGGATCAAATCTGAGTTCGTTAAAAATAATTTTGACGGGTGGAGAAGTTGTCCCCGACTCTTTGATAGCTAATTTTGCCAGGATTGCTCCAAACTGTAAGGCAGTGACAGCATACGGAATGACTGAATTGGCAGGTACTGTAGCCTCTGATGAGCACATCTCCAAGCGCGGTGTGAACGGAGGAGCTCTGACTCGAGGATACATGGCGAAAATAATAGATGAGGACAACAAAGCACTCGGTCCAAACCAAATGGGCCAGTTATGTATCAAATTGAAACTGCCATTTCTTCAATACCTCAAGAACGACAAGGCCAACAAAGAGAGTTTTTTGGAGGGAGGGTGGTTCAACACTGCCGACTACGCGTGCATAAACGATGAAAATTTACTAAATATTATCACACGTTATAAGTATTTGGTGCGATCTGGTGCTATAATTGTGAGTAAATCTAAGTTTAGTGCCCAAAAATATTTTTTTACTAAAATATCCCGTAGGTAATTCCAACCTTCGTAGAGAGTCTCATTAGGAAACATCCGAGTGTGAAGTCGTGTGCTCTAGTAGGACATCCTGATCCCGAAAAACCATCTCACGAGATAGCCACTGCTTTTGTTGTCCTAAAAGATGAAGCTGATGTAATGAAAGTTCACCAAGAACTGGCTGAAATTAGAAAACAAAAGTTTTCACATGAGCAAATCAACGTAGTTCGCCACATAAGAGTGATTTCCGAAATGCCATTTTCGTCTTGTGGTAAAGTCGATAGGCAAGCGCTTTCTGCAATGGCTAGTAAAATGCACATAAAGTCTTGAATTTGTTTTGGATTTTCGAAATAAAATTTTGTATATGTTCTCATTTGCCAAAGCCTAGTACATATTCGCTTCTGAAAGTATCCATTGTGTGTTTAAGTTGTTTTTCTTTTTTCGGTCTTCGGTGACGTTCTTACCGCATTATCATATGAAGCACTTCAAATGAGCTAGATAAGCGACACTAAGAGGTGGAATAAATAAGAGTTGAAAACAACAACAAGTGTTGGTGCTGTTATGAAATAAATAATTGTCTGGAATGTAAACAAATCACATCACATAGAAGATCTTTGTGAGTGACTATGCAAAAAGTGGCCATTTGGTGTGATTTTTATCGAGTTTGCTGCTTGGCTTCAAATATTTGCGCCGTTTTTCTATACGATATGGGAATGTGATTGCACAAAGTACTTCCTCTCTTTGGGTGTAAGTAGTATGTTGTATGTACCTACCTTAAGAGATATGGTTCTTCAAATAAATTCCTATCTCGAAGAGCTATCAGAACACGTATGTGTTTAAAATGTTCTCATAGCCGATTGTCTTGTCAAAAGTTCTAGATTGTATCAAAGCGAATTGGGTTGGTAGAGATGTCTATATGATTGCCTTGGTAACTGATCGTCAATTATAAACAAAAGACAACTTCCGGTTGCCATTTTCTCTTGTCAAGCTTCTTTGTTGATTACAAATCAATATGTCTATTTCTTTACTCAGAAAACAGGCTTTACACATCAAAAAGCATGTGCTATCCGCAGATCTCATAAAAAGGTTGTGTTCTTAGACTTGCGGCTTTCAACCTGTCAATACCCTTTTTGGAGTTGCTCTTTTTGGCAGCTGTCAGTTGATTTACGCTCAGTTTAGATGGTCAATTCATCGAAGAAGATTTGAAGCCGCACAAAAACTGGGCACTGCGTACGTTCGATAAATTGTCTCGAAACGAGATCGCTGTGGACGCTCATTTTTGCATAATTTCGAGTGAGTTGCCTCCCAGATATGTCCTGGTGTCACATAGATAAGACTGATTCGTACTCAAATATGGTTCCTGAAAAATCGGACGTGACATGAATGTTTGGCGAAACTATTTATTCCAATGACAATTATGGAAAGAAATTGGTACAGTGTCAAAGTTGCGACTAATTGGGTCATGTAGCTACTGTAGGCTCTAAAGGTGATTATTACATTTCTGATACGTCCAAGCGTATCCCAGACGTTTACTTGAACTGAAATGTACATCCAAAATGAGGCCTTGAGAGCAGAAATTGAACTACCATCAAGAAAAATTAATGCAATTTTAACTGAATAAAAATTTAGCTGTTAATTGTTTGATAACAAAGGATTTTTTCATGCGATTATAAAGGGTGGGTGTTTTTTTTTAGAGGTATACAACTTTGAATTGAAATAGAATACAAGAAAATTGTTTAAGGAATAGGTAAGCCCTGGGAGGCTGAAAAAAAGGCTTTTCAATTTTTTATGAAAAATCTGTAAAAGTAATTTTATTTATTGACTAGCTGACCCGCCCGGCGTAGCTCAGGCCCTACTTTTATCAAATTGAAAGTTAAGTAAAGCAGTCTCCAAGCTTTCAGTCTAGTGGCAGAGTAGGGATGAAATATAGTCTATGCTGCTCAGGTGCAATTAAGTATTCTAACTATGTCAAATTTTTTTAGGCCACCCGGCGTTGCTCGGGTCTGTAGTTTTATCCCTAAGGGATGAAATATACGCTAAGTTACTGAGGGACTATATGGCATACCAGTGCAGAAAGAATTTTTGAAATCTGTCCAGTAGTTTCTAGGTTTCCATTTTCAACTCCTTTTCTGAGGGAATCGAAGTTCACGTGGAAATATGTGAATGAAATATAAGTCTATGTCACTGAGGGATAAGTTCAATGAATTTGAATTGATAAAATCACAGACAAAATCAAATCAGCAACAATCAGCAACTAAAATTTTTCTCATTGAACTCTTAAATATAAAGTGTATTGAAAGTATAGTTACAATTTGTTATCAGAATAAAATTTAAAAAATAGTACGTATACGCCAGAGATAAATAAAAGACCTATACTTTTGCCTAAATTAATTTCAAAGCAAACAAAACAAATCCGTATTTAACAAAAAAGCATTTTTTTATGAAGATTGGAATTTTATTATAATCTTCGGCACATCATGTTGCTTACTTACAAAACAGAGGTCTCCTGAAATAGTGGCTATTTATAAGGTTTAAATTTGATATTGACAGACACACACTGTTATTATACATTCTGTTAGTCAATTTAAAGCTCTCTCATAAACTATATTTTTTGTTTTGTCTTGTGGTGCGTAAAGAAACAAAGAAGACGGTTTTCCGACGCGCGAACATGCGACGTATAATTGTCCAAGCGCGAAACAGGAAAACTCCAAGTTGATTCCGCACACTTCTAACGACTATCCTTGTGATTTATTAATGGTCATCGCAAAGGCCAGACGTACTGGAAATTGTAAGCGTTTAAAATCGAATGGTAAATCCGTTGGAATCATCGATATTCACGGGATCAAGACATCCTCTCCTTTGAATTTTCCTTTTATGATCGTTGCGTCAATGACGTTATTCATCAGCTTTTTCACAGCCAGCCTTGTTCCATTGCACAGTCGAGGTTGATTAATGTTACGCAGCATGATGATAACTGATCCTACTTTTAAGTGCAAATTGTGAGGTGGTATTCCAGGCAAATTCAGTGAATTTAAAAATTCCTAGTTGACTATGTCGTTCTGGTTCATAACGGTGTCGACTGATTTGAAGGAAACCAACTGTCCTGGAAGAAAATTCTGAATGGTCGGATTGAGATCCTCGGCATCTATATTTTTTGCTGCCAATATTGCTCGTTCACTCAGCCATATACGGTTTTTGAACTTTTGCGCTATATCCAGGAAAAACGATGAATAAGCTCCTCTTTTGATTGTGTGATGTGACAGAAATCTGTGGGTAATGTGATGAATCCGGTCGAGGCGTAAACTGCAACTTTATTATTTCCAATGTCTAACCACTGCTTCGCGAACATATTTGCAGTTTCATCATGTTGCAAAAATACTCGCATTGGAGTGTCTTTACGAACCACTAATTCGATGATTTAAAGATTTTAGTTCATCAGCTACAGTTGATTGGGAAATAACTGGAATAGTCTGACGAAAATCATCTTACAACAGAATCATGACCCCACCTAAAATATTTTGGTTGTCACGAAGATCTTTCAACGTTCTGTCCAGTGCCTCCAGTGACCTCTTAAGGGCCATTGTGCATTCATCCCAAACAATCAATTTGCATACTACTAATATCTTGGCCATTGCGCTATTTTTGGCGATGTTGCAAATTGGTGTTTCGGTGATTTGCATGTTTAGTGGCAGTTTTAAGGCAGAATGCGCAGTTCTCCCGCCATCAAGCAGAGTCGCAGCTATTCCAGATGAGCTAGAGCAATACCCTTTCGCGATCTGATCCTCGGAGCATCGAAGAAATAAATTCCACCAAATCCACTGCTCACAGTTTTTACCAAAGTGTCGTACGCAATTCTTTGTTGTTCATTTAATTGTGGAACATTTGAACGAACTGTTTCGGCCAATACTTCAAAGTCGTATAGTTGCTCTCTTTACAACTCGTGGTTTAAACGATGTTGGGCCACGAACATTCACCAACAACAATCGCAGATAATAACATTCATTGTTATTTGGATGTACTGTAAAGTGCGAGCAAAATCATCACTTTGACAGACTGTGAAAATCTGATTTGATAAATTGACTATTTGACATTTCCATACCCGTTCCTGTGGGAATTAGAGGATGAAGTGCAGCCTATTGTACTCATGGGCAATAAATTAAGTTCTTACCAGTCAAAAAATTTACAAAATTTTCAAAAACAAATAATCAAATAATCTTATTCTCTTTCTATTTATTAATTTAATTTTTTGTTGTCAAAAATGATTAAAATAAAAAACAAAAGTACTGTTTGAATTAAATTTTTTATTCATTACAGTTAAAAATAAAGAAATTGTTACTTTTACTGCATTCCAATTCCTTTTTTTCATAATTACTTACCTTTTAAACTTTCCCTAGACCTCCACGAAAATTTCAAGACCAAGATAAGATAAATCCGTTTAGCCGTTCTCGAGTTTTAACCAGACTAACGAACAGCAATTGATTTTTATATATATAGAAGATAGATTTGCTACATTAATAAGTATAGTTTCAAGTATCTTCAATCATTTTTTCATACAAAAATATTGAAAAAGAAGCCGATGATAGTGCATTTTCCGAGACGCCTCCAATTTCCGATTTTTTGCAGTGTGCAAGATAACTTTTGACAGGGTCATCTGATATCCAAAAAGATTTCGTTAAAAGAAAACTTTCTCCAGGTAACACGAGGTTTTCTTTTTTTTTTTGCAAATTTCGAAGTTTTGGTGACAATTTGAAGTTTGAAGTAAGTTTGCCTAAAAATATCGCAATTGTAGGTTAAATCCGGAAAAATAAACATTTTTTAAATCCTCGTTCGTTATTACCTCCAAAAATATATATTAAAGAAGTGTGCAAAATTTTATTAGAATGAGCTCCCTTCCCTGAACACAAAAGAAGACCTCGAGCTACCTGGAACCAACCATAAATGGAGCAAATATGCTGTGCGGCCGGGATCATCGTCCGTCCGGCCGGCCCACCTCTATTCGCTCGCCGCGCATACCTGCTCCAAAATCACTGTAACTTTTCGAATTCAACTTGGAATGACTTGAAATTTTGACACAACATTCTTGAGATTTAATATCGTAAAAAAATGCAATAAGACATCGATTTTTAAAAAAGGCCCAGGGTTCACCCCTCCCTTAAAGGGTGGAAGGGGGTGAGGTTAAGTAAATTCTACCGAAAAAAGGAATATTTTAAAATTTTTTTTTAGCGTAACGGGTAGTGTTCTTTTTTTTTAAATTTACATAATGATAAAGAAACATTTGAAAAACAATCTCCTAAATTTACATTACAAAGTATTCAAAATTGAGCGAGTGAAAATTAAACTCCAGAGGCGCCAGCAAAAAAAAAAAATCTAGCTTGCGGTGTGTACAAAAGCGTCTGAAATCATCTTAAACAACAAAATCAAAATGCATTCATTAAAGAAGATGTTTCTCGAGGTAGTGATGGGAGGATTTTTTTTCGATTTTTCGAAGTATTTGAGAGCCAAAAACCATATTTTCGCTAAAAATTATTAAATGATTACCTATTTAAAAAACAAAAAAGCTCTCGTAAATACCTGGTGAATTAATGTGAAGAAGTACTGTGCAAAGTTTCAAAGCGATTGGTCCAGTAGATTTTGAGTTTTCGTCCGTTCCGGTCCGTTTATGAAGGTATTCATTCGGGTCGAAAAGTACAATAGCGTCCGGCATGGAGCAATAGACGCTCAAATACGCATAACTTCGTTAATTTTACTACGATCGACTTAAAATTTTAACATAATATTCGTGAAAAAAAAAAAATATTAAAATGTTCATCAATTTGGCTTTATTGGAAGGAAAATTGTATGCCTTTAATGTGTAAATACGAATAAATACAAGCCTAAAGGTCCAACTTTCAACCACTTTTTCGAGCATTTGTTGGCAATAACGACATGAATGTTGGCTTCCAAGCCAATTAACGTTTCCGGACGAAGACGAGCAACTTCACATATCCTCAAAGAAAATAATTCAATGGTGTCGAATAGTCAATTGGTGACTAATTGCCAGGGCTATTCCGCTTATCTTTCCTTAAATAAAACGATTTTGACATGCGCTGTGTGGCATTTACCACCCATCGTGTTGTTGGAACCACATTTCATCAACATTCATGCCATCCAATTCAGAATTAATATAGTCGGTTATCAATGCTCCATATCTGTAAACGGTAGCTGGCTGGCCAGCATAACTTCGGGAGAAGTATGGCCCAATGATTCCACCAGCCCATAGAGCACACCAAACAGTCAGCTTTTGTGTATGTAAAAGCGTCTCAAGCTTTCAAGATACTCATGTGGATTTTCTTCACTCAGAATGCGGCAATTTCGCTTGTTGACGTAACCGTTCAACCAAAGATGAGCCTCATAACTGAACAAAATTGTGCGGTGAAAATCAGCATCTAGATCAATCTCACTTTTGGTTCATACAACAAAATCACGCAGCATTGCATGGTCTCGCAGCCTAAATTCTTGCACAAGCTGGATTTTGTAAGGTCGTAAGCCAAGTTCTCTGCGCAAAAAGAAAAGGAAACAATCCAACATCTCCTTCGTTCATGCCTCGTACTTACTAACAGAGGAAAACTCACTTAGGTGATTACTTTTTCGAAGACACCAGCGATTAAGCTGACGAAGACCCCAATAGCCTCTTCCTTTTCGTACGAAGTTCTGAGTGGTTTGACTAACTGATGATCAGGTCGTTAGTCCAGATTCTATTAGAGGGTGTATCAACTCTCTGATCCCATAGACAGGGACCAGAGGGTGATCAACCTTCCGGTTCCAGTATCACAATGGACCCTCTGTGGTCTAAGTTTGTCGGTCTCTGTATACTGCCATCAAGACCTAACCTAACCTAAATTAACTCAATTTGACCTTGGTAATTAATTTATGATATTTTTATAATTTTATAAGAAAAATTTGATTTTTTAAAAATAATATAATTTTTTTTAAAATAATATTTTTTTTCAAATTCTTTGTCAAAAGAACTTTTGGCAAGACTTAAACCTTGTATACTTGACTTTTGAAAAACTCGTTTTTAAGAGAAGTTGAAAATAAGAAACCTTTTTTTTTTTTAAAATAGTCCAACGGTTTGATTAAATTTTCAGCGTTGATTTGAAGGAGCAAATGCAAGAAATGGCGTTATTGGATTTTTGCTTAAAATCTTTGGGAAATTTTATTTAAGCCCAAAACAAGATTGAATTACTTAATGCACACAATCGACTCAGAAGCAAACCGATCAGCATGAAAATTCAAGACATGGCATGATAGAGAGTCAAATCAGCTTATTCTTAGACACTACTTGCCATCAGGAATATATTTCAAGGAGCATGAGGTAATCTGTCTTAACGTTGAAACATCCTCAAATCGTCTTTCTGCTGCCTAACGTCATATACCTACCGTAATATCGAAGACTGATTTAATCCATCATAGTTCGAGAGAAAATGGGGAAACAACTCAGTTATCATCATCACCCATAAGGCAAAATTTGCTTTTCTTTTCATGTGACGCCAAAAAGGATATTACAGGTCTGAAAAGTTAATCAAAAATCAGAGAAAATGTTGTACCTACGAGTGTGTATGTGAAGGTGAAACCAAGCTACAGTCGGATGATGTGTAGAAACGATGAATCTCAAATCGGAAATCAATTTTTTTTTTTTTTATTTTCATTGCAGTGATGATGAACCCACATATCAATGAAGGGAAAAGATTTCCTTTTTTGGTCTTAATAAACAGAAAATTTTATTGCTCGTGTCAACACTCAACTCACGTACCAAATGCATTTTAAAATTCCCAACGAACCATTTCCGTATGTGACACTAATCGATTGGACATCATATCAAGTTTTCAATACACACAGTATTAGTTCCAATAGGTAACTTGCCTCTCGGAGTAGCTTACTCTAGCAGGGCAATAAATCATCAAAAGTAAATGTCACGTACGCTTGTGAGTTTTGAAACATCGTAGATCTTAACATGTCCGACAGTAACTCAAAAGAAGAAAAATCAATGAGAAGAAAAATAAAAGATTATCATGCCCTCTTCTCTATAATCCGTAAAGGAATAGGTATGTGTACTCGTACATGTGTGTGGAATACAAATAATATTATTGTACCTGTACTAGACCCTGCCCCCAAGAAAATATTCATAATGCTTTAAGCATCACCGTAGCTATAAAAAAAAGGAAAGTTTCCTAGCAAACTCAAGGTGTAGAAGGATGAAATTTCAATTATACACTTTAAATGCACCATAACCTCATAAAGTTCGCTGATTAGTGGATGCCATAAGTGCACTTTAAATCCCCTTGCCTCTCCTCCCATATCTATATCTGCATCAAGTCAGAGCCCTAACTAAAGTGCGAGAGCAAGCTGCAGCAGCATTAGTAGTAGCAGCAGAAGAAGCGGCAAAGCTCTAAATATTGAGAATTAATTGGAAAAGTAGGAGTGTTGCTGCAAGAACGAACATCATTACATTAAAGTGTGTAATTAACTGTAAGCCTACCTTCCTTCACTGAAGCGAGCAGAAGGCATCTGGAAAGGATATGAACTACACTTTGTGCAAAATTTTAATTAGTGCAACTTGGAATTGGAGCCAGTGTTGTTGGCGCTTAGGCTCACCGTATGACTAAGGTGCCTAATAAGTCTTCCACTCAGCACCACAAGCCACATGGATGCCAACGCATATTACGCTATCCAAATTGCTCTCTCAATGTGTTCTTCACATTACCTTCACGTGACATTCTGTTAATGAACCTATTTGCTATGCTGCTAACAGGGCTGATGTTTGTCTTTTTTTTTTTTTGATTATTATTTCGGATGAGGGTCTTTATTTCTTTGATTTATTAATTTCGTGTTGATTTGGTAATTAAAATCAATCAAATGAGGTACGGTCGAAGTTCAGTTTCGTTTGATTGAGTGCACTTGAGCCTAGAAGCTTGCCGACTACTAGACTTCTTTGGATATACCTTTGAGACTTTTTGTTTAATTAAACGAAGTAAATTGCATGACTAAATTTGTCAAAGGTTCTCTTCTTCCGCTTATAAGTGTTATGGGAAAACCATTTTTTTCCGTATTATTTAAGTAAGTCGATGTACACAGGTTTGATGGGAATTACAAGTTATTACTAAAGTGAGGGACTAACGAGGCCAACACAACGGGTAGGGGCCAACTCGCGGTTTTTTTTCTCGCAAATGGTTACTACGCAGATGTCAATACGCAATTTCTTATTTCGCATATCAACAATTCACATTTTGTTTTTACGCAATTCTTGTTTGGCAAATTCAAGTCTCGCTAGGCATTCATCTCGCTATGTAAGATTATCTTGCATTCAATATTTCGTTGTTACTTAAATTGCTTTACCTTCTCTCGCACTGATTTATTTCGCGTTTTGATATTTCGCTTTATAGTATTTGGCAAAATATTTTTGTAATTTTTTGTTTTTAAATTGTTTGGTTTTCATTTTATCACATGTTAAATCATCGTTTGCCAATTGAAATCCGCGAGTTGTTTGGTACCCCAATACAACATCCACCCATATTCAGAACAATCTGCCGCTTAAAAAAGAGTCTTCTTTGCAAAGACTTACACTGGATCTTTGACTATCTCGCAAACAACACACTCGCTTACAATGAATATCCTGTTTAATGTGTCAGTTTAGTTGGCGGTATATTTTTATTTTTATTTATTTTTATTTTGTTTTATTTCATGAATGCTTAACAACTGTAAGATATAATATCTTATAAGCTAGTCATTAGCTAATTTTACAAACTAAAGAGCAAGATAAAGAGAAGTTAAGAAAATTGAAGCGAAAACCAGTGGTGTTCCAGTATAACGAACGAAAACGAAACCTTTTTGTCATACAAATCTTTAAATAAATAAAACGTGCAATTGTGTGTATGTATCTTCCAATATTATCACGAACATACATGTAAGTAGACACATTAATTCACTTACAGTCATTTTTTTTTTCATTTTCTGAAATTCGTTATTTGTTCGTTATATAGAATACCTAATGGACTTGAAAAAAGTGTTCGTAATATCGATCATTCGTTATATCGGCATTCGTTATACTGGACCTCCACTGAAATTTACACAAACGTTCGTGGTGTAATTTACAGCAGATTATGAGCCAGAAGGAAAATTCTGATGGCAGAGATTTCATGGAGAGCTACAACACAAGATTTTAGATCGCTCGTTAGATACCAGCGCATCTATCTTTGAAGCGCAAGCCTACGTCATCTAATCAGCTAGCGGCAATGTTGCACACAGTCTCTAGTCGAGGAAAACCATAAGAGTTTTGCAACGACAGCTAAGCTGTATAGATGATGGATCAGACTTCTCTGCGGGTGGAAGCTAGAGTATTGTTTTTGTGAAAGTCCTGACCATCTTTGCAGGAAATGAATTTTTAAGATGTCAGAAGAACTCTATAACAGTTGTTTAGTTTAGGTTTCCACATCGACGACTATCTTTGTGCTTAAAGCGCAAAAGTCACAAACAGATTTAAAGCAAAAGCTCCCCAAAGTGAGTAGGTTGCTTCATTTCCTTTTTTTAGAAGACCAGCGATGCCATGGGACACTCTCCTTTTCGCAAACTGTTTTTCTCAAAATTGGCAATTATTGGAGGCTATAATCTCAATAACAGCAGTTTATCAAAAGTAATAGGTTTGAACGATACCACCTCTTCTGAATCCTGTGACGGGAGTTTGGTGTCACTATTGAAGATTATTTGTTCCGCAACAGACTTACATTTTCTTGATCTGGAAATAGACACTCAGCGTCATGGGAGAGAATAAGCTCACATATTTGGCCAGTAAATGTCCAAAATCACAGACGCTATAGGTCTCCCTCTGGGGATTGTCAATTGGCTGATCTTTCTTTACTGTTCAGAAATCAGCTAGCTAATGGAAGAGCATATGAACGGCTATGGCCATTTAGTATTTACTATTTATTGATGTAAGTATCTCTGTACATTTGAGAATTATAAATTCTTATAACGAGTGATTTTTTAGCTGGCTTGGTTTTGGCAACACTGGTTTTGACAGCTGACGTGTGTTTAGTACCTTGTGTCACTGTCAAACAGCTTCAGTTTGGTTTGCAATTTAACCATGGATCGTCTTACAAATGAACAACGCTTGCAAATTATTGAATTTTACTATCAAAATTCGTGCTCGGTTCGAAATGTTCATCGCGCGCTGCTTCCATTTTATGGTCGGCATTCTCGACCTTCTGAGAATAAAGTTTCGGGCCGGTCAATTGGCCGCCTAGATCGTGCGATTTGACACCATTAGACTATTTTTTGTGGTGGTATGTCAAGGCTAATGTCTATAGGGACAAGCCCGCTTCGATTGACGCACTGGAAGCCAACATCCATGCATTCATTCGTGAGATACCGGCCGATATGTGTGAAAGAGTATGCCAAAATTGGACTCAGTGGATGGGCTACCTGAGACGCAGCCGCGGTCAACATTTGCATGAAATTATCTTTAAACATTAAATTGCAAGGTTCAAATAAATATTTCAATAATTTTTTCGAATTATTTGTGTTTTTTTTTTAAAAAAGTTCTAAGCCTCTTAAAAAATTACATTTAAAATACATACAGGTTTAGTTGTTGATAGAATGAATATTAAATTGACTATAGGAAAATTGCAAATGCAATTTGATATAAAAAAAATTTCTTAATGCATTTTAGTATTATTAGTTCATTTGAGAAATTTTAGTTTTGATTGGAGAAAAACGAGAATGTTGCATTGAGCATTTTATTGAGGTCAACATAAGACCGAGATATAATAGGCAGGTAATTCCATAAGCAAATAGCATGAATGAAAAATTGTCTTCGCGAAACTAAGCAAGTGTGCATAAGAGGTCTCAACGATACATAGCGATTGCATTCACTGTTAGTTTATCAAACAGATATGAATATGTATATTAGATTAACTAAGAAAGTGCAGCATTTGTATTTGAAGTAGCCATCAAGAGTACATCCCAGAATCTGGTGAATTTCAAAGGAAATATGATCGTATCTACGGAGTTTAATACATACTGGGTAATAGAATAATTGAAAGCCACATTAAGTCTACGAAAGGAAAAAGAGTCCATATCTGAGAGAATTTCACAACCATATGTTAAAATCGAAACTTAAAGCGCTTTTGCCAACTTCATCTTAATGTTTATAGGTAGAAAATGTCTACTCATTGAAAGACCGCGCAAGGAGGCATATATTTTCGATACTATACACGTCATATGATCATTTCAAGATAATCTGGTATTATTTTATTTTGGACATATATTCAACTCAGAAAAATGGATAGAATCTCATCAGGATTGAGCTTGCGTTTGAATATATGCATTGCTTTGGATTTTGTAGGATTCAAAGTTAACCTATTTAGAATAGACCAATTGGCAATAGCAGATAACTCATCATTGATCTTCGTAGTTCCATCCACTTCAAGACCTACTGGAAAGCTATAATAAAGTTGAACATTGTCGGCGTATATATGATATTAACAATGGGATAAACCAGTTCGTAGATCATTAATAAGCACGTAAAGAGAAGAGGACCAAGAATTGATTGCTGAGGGACGCCAATCGTTACAAGAAGGAGTGACGATATCTGATTGCTATTGAAAACGGCTTGTTTTACGTAGGAAAATACTAGTTTAGTAAAGGATTTGAAAAGTTGAACAGATTTGCAAGTTTACTACATAAAAAAGAGCGGATAACAGAATTAAACGTTTTAGAAAAATCAAATAACGTTAGGATGGTCAAATAATTGTTCTCAATAGCTATTCGATTATCATCCGATACCTTCAACAGAACCGTTATACAGCTGTGTCCTGATCGGAAGCCAGATTGAAGAAAGTTTTTTGTGTTCAATGTGAGTTTTTATTTGGTTACTCATTGAGGATTCAAAGGCTTTGGAAGGAAATGGGAGCACGGCGATTGGACGGTACTCATTTGTCTTACCTTTTTTTTAAATTGGGATAATTTTAGCTGTTTTCCATAAATTGACGTTTAACGATTGCTGACAAAGAGAAGGCGAGAACAGCCAACTGATTGATTCGTTGAATCGTTGACTTACTGATTGATTCGTTATAATTAAATTTGTACCATACCCACAAACACAACGGTTATTTTTTCAGTTGAGTAATTTAATAAATACAAATACAAATACAAATACAAAAAACTCAAAATTAAAAGTTTTATTCTCCTTGTTTTATGTAGCTGTGACACCTTAGACAGCTTAATCAATTGTAGTATTTTGGGGTTTACTCGAGCGCGGTAGATTATGATTGGGAAAGCACCTTACACATTAGCAAATCCCTTCAGCCAGTATGAGCTTTTGATTTTGAGGGTAAGATCAGGACAACCGGTCAGATTAGTAAAAGAAATCGATCTGAGCCTACAGAACCCTGTCCCACAAGTTGTCCACAAGGTACGTATTTTTTATAGTTATGGTTGTAAGGTTAACAGTACAAGTGTGCCTCTAAATAATGGTAAACTATGTGTCACTGTTGCTGGGAAATCATGATGAGCCATCAGTTTAAAAATCTGAAGCGCTAGAGAATTTTTAGATTGAGGTTCTTTTCCACTGTTTCAGAAGTTCGCTATTTGAGCTGTTATTTCACATTTGAGCTGTAATTGTACCTGAGCAACCAAAGTACTTGCCACATCATCTTCCGGATTAGATTAAATAAATAAAATAAATATGGTGGCACAACAGAGGGAGGAGCCCCTGGGCCTAGCGCATTTCTTACAACCATGCCTTGTGAGGGAATGGAGGGAACCTCCAATTTTCTGCCGGCTCCGAACGGCTAATTAGTTGAGAGAGCGCTTTTCATGACTTTACTATCGGAGGACTTGCCAATTCCTCACGAAGGGCGATACCCGTGGAAAAACATTTTTCCTCTGCTGGGATTCGAACCTCGAACCTCTGGGTTACCAAAACACATGCTAACCATCACGCCACAGGTACCACATTAAATGGGGCACAAAAATCAACTAATTGGGAATATTTATCGCCTCCAGCGCGACGAAACAAATCCTTCATGTCCTTTTCGCCAAATGATAATCTTGCTGTTTGGCTGGTGTATCTTTCTATCGCTTACTTCGAATCCACATAAAAACTACCTTTCACAAATTATATAATTTTGATTTCGCCGACACCCCTACCAATTGAAGCCAATTAAAGTTTTGCTTGTTTCAATTAAATTTGTCTTTATTTTTGTGGTAAAAGTTTATCTTTCTGATGCGGAATTACAGTCATAGACTTGCATTTGACTAAAATACTTTGATTAAATGGTCAGAAAATAAACACGTCTTAATCCAACCGCACTAAACATACAAAATTGATTTCCCAAATTCAAAAACTCCATTAACAGCCGCAACCCACCCCCGCACTTTCACACCATTTCATAATCGCATTGACACTTAAAGAGCCATCTTAAGTCGGTAATGTTTATTGATTTACACTTTCCTGTCAGCTCACACATTATAATCCCAGGATTACTGAATCAACTCTCCACGATTGTAACAACGCACGTACATACAAACGAACGGGAGTGTAATATGTAATTTCAAATGACCGTTTTAATCATTTGAGATGTCTGTGATTAAGCACCGAATACTCCTCACACAAAAGAGTAAATAGAATGCTGACATCCTTGACGGACAAATCCCTTTGTGAATCTTTACGAGCTTTTCAAAACCATGCAAATTAATCATCCGTGTTTCTTCAGCAAAGTGTTCAACAACAGAGACGGGACATTTAAATTGCAATAAACTTAAAAGAAAATTAGCCGCAAACTATGCAGACTCAGTTTTGCGGTGAATGTAGTTATAAACTAACTATTCCGTCGACTTACTTCAAGATACACTGTTTTGAATTCTTTGTGAAGTTACACTAGAACAGAGGAAGAAATTCAAAGCTGTTAAACGAAGTTTGGATGGTCTTTCTTGTTGCTGGTGCTTTTATGAATGTAATAAAAAGGTAGTACTTTAAACTGACATCTACTGCAACATTTACGAGTCTAAAGAAGAAATCTTGTTAGGACTGTAAAACGAAAGTCTCTAAGAATTCTATCAAGAATTTTACTTGAAATCTAATTTATTTTATTCTTATCTACTCAAGGAAACGCATGGATACATCATAGCATGTCCTTCTCTTTTACTACTGATGAAATAAATAGTTTTCACTTTGGGGAGCTGTAGCTTAACCTTTATTGATCTGACTTGCTTTATATGACAAAACTAGTTGATATGGTATAATAAAATTATTTTGAAAATAAAAAGAATGTGGCTAGTCAATCACTATTTCTTTCAATATAAAATGTGTGCCTTTCTAACAAAACTTAATGAAACATCAACAATTAAAGAACAATGTTTTTATTTTTTGCTTTGGTGGTATAATGCGTATTTAAGCATCTCCATTCGAAACAAAATGCTATAAATAGATAAAAACATTTGAATAAATCAAGCGCTTCATCAAAGCCATACAATTGTTGTTCATTTCGTTTCGTTTCAACTTATCTTATATTTGCTTTAACTGTGTAATCGATCTGGCTACTGCGATCGCTTGTGATATGTCGATTTAAAATCTAATAATTTGATTAAGTTTTCTTTTTATATTTTTTATGTATTTTTTGTGGCTCAGTTTTTTGTAAAAGTTGTAAAACTTAGTCTTCCTATATATTTCTTCAAGTCATATCAATTCCAATCGACAAACTTTATATATGTATGTAATTAACCTAAAGGCATTTTAAATGTTCCGATTCTATTTGTTAAGTTGCTATCGTAATGTACGACTCTCATTTCTACATTTGTTAAAAAGTTCTCTTCTTAAATAGATCATTATTGGGGACAGGAAATGAGACCCATATAAATAATGAAATGGTCAAGAGTCTTAAACAATGGTAGCAAAGGCTTGAAAACCACCCCTTTTACAACCTTTTTTGAGCAATCGGAACAAGACTTAAGTATGGCGAGGTCCGTAATAACATCTTGCTTGATTTTGTTGAGATCGTCTGCGTTGCCGGAGAGGTTTTTTTTTTATATAAAAATGAGGAGGCTTATATGTTAATCTGGAGAACTTAGACCTAATATCCGGTCCATTGTACTACCAGAGTAGCAGCCTTCTGTTTTTTTTTGGGTTACAGTAGTTGGAAATAAGTTTTTCAGAAATTTCACATTCTTAACCTCAAGGACGGAGTCCATATGAAACTGGGAGGCTGAAAGAAAAGTAGATGCCCAGAGCGGGATTCGAACCCACGTTTTTGGTGGAATCTTTATCTCGACTTCTGGTGCTTCGTCGAGAATACCTTGGACACGCTGAGCTTACCTCAGCCTTAGAAAGAAAGCATCGCAAAATGGTCCTAACGTCCTATCTACTAAACACTCTACCACTGCACCACTGCCGCCCTCTAAATGGGAGAGGTAATCTAGCCCTTCTTATACAAAAACGTTCCATCAAAGACAAAAATTAAAAACAGAATTCATATACGATTAGTTCAACAATGGTCCAAGAACTGACCCTTGGGGAACACCAGACACCATGTAGTGTAATCTCTGACTCAACATTCTATTTGCGGATCTGGTTCCTATTCGAAAGGTAAGAGGAAAACAACCTGAGCGAATTACTTCTGAAACCAAATTTATAAAGGTCAAATTATTTGTTAAAGTCAAGGAATATTCCGAAATCATTTACATCGACTATAACTTGCTAACAGTTATTGCTCTCCTTCAACAATGTTTTCACAGACAGACAGCCGTTGTCTTCTGAAGCTGTCTTTGGTTCCATTATGCCAAGTTATGCCTGTATTTTGAATTGGACTATTATGTGTGACTATGTTGTTTTTGTGTTTGTTTATAGACATCGCATATTTCTTATCTTTATTTTTTTCACCAACACATTTCCCACCATCATGTGTTGTGAGGGAACGGAAGGGACCTTCAACTTTCTGCAGTCTCCGAACTGCTCATCGAAAAACCGCTTCTCATGGCAAAAAATTTGCTATGGGAGGACTTTCCGATTTCTCCCAAGACGCAGTATAAGTCGAAAAACTTATTGATTTCTGTTGGGACTCGAACCACGAAACTCGTGCGTACCAAGCAACCATGCTTTTACACGGCACACCGCAAAAGTGTTTGGGGGAAAATTTTCGGGAATAAAACTAAAAGGTTACTCAATTCATTAAAAGAAAAAAGAAAAAATGAGTCTGAACTTTTGAAAGTTCTTCATGCAATACGCTCTTAGCACAGGTCATTCAAAGCTCCAAACTTGGATTTTGATAATTTTACAAAATAAAAGTAAGAAGTAAAAATTTTTGTAGCCTAATCCCAATTTTTGTCTCTGCTCGAAAGTCATTTCCAACCGAATGGGTTGGTTCACTCTGTCGTATGCGTAACTTTTTTTTCTTTTACATTCCCAAGAAGACCAGTATAAATGCCCTTCACCGAAATGATAGAAATAGGTAAATAAACATAATTTCTTCTTTCAGGCCACCCAGAAAAGAATTACTGATTCAAAAGCAATTCAGATGTTTTATTAAAATAAATAGCTAAATATAAATAAATAAATTAATAGAATGGCTCAACAGATCGAGGAGCTCCATAAGGACCTAGCGCGTTTCTCAAAACGATGCATTGTGGGGGAATGAAGGGGAACTACAGTTGTTATGCTAATCGCTAATCTAGAAAGACCTTTTCATCGCAGTGAATTTACTATCGGAGGAATCGGAGGCCAATTCCTCGCCAAAGGCGATAATCGTTGCTTGTTTCTGTTTGGATTCGAATCACGAACCGTGCGAGTAACAGGGAGACATGCTCACCATGGTTCATGGGCATGATTTTATGAGTTGCATTGAGTTTGTTCGTTTGGACCATGCTCTTTGCTATTCCAGAAAAGCAGTTCGTCTCTAAGGATTGTAGATATTATGCTATGCTAGATAAGATTTCCGTCGTTTAAATGATTCTTTGGATCCACGTCGAATTGCAATTCTTTGTTTAACACTCGGACATCACTTTGACGAGCTGACTCTGCGAACTTAACAACAAATTTCTATTTTATTTTCTGAAGTAATGTTGGGAAAACATTCGAGCTAAGTCTCTGAATCCATTCAACGCAATGGATTGCCATAATATACTCTTGACCAATGGCTGACCATTTTTCCCTAAACTTCAATCTCTTCATTCGAATAAAGCAGATACCTTTTACCTTATGATAACTTTTGGTAGAAAATGGTTTGTAAGAGCCATTGAAAGTGCATTTGAGTGAAAATTATGCTGTCTACAAGTGTCTGACGAACAGATTTTTATTATATGCCAGAAGAAAAAAAAAAAACAAAAATATTGAAAACTTCTAATGCAAGATATACACCACTACCACCACGGCGACCGCCACCAACCAATATAAATTCAATTATTGTCAGTTTCCATTTAATACTATAAATCTCTTTGCAGTAATTAAAGCACCATGCAGAGAAACATCAAAAAGCCAACAGAACACCAAATACAGCCTACACAAGCAAAAATACACTTCGCTCGAATTATTAGCGCAAGTCAGTGACACACCATTAAAATGGCACCCAACAGAGTGAGCAAGGAGTGTAGTGTATACTATGTTATATCCTACACGGTGGGATGTCATTAGTACGTGAGTGTTGTGTGCAATTAAAAGCGATAAATTAATAAAAATCACACTTGTGGCACTTAACGGAAGGCAATCACTTTGGTAACACATACTCGCTAGAGCATCATTATAATGGAAATCGTCTTGACCGCCACCGCCAATACATGGGTAAATGTTTTGCCTTGTTTTAGTATGTAGCACGAGCTTTAGCTGTGCGATGATCATGTTGCAGTCAATAAGTATCCGGGCATTGTATATCCACATGAAACGATAATTGTTATTGGCAAAATGGTTGCCACAGTAATTTTAATTGAATTGCACGTTCGGATTAAGGATACTATTAGCCCGAATGAAATTACAGAAGGATATGGCAGGTGTTAATATCGTATTCTTGTCTAGAGTTGCTTTTAATAACAACATCTTGGCGTGGTTTCATTATGAGTTCTTCATATATGGATTTTCCACATGATGCTTGATGGAGGATTGGAAGTTGTCCTATCTGATGTCAAAATAATGAGTGAATCAGGAGTTTCAAGTAGAAGTGGTTTATTTCTGAAACTGATGATATCAGACGCAGCAGCATAGTTGGTATTCAAATAAACTTCAAACTATTGGAAAAAAACTTTTTGAACGACAGAAAAATGAAACGAGATAGTGTACCGAACTACTTGCTGAAAATTGCGTTGTTTGTTTTTTCCTTTATCATTCAAATGGCTCTTCTTACAGCAAATAGCTGATTGCATTTTCTTTAATTTATTTGATAACTGAGCTGAAAATCTCTAATTTTGGTGGAGAAAAATTTTATTCGTCATTGTTCTTGGTGTCCAAGTATTCGGTCCTTTCTTTAGAGGTTATTTAATTGCAAGGCCACAGCGCAGAGCAACTTCCACTTTCAAGTCGACAGCCAATATCTAACGTGGCTTTCAAGCAGAAACCAAAACGAAATCATTATTTAGAACTCAAGTTTTTAAAGTATCGGAAAATTACATAATGGTCTGGAATAGAATGAAGAAGCAGGTGCAAATATTCAAAATATTTAGACAATTTTGGTTGGCTTAAAAAAACAGCCATATGAAGATTGAATACCTCAAAAACTATAAAAAAAGCAATTTGAACCAATTTTAATAAAGTTAGACGACGAGTCTGATATGTCTGAACGCAAACTACATCCGACCATCCAACATCTATCAAACTTAGTCTGTCGAACTAATTGTATAGTGTGAACGCGGCTAATCAGAATAAAAGTTGCTGTTTTAGAAACAGCCTGTCCGTAAAAATATATAAAAGCGCGATTGTTCTCCTTAAAAGACTAAGAAAATTAACTGATTTGACCCAACATACACTTGAAAGAGTCAACAATCTTTTTTCAAACGAGGTCAAACATCTTGTCGTAGTCCTAGATAACAAACTTCTTAGCTCCTAACGAAAACTAGTCCTAGTCGAAAACTATTAAGAAATTGCCAGTCTTCAAGCAATAAAAGGGAGTTTCTGAAAAGACAAGGGTTCACCGAAAAGGGTTCTTTAGATCGATACGGCTATGATAAGACCACTCGCCTCCTATGCGTCAGTTGTTTGGTGGACCAAATTTTCAAGCAAATATATGTCATTGTCTCGTTCACCAAATATCAAAGAACAATATGTTTGGGCTTTACTGGGGCCTTCACCAGCACTCCAAAAGTTTTTCTCAAAGCACTGCTAAATCATTTTCCCTTGATGTATGTCATCAAGGCAAAACACTCTCAGTACCATTTCCCGTTTAATGAAGTGTGGTTTCAGGCACAATTTGCACTGTATCTTCAAGGAACTGGCAAGCAGCATATTTTTTGAATCGCGTTTAATGGATATGCATGCCGTCCGGCACTGTCATCCCAAGGATCTAACTACGTCAAAAGAACACGGTCAACTTTCCATCGGTTCAGGGCTAAAGCTTATTTGAATCTGAACCAGGAAGGGATTGTCATGTAGTTTTCAGAGGTGTATTCAATACTGCTGATGGATCTGGGCGTTGGTACTTTGTTGAGAACGATGACATACTACTTCTCGCCTCATTGCGCACATATGCATCCGTCTTCAAAGTGGAAACGTATGTCATCCAAATGACTTAAAGCTACGTAACGAAAAATTACTGGATAGGAAGAAGTATTTCAGCCAGCAGCGACCTCCAAGCTGTGCTTTAAAGCCAAAACACAATCACGCGTCGTCCGCGCGTCGACCTCATTTGACAGAAAAATCAAAAATTCAACCATAGGAAATCTGTAGAGTCTCACACAATCACGCTTTGTCCTCAAACGCGTCGTGTGACAGACGTAAGCAAACGTAACGAAGCGACCAAAAGTTCAGCTATGTTGAACTTTTGCTCGCTTTCTGACATATCCCTCCTTTTCAGTTTTACAATAGGGAAGAGTAATAAAATCGATGTAAGCAAAACATCGATTTAGAGACAAATTATCGATATGTCGGTATCGATGTTGAAATGTGTTTCAGCTGAAATTTATCGACGTAAATACTAAACAAATATTTAAGTTCTCGTTGTTACAGCTGTTTTAAACTTGATTTTTGTTAGATTATTCAACGTAGGTGCTGTTGAAGCATTTAAACTACTATGGATTCGCAATGATGTATTGAAAAATCGATTCATACTTCATGAATATTTTCCATAGGTATCGTGGATTTCGATGAATTTTTGATATAAATGTGTGAGTATAAAATCATTTATAGATTTTTGTGGTCTACAAATCAATAAAATTGTACTTCATATTTGTGCATGAAGTATGCATAAGCTGAATGTTAGTGTGTTTTAGCAGAACTTTATCGATGTAACTACTTAATAGATATTTCAATTCTCTTTGCTTAACCTTACTTTGACTTGATTTCTGTCAGATGTTTCAATGTAGGTAATATTGAATCCGTATATTTTTGCAAGAATATTTTAAAAATCGGTCAAATACTTCATGGAATAAGTTCATACCACATATTGCTTTAATAAAATAAAGTAATTATATGTGCGCTTTTTTACGCGGATATAAGCTCGTTCAAATTCTTGCGTGCTTGAAACAACAACAAAATAAGCTAATAGTGCGGATAAACATCCGTATAAAATCGATATCTTTTTAATTTCAAACAGCAAATGTTATCACAAACAAGGTTGCATATTATTACGCAGAATGGAAATGCAGCATTCCTGCGCACATTATACCAAGCTCATACCCTCATTCATCTCTTTATTATAAGTAATTTACAAATTGACAATCAGTTTAATAACTATTAAAGTAGTAATAATAACTATATAAAAACCGATTTTTGATATCGATAATTACTGATAACGAAAATGGTCGTTCGATATTTCAATCGATATATTTGCTTGATTTCGCACAACTTATTTATCAAAATGACAGAACGGTGCGGCAGTGCGCGTTGAGGTTCTAGCTACGTAACGTTGAGGTTGACGCGACGCGACGCGTGATTGTGTTTTGGCTTTTAGACTCTGCTCAACCCTATATCTACTTACACTGAATTACACCTCTCTGAATACGGTCTCGTTTAGGGCTCTTGGCCAAGCACAGACCTCATACAGCTTTCTGAATAACCTCACCCAGTGCTTAATCTGATTCGTCATTGAGGTCTTCAATCAACGATTGGATCTTTCTAGAGCACAACGTTAGATGCCATACCTTTCACTGACATGAGCCCTCCCGTTGACAAGAAAGATTTCAAATTTCTGCTATACCGTGTCCGTGAACATGGTGTCTATTGCCCTTAGGTTTTATGGCATTCTCTTTCCTTCGCTGATAATTATCACAGTTAATATCATTCAAAAAGGTTTTGTGTATATCAGAGAACTGCATGAGTGCAATCATTTGCGCTTTCGAATCATCCCCCGAAAACAAGCCGTACAAAGTCTCACACTCACAATGATGAAACAAGTGTGATGCTTGTAGAAAAAGTACACAGCCCTCGTGAGCCTTCGCATTGCTTGTGCCCATGAATGATGAATGAATGAACAATTCAAAGACAAAAAGGTACACCACTCGCTTGTATTCGAAAAAAGCGAATGTTCACGAATGATGAGGGATGACAACGAATATTTTTTCATGTTTATAGATGAAACTATACACATTTTGTGACCTGAGCTGGGCGTTTTTTATATTTTTTGATTTTTTGTTGTTGTTGTTTTTGTATTGTTCATCACAGTATTGCACTGTGAAGCACTCATTGCACTGTAGATAATTCGTTGCCTTAGACACTATTCGCACATCTTCATACGCATACACATTGTTTCAGTTAAGTGAATGAGAGTGAGAACCTGTCTTGTTGACTAAAAGAGAGTGCAGTGTGTGTATAGCTTTGGATTAAGATGAATGGTGTCCGAATTTTGTGTAAGGCAATGAATAAGTAAACGCATTCTCAAATCCAGACATTCACTGCAGCTCCCTGGTGTATATATATATAGCAATAGTCCGATTAAGCTGAGAAAACTGAGATTCATTGATCTGGTCGGACTTAAATTCAAGAAATTGCAGAAAGTAAATACATACACAAGACGAACAGGCTAAGATACGCACTGATAACGCCCGCAGACCTCATTATCAAATTTTGTTTGAAACTCAAATTTTTATTTAAAGCTCAAAAAGGTCTTCCAGAAAAAAACTTTTAAAAACATAAATAGTCCTTAAAATGAGTATGCAAAAGTAATCAATTTATTATGAATGTAATCTAAGCAAACATCGTTCAAATTAATTAAAGCTACAAAGGCAAAATTTATTAAACAGCCAATGAAGAAACACTTTTTCTTTCAATAAATCGACGTCACTTCTTGCAAATCCATCTCATGTCAACCCAGGGCCGGACTTAAAGGTGTGGAGGCCTCGGGGCAACAAAGGAGTGGAGGTTCCTTGGCCCCAAATTATATTCCAAATAAAATGAACAATTTTTTTCAATCTAGTTGTCCAATAAATTATTTATTTTGAAAATAAATATAGATTATTTGATTATTTAACGAACGCATAAATATAATCGGAAACAAGAATTATATTAAATTAAATTTAAGCGTTAACGAACAAAACTTTCTGTGCCTTTTTC
Source organism: Melanostoma mellinum (assembly GCA_914767635.1). Lineage (NCBI taxonomy): Eukaryota > Metazoa > Arthropoda > Insecta > Diptera > Syrphidae > Melanostoma > Melanostoma mellinum. Next base: position 230,883,499 of record OU612058.1, on the reverse strand, counting down.
GCCAAAAAATCCTTGATGATTTCGCTGAACTCCAAAGCAAATCACTTTTAATGCTCAGGAGAGAAAGCTTTGATAGACGGTTTTGCCACATCGTGGTTTGAAGTCTGTTTTTAAAAATTTTCATTTTTAAAAATGAGCGTGTGCATTTTGATGCCATCAAAACCATCTTTTCCATAGTCTTTTTTATATGAATCAATCAAAGATACAAATTGAACCAACTCACTACCAAGACTAGGTCCTAAATCATCCTGATAAACTTTCACCAATGCGCACAAATTTGCAGCATCCAACTTCTCGATGTGATTAAGAAATCCAAATTTCGAACGTACAGCTTCATAGGCATGCATCATATTGGTTAGAGAAACACATAATGGCGGATACTTTGTATTTTTCCTTCGGTGATAGATTTATTTCTTGTGCTTTCCCGCAATCAAGCGAATTCAACTTCACATTTCTCGTTCTGATACGTGATTGTACGTATTCGTCAGTCTGAGATATTTTTTTGACAGTTTTCTCGAAGATAAATAGTTTCTTTTGGATTCCGCGAATGATTTCAATGATTCTAATGCACCCATTGCCGATCTAAGAATCGGTTTTGGGTCTTGTACATCTTGCTTGTAGCTTTAAATCGCTCGAAGATGTCATTCCAAAAGATTGCAAATAAAGCAGATTCACACGCATCTTTTGTAGAAGGTATGCTGCTTCAATCCTCGCGATGTCTTTTTGCTCTTTACCGGAAGATATGATGGTTAGACCTTCTTCAATTTCCGAATAGCCGTCAACTATGGCTTTCGTAGCTTCAGCTTGACAAGACCAACGAGTGTCACAAAGCTTTTTCAAGACGTAAAACTATTCGTTTTTTTTTCTTCGATAATTTCTTGATCAGAATTCCGTATCGTTCTGTACTTGCTGTGAAAAACGTATATAAATTCTGAACTAAATCAAAGAATTGAACAGCTGATATACAAGAGAAAGGCAGCTGCTTCCCAACTAAATTAAGAGAATGACAACAACGCGGTACAAACGCCTACAAATAATTTTTCTCCGAAATAAGAGCCTGCATTCCTGCATCCACTACAAAGGGTAAGTAGACTACAAAATCCTTATGTATGCATACAGAGAGCTAAGATTGTTTTATACGTCGCGCGGCCCACGTGCAAGCGTGTCATCGAAAATTGCGGGCACTTATCGGGGCCATTTGAGATTTTGATATTTTACTGACTGCCTGATGTTTGTACAAAGTACTTACTGCAGGTTCAGGTACAACGCAAAAAAAAAAAAAAAATAAGAAAGCAAAAGATGTTTTGCGTTTGTTTACACTTCTCAATTTGAAATTATTTTTCCGAAGTCTCTATTGTTGGGGCCCCTCTTTTGTGGAGGCCTGGGGCTGTTACCCTGGTTGCCATCCCGTAAATCTGGCCCTGTGTCAACACAATTTCCTTTGAATAACGCCAACTTACTTAACAATCTGTAAAAGGAAATATTTCCTTCACTGCACAGATGGAGTATTTATTTTGAGCTTATTATTAACATGATGGTTTAATTGCTCCTTCTCAAGAGCAAAGTTTGCAATGACTGCCTTGCATGAGACGAGTCTTTGTATGGTATCATGAAGTTGTGTGTTCAATACTTACTAGTTGGTAGAGCCTTTTTCATTTCAGATCATCAGATCATAAGCCAATTTGCTTCCCCTTCTTTGCGGCTATTGAAATGATAATTTAAATCACGATTATTCTAAATGTGCTGCGCCAGCAAAAATTCTTTCTTATCATCAGCATCTTTTCACAGTCGTGTGCAATCCGGCAATATCTGAAAAAGGAAATGCACCTTCAAAAAAGCTTCAAAAATTATTTCCGTGCTTGCCAAATCTTCTACGTTGAGATGTCACAACCTTATGCAATTTTTTTTTTAAAGAAAGAAAACCATATTAGAGCATTTCGACTTTAAAATTTAAATTCATCAAAAAGACTACACCTACCCAAAGTTGTGCTTCCTATAAATAGTTGCTTTGACCACTGCCTAATTTAGTCTTTGTTAATGTCAGTTTGACTTGTGGTGGGTACTTTGTTAGTAAAATGGTCAGGGCATTACTCAAAGTTTTTCCTTCTCAGGGCAGACTCGACCATTTGTTTTCAATAAAACAAAAAGTTAATCATCGTTAAGCAAATCAAGTTTTGTTAAACAACTTCCTCTCTGGGTAAGAGTGGAATAAATGTGATGAAGGTGATGCATGTCTTTGTCTTAGTCTTTATTTTTTCTTTTCTGTTTCTACCGCATAAAGTAGTCATAAACTTCAAAGTAATTTCGTAAAGAGGCTATTTGATAAAACAAAATTAGTCCCAACCCCTTAGACAGCAAGCAGCAAGCGTTGCGAAAGAAGACGACTCAAGACTGAGAGTTCTGAAGAGTATGAATGTGTCCACACACTCTTTGTGCTATGCTACTTTTATTGACTTATAAATTATAGTTATTGCCACTTTTGCACGTCGAGTTGTTTTATGCATGAGAATGTCCTGTATTTTGCGAGACAACATTTATTTATTGGAAAGAACAAACAGCAGTTGTAATAAAAAACACAAAAACACCAAATAAACTTTACTAAGGCATTGGCGCGGTAGTGCGGCAAGGATCTACACCTATACCCTACATATCCATCTGCACACATCCTCTGTCTATATGAGACGGTCGGTGGTATGAAAATATACTTTTCGCCATTTGGCTGTTTGGTTTATATGGTAAATTGTTGTTGGTGTTGTTGTTTTTGTTGCTGCTGAGTTTTTGGTACGCAAAATTGTTATCACCCAACTCTTAATACTCAAGTGTTTGTGCTTACATTTGCTTTTTCATCGGTGAACAACAGCTACGTTCTCTTCACGCACAACAAATCAGCACACACTAATACATACAGAAGCAATTGCACACCTACAAACGTTTGGAACCAATATCGACCCCCTCATCAGCCCATTGCATCCCCCTTCTTCAGGGTAAGGGTACAACTCTCGACTACTATACTACACACCGATGAATGGCAAAGTCGATAGAAATAATAATACTACACCAGCACAAAAAACAAACCGGGTGGAAGAACATTCATTTAACTGTTCATATCACTGGAATATCCTTTTTGTGCTTTTTTGCTTTTTTATGTTACTCGCTGCTCTGGGTAGGTACCTACTTCAAATATTTCATAAAGTTTAGTTTTAGTCCTTTTTCTCTGTTTGTAAATTGAAGTATATCTATGAATGCTGTCGGGCGGGTGCCGGGTGAGCGGAAGGTGGCGGGCGGTGCGGTAGAGGTATGGAGCAATAAGGTCCACACTCAACTAAGGGGAGAAAACTTTGCAATACGACCGACATGTACAATCAAAAGAAAGTAGTAGTTTAGTTTGCTTGTGCTGCTTTTTTAGGAATTCTCTTGACGTTCTGTGCGTCAGTGTGTCTCGTAGTCGTATGTGTGCTCGTTTATTATTTCTTTTTCCTTTTTTTTTGTTTTTTGTTTTTGTTGTTGTTGTTGTCGTCTTCATTGTCGCCATCGTTCCCTTTGACGTGAATCAAAAATGAAACGGCGTCAAGATATCATAAAATTTAAGGGGATATTTTTTAGTTTTACTCGTCATATGGTCGTTTAGTGCTGTGTGGGTCGAAATATCATGGAAATCTCCTAACTGGTGGCGGAGCAGTTTTATTTATTGGTTACACCATTTTGATCCAGTTCTAAGTTAGGGGTGAATTAAGGAGGGGTGTTTTAAAAATGAAATAAAATGTGTGTGTCGGCTGTGGTTGGGTTGGGTTGGGCTTGGGCTGTTGGAATTTAAATCGGATGTCGGAAATGCTACAATGTTTAGCGCTTATACAGTAGCAGCTATATTCTATATAGTATAGTAAGGGTTGAATTTGAATAGTGTTTTCGATTAAATCGACTGAGAGAAGAACAATCAGAGTTGAAATAATGGCAGTTTTGCCACTAAAGTGTTCTTATCTTTTATATTTTAACTTTGTCGTTAGGCATGGGTAAAGGACACAGACTTGAATCCCATGTCGAAATTGCAAATACCAACCAAATTCTCATGAAAAAAACATTGGGGGATACTTTCTGCATGCCTTTTTACTTGAGAGTGCTTAACGGTATAATAAAGGTCACACAAAAGGAATGTTATCATATCATCAATAAATGGCAACTTAGCCGAACACTTTGCTTCAACGCACGGAGTCACGTTTGCGAAATTAAATGTTTTCATCATTAGCTAAATTCATGAAGTGATACGTGTGGGATTGTATTAATATGCCGTTAGTTATGTGTCTTATTGTGTTAATGTAAGCAAAGGAGAACCGTTTTGTATACGGGCTATCTGCTGATGGTTATCTCAGTTTCACTCTCTAAGTGAGGGCATTTCACTAACGTTCAATCAGGTCGTATAAATAATGCAAATGTTGTTCATAATTTACACATATTAGAGCTTAAAAAGTTGTACCAACCTAATTTCATTAAGGCTTTGTAAAATAAAGTCACAGAATATATATGCATTTATTTAGACTATAAAAATCTATTGAAATTGTGGCTGAAATAGTCAAAGATAAAGAATTTTAACAAAGCGCTTGTCTTGCACTCTCACTTTTATTTATTAAAGAAAAGGAATATTTTGGAGTCCGGAAAGACCGTTAAGACATATTAATTAAATTCTGTTTCTTACTTATTGGTTTTTTAGTCGTTACTACTTATTTCTTATACTAAACTAAAAGAACGCTGAAAGTTAGATACATCTAAAAAATTATTTTTTAGTAAATAAACGACTCTTGTTCTTAAATTTTGTTTGGAAATATATTTAAAGAGAATTGGTATTGGAACTGCAAATTCTGCATTGAAATTGCCATTCAACATTGACTCTATAGATATGCAGATTGATCGTTTGGGACGAATAAACAATGGCCTATAAGATGCGACGGGAGGCACTGGACAGAACGTTAAAAGATCTTCATGATAACTGTTATGTATATGGTTAATACCTACCCTGTAAATGACACTCTATCTATCTCTCTCTTAATACTTATCTCTATATGACAGTATTATGTATTATAATAAGTTAGTCTGTAATAAAGAATTGAAGTAATAAGACGTGTGCATTTTATCTTGAGACATTACAACGAGGATGGGATTATCCAAATTTTCCAAGTGAATTGGGAAAGTTTCAAAGTAAAACAATTACATAAAAGTAAAACAACATATAAAAAAAAAAAAAAAAAAGTGGATTTTTCATATTTTAATATGACTGAAAGTGAGAGCAAAATTGGCATACCAGCCCCTACATTTGGACTCCTTGGTAATATTGGACCATTTTTACCAGACGATGATTTCGAACAGTACATCGAAAGAATGGAACAACTATTTATCCTGAACAACATCGAAGAAGCAAAAAAGGCGCCACTATTTATAAGTTGTGTAGGAGGAGAAGTATACAAGATCTTGCGGTCACTTATATCACCAAAAGTGCCAAAAGACTGTACGTATGGTAACATTACTGCGGCCTTAAAACTACACTTCAAACCGAAGAAGAACACTCGCATGGAGCGTCACAAATTTCTTTCAAGATCACTTGAAGCGGGTGAGTCGTTGTCAGATTTCATAGTTGAGCTAAAGACTTTGGCGGAAAACTGTGAATACGGATCGTTTTTAGAGCAAGCCCTATGTGATAAATTTATCTTATCGCAACGGGATGAACGAATCCAACGGAAACTTCTTGAGGAGCCAATTACACAAACATTTGCAAAAATTTGTGAAACGGCATTACTTATGGAAATGACTTTGAGAGAAGTCAAGGGCATGCGAGAAGGTACGGTTGCAAATTCAACGATAGCGGCATTTCGTCAAACGGGAAGGTCTCGCTTTTCATCAGAAAAGAGACAAAACTATCATCATGAAAGTAAAGGCAAATCCAACAGTAAGCAGCAGAACGGGAAAGGTACGTTTCAAGAGGAGAACCAGAACGTACAATGTTTCAAGTGCCAAGGCTATGGGCACTACGCAAACAAATGCCGAAATAAACGATTGAAACAAAATATAAGGTATAAAAGTAATTTTGTGAAAAATGTTCTCTTAATAATAAGTTGTCTAATCTTAAGTTAGCAAATATAAAGGGAACGGGTAGAGCATCTCTCCCTCTCATTATAAATATTAAAGTAAATAACATTGGTGTACGTATGGAAATAGACACCGGTGCGTGCATATCGATAATTCCCGTTCACCTATACAATAAATTTTTTTCGCACATCGAATTGAGAAAATTTGACAAGTGTTTGAAGGTTGTAACTGGTAAAGAAGTTGCTGTTGTTGGTGTAATTGATGTGTTGTTGCAGGTTGAAAATAAAGTTAGCAGTGTCATGATGCCATTGGTTGTGGTTAATGCGGATGAGCATTTCATTCCTCTGTTAGGTCGTAATTGGCTTGATGTAATTTTTCCGGGATGGCAAGAAAATTTTGTTATTAAAAAGTTGATAACAGAGGAAAATATTAGAACTGAATGTTTAAACAAATTCCCTTTAGTATTTTCTAATAATTTTAGAAACGCTATAAAAGGTCACGAGGCACAAATTGTAATGAAACCAGATGCTACTCCGATATTCCACAAAGCTTATACGGTGCCCTACGGTTTGAGGGAAAAAGTAGAAAAAGAGTTAGATCGGTTGATTAGTGAAAAGATATTAATACCTGTTAGGTACAGTGAATGGGCTTCACCTGTAGTAGTAGTCGAGAAGAAGGACGGGTCGGTAAGATTATGCATGGATTGCAAAGCGACAATTAATCCTATGGTGGAAACATTACACTATCCTCTCTCAAGAGTTGATGATATCTTGTCAGAGTTAGCTGGATGCACTGTGTTTTGTGTACTAGATTTGGCTGGTGCCTTTCAGCAAATTCAAGTAGCTGAACCCTGTCAGAAGTACATCACAATTAACACTCAAAGAGGTTTGTTAAGGTACATTCGTGTTCCTTTTGGAATTAAAATAGCCTCTTCAGAATTTCAGTTAATGACGGATAAGGTTTTGCAAGGGCTCCAAAGAACAAAAGCCTATGTCGATGACATAATTGTTGGTGGTGTTGACGAATCGGACTGCAAACAGAATCTTTTTAAGGTGTTGAAGCGGTTTGAAGAAGTTGGAGTTAAAGTCCGGATGGATAAGTGTACTCTTTTAAAGTCATCAATAGAATATCTTGGCTACACGATTTCTAAAGATGGTGTTAGTCCAAAGAAAGAGAAAATGGATGCAATCATGAATGCTCCATCCCCAAATGATATAAAAACTTTAAGGTCATACCTAGGTCTTCTTAATTTCTATGGGCGATTTATACCAAATATTTCATCCAAGCTTTCACCTTTGTATGATTTGTTAAAATCTAATGCGGAATTTATATGGTCACAGGAATGTGAGAACGCTTTTCAAAATAGCAAATTGTGGCTAAAACAAAACAATCTTCTTACGCATTATGATCCAATTAAACCTCTAGGTATCGTATGTGATGCAAGCTCATATGGCGTTGGAGGGGTTCTTTTTCACATTGAACCAAACGGTGAAGAAAGACCAATCCTGTTTGCTTCAAGCACATTATCAGATTCGGAGAAAAATTATGCCCAAGTACAGCGCGAAGCTCTAGCAGTGGTGTTTTCAGTGAAACGTTTCCACAAATACATCTACGGAAAACGCTTTACTATTTTCAGCGATCACCAGCCACTGCAAGCAATTTTCGGAAAGAAAAGTGGGTCTGCAGTAGCGAATGCTAGATTACATAGGTGGGCTCTAATTTTGTCTCAGTACGACTACGCAATCAATTACCGAAAGGCTTCAAAGATGGGAAATGCGGATGCTCTTTCCAGGCTTCCTTTGAAAGAGCCGACAGGGATTGAAAGCGAATTCATAAATTTTTTTAATGTATCAGGAGATATCCCTATAGATTTGAATTTGATTGCAAAAGAGTCTCAAGCAGACCAAGTTTTACAAAAAGTACACAATTTTGTTCAGTATGGGTGGCCTAAAAATATTGAAATAGAGTTGGAAAAGTACTTTACTCGTCGAACAGAACTATCTGTGCAAGATAATTGTGTGCTTTTAAGAGATAGACTTGTAATCCCTCCGTCCATTAGAGAGAAAATTCTTTACTTAATACACGAAGGCCATATAGGTGTTGTTAGGATGAAAACGCTAGCAAGAGGTCTATTTTGGTGGCCACGAATAGATGATAACATAGAAGATTTTGTGAAGACATGCGAAGTGTGCCAACAAACTTCAAATAAACCGAGCCAAATCGGCCTCAGCACATGGCAAAAAACTTCATATGCTTTCGAAAGAATCCACATGGATTTCTTTTATTTTTCTGGAATGACGTTTATAGTTATAGAAGATACCTACTCCAAATGGCTAGAGGTAGTCAAAATGAAAAAGACTAGTGCCAGTGACGTTATTCAAGTGTTGAGAAACATGTTTTCGAATTTTGGATTACCAAAAGAAATTGTATCCGACAATGGCCCGCCATTTGGATCACAAGAATTAAACAATTTTTGCATTGCGAATAATATAAAATTAATGAAAACTCCGCCGTATAACCCGCAATCAAATGGTATCGCAGAGAGAGCTGTGCAAACCGTTAAGGCAAGTTTAAAAAAATATTTGATTGATGAAAAACTACGTGCAATGCCAATTGAATACAAAATTAACAATTTTTTGTTTAAGTATAGAAATACCCCAACTTCAACAACAAATCTCTGTCCATCGCAATTGGTTTTTCAGTTCCAACCTAGAACAAATTATAACCAACTACAATCAAAAATCGAATATAATATTAATTTAAGAAGAAGGGAGAATGATGTGAACGGGAATGATGGATGTGAACGAACCGATTCGAATATAAGAAATAAGAAAAGAATAATAATTGAAAGGAAGCGAAATTGTATTAGAAAGAAATCGAACCACAAAGAAAACGAAAATATTATATTTAAAGAAAATGAAATGGTGTGGTATAAGAATGTTTTCGATAATTCAGTTAAATGGATTTCCGCTCAGATAGTAAGGCAGCTTACTAAGAGTATTTATTTGATCAATGTTGGAGGTAATGTAAGAAGAAGTCACGGCAATCAATTGAAACGTAGATTAAATAGAAACATCAGTGAATATAGTAATATTAATAATAAGTCTAATAACGCTAATGAAAGCGAATCAGAATCTGTATTCAATGAAGAAGAAAGAGACGTTTTATGTGAATTACAAAAACCTTTAATTAAAAAACGTCCTAGAACAAAAACCTCACCAGGTGTTCTTCCTACTCGAAGATCACCTAGGTTTATTGAACAAAATGTTAAGGAAACGATCTGAGTTGAACTTATAATTTTATATAACAATATTAAACTGAAATAATAATGTTCTAATTTTGTGATTTATATTGATTGATAAGTTTAATCTAAGTAGTGGGGTGTTATGTATATGGTTAATACCTACCCTGTAAATGACACTCTATCTATCTCTCTCTTAATACTTATCTCTATATGACAGTATTATGTATTATAATAAGTTAGTCTGTAATAAAGAATTGAAGTAATAAGACGTGTGCATTTTATCTTGAGACATTACAATAACCAAAATATTTTTGAAGGCGACATGATTCTGTTCTGATTCTCAAAACTTTAGAACGACTGATTGATATCCACCTGCGTAAAGCTATAGATCCTAAACTGTTATCTAAAGCGCAACACGCCTACTGTAGGGGAAAATCTGTAGAAACGGTCCTTCACACCCTGGTTCGTACTATAGAATATTCCCTCCATCACAAAGAAAACACTCTGGCCGCATTCCTCGACATAGAGGGTGCCTTCAACAACGTCAGCAACTCTGCAATTACAAAGGCGCTGACGAAGCTCAAAGTAGACAAATCCTTAGTGGAATTGATAAATCTTATGCTAAAAAGCAGAAGAATCAACTCAACACTGGGAGATTTCTCTGCAAAGAGATCTGTCAGCAGGGGCACACCGCAAGGTGGAGTTCTATCCAATCTTCTATGGAATCTAGTCGTCAATGAACTTCTAGTTGACCTAGAAGCTGAGGGATTCAAAGTGATTGCATATGCAGATGACGTCTCCATTGCGGTATCCGGCAAATATGCTCACGTCCTTATGGATCTGATGCAAACCGCTCTAAATAAACTAGTAAAATGGTCGAGAAAAAGTGATCTAGGGGTCAACCCTCAGAAAACTGAACTCGTTCTCTTCACCAGGAAATACAAAATTCCTCAACTAACAACTCCATCAATTAATGGAATCCCACTTCAACTCTCCAACAAAGCTAGATATCTAGGTATTATCCTAGACAAAAAGCTAAACTGGAAAGCCAATATAGAGGAAAGAATCAGGAAATCAACCGTAGCCCTGTTTTCCTGCAAAAAAAGCCATTGGCACTAAATGGGGCTTCTCCCCCCAAATCACCCACTGGCTCTACACCGCGGTCATCAGACCAATACTCACATACGGAGTAGTGGTATGGTGGACCGCTCTTGATAAAAGGACCTACTGCGATAATCTGAGCAAAGTCCAACGAACAGCCTGTTTGTGTATAAGCGGAGCACTGAGATCAACACCCTCAGCTGCCCTAAATATACTCCTTAATCTCATACCATAAACAAGTGGCCGCAAGAACGGCCACTCGTATCAGAGCTATCTCCCAATGGACCGATAACAACATCGGTCATGCCACAATCCTGAATACATTCAGATCAATCCTTGCCACTCTGACTACACCATCCCCCAATTGGTTTTTGATAATAAGTTCCATGTCTCAATCCCAACGAGAACGACCTGGGAAGACGAAGAATTCTTGAGAGATGATTCAATTCATTTCTATACAGATGGTTCAAAACCCGAAAAAGGGATAGGCTGCAGGGTGTACTCAAAACGACTTAACGTAAGTCTCTCATTCCGCCTCCCAAACCATTGTAGCGTGTTCCAAGCAGAAATTCTGGCGATCAAAGAGGTCCTATCATGGCTAAAAGAAAACGTTTTATCCTCAGCGAATATCCGGATTTTCTCAGACAGTCAGGCAGCCCTCAAATCACTCGGCGCCGTTTCCACGACCTCAGTAACCGCCCTTAACTGTCGCCTGTCTCTTAAGGAGATGGCTGAACAGTTCAATATTCACCTTATTTGGGTGCCGGGGCACAGAGATATCGCGGGCAACTGTAAGGCCGATGAACTCGCCAGAAAAGGAACCGTTCTACCGATATCAACCAGCAGGTTGAATATCGGTATACCAATCGCTAAATGTAAACTTATGCTAAAGCAAGAGGCAATGGATAGAACAAATTATAGGTCCAACAATATCACCACGTGTGTGGCAACAAAACGTGATATGGCCAGGACTAGATTCAAAACGCACAAGACATTTGTTATCCATAATCAGATTGCACATTAGCTCCGTAATCAATGTTATTACAGGACATTGTCTGATAGGCAGACACGCCATAAGACTTGGTGTTCCCTCAAATGACTTCTGTAGAAGTTGCTTAGATGAGGAGGAGGAAGAAACTATTCCACACCTCCTCTGCTCATGTCCTGCACTCTCCATTAAAAGAAAACGGCATCTTGGAAAATATTTCCTCGATGATCTAAACGATCTGGCGAACACAGATATCTCTTTCGCTTCATAAAAAGCTCCAAATGGTTTTGTTAAGTGGGGTTCTTTCTCACTTAATTCTTATGGTATCACAATGGACCAAATACTGGTCTAAGGGTGTCAGTTGGTTTTCCTGACAACCATTTCAACCTAACCTAACCTGATTCTGTTGTCTGGTGATTTTTGTCAGACTCTTCCAGTTTTTTTTTTTTTTTTTCCAATCAACTGATGAACTAATCGCATGCTGAAATAATCAAATTTGTGGCGGCATTCAAAAACAATCCAGTTGAAGGCTAAAATGCCAGAGTTTTTGCAACGAGGTCAAACTGGAATCAGGTTTTTGAAGCAGTTGCTAGACATCGGAAATGGCAAAGTCACAGTGGACATCACAACCGAACTCATCACATTACCCACAGATTTCTGTTGCATCACATACTCAAAAGAGGAGATTTTTACAGTGTTTTTCGGAAATACGGTAACGGTAGCAGTTCAATGACTGTAAAGGGCTGGGTAAACACGCAACGTTGACGGAGGAGGAGTTGTTTTCCTTTAAATCAGTTGACACAGCTATAAACTAGGATGATGTAGTTAGCTATCCCACGTAGTTTTTTTTGCATTCAAATAAATTGCCTGGACTATTACCTTATATTTTGCAGTTAAAAGTACGATCAGTTGTCATCATGCTGCTTAACATTAATCAATCTCGACTGTACAATTGAACGAGACTGGCTCTGAAAAAGCTAATGAAATTCTAAATCGAGGCAACGATCTTAAAAGGAACAAAAAGGAGAGGATTTTGATTCCGAGTTAACCTATGATTAAAATTACTTACCATTCAATTTTTAAACGTTTACTTTTTCCAGTGCATTTTTAACCAAAGTGGAAACATTCTGCAACTACCATTCAACTTATTAATTTATTGACTCTGAGGCGGTTTAACGTTAGCCGGCTCAATTTCTTATGTTGAACTTATTTGAACAACAAGTGACATACAAAATAAGAAAACGTAATATGAAATTCAATAATAAATTAAACAAAACTACAAGAAATAAATAAAATATAGACCACAAACATTTTGATGGATATATAAACTTAGAAACATTGAAAAAAAATCGTGCACTGGTTTTAAATTTTTGTTTTAAACTATTTATAATCACGTTTAAATCTATAATTATTGAATCGGAGTTTTATAACATACTCATGCATGCCGTAGTTCGTTCTATGATGGGGGCAATGAATCAACTCTAAACTACGCAAGTGGTGAGACCCATCGTGGTACTTAAAACCTGTGGGCGAGAGTAAGTAGGGAGCATCAATATCGTTGAACACATTATTTATCATCAGATTAAAAATTAAATCAAAAGCAAGTGAAAATAATGAAACTTACAAAAGTTTTGCTGGATAAAAATGTTATTGCAATATGCAAATAAGACGCTATCTTTGATTTCACCACAGAAAAAGATGTGAGAGTCTTACAGACATAGGGGGACGGAGGGTCAGTATTATGTACTCTGTTACGAAAACCTTCGTTATGTAATGGAGCTTCAGTTGTGGCAATGGTAATTGGAAATAGCTTTCATTCAATCAGAAAAAATATCTGAACAGCAAAATGCAACTTTGACGTCATCATCCGGACAATGGTTTTGAAATTGCAACATCAATCACACATTAACAGGCTACAAAGTCTGAGGACCTTCTGTTTCTGACTTTGACGCTAAAATAATAGCAGTAAAAGATTTGACTGTCCATCCGAATAAGCCACTTAAAATCAGAAAGTCAATTAACATTAAACTCCTCCTGCTCTTGGCAATGTTCACGCGTTTGTAGCTGTCAATTGTGCCATGGCTATAGGTACTTGTTATTCTTCTATCGGCGAATTCCGTTCTGTTGCAGCCCTTGGATATCATTCATATCCACAAAACTTGCACGCCACCATAGTGTCCCTGGGGCAAAATATGTATGTATATCTATGTAGCTCAATAGAGATATGGCCCATACAAAGCCCTCAAAAATATCCTCCACAACGCGTGCTAGCAGTCATCGTTCTTCAGCATACACATCCAGTGTGTTTACATTTGAAACCCATCGCTGGTCATCGTTTTCCAGTCAAAGCCTCATGTATACTTATACACATACAATTGAATAGGTCACCGACAACGTGCCATGCTGGTGCCTCATAGTCTAAGGGGACTTCCGTAGCCAACTTTACTTCCCTTTTCACACCAAGCTATACGCTACGCATCGCTCCTTTTTTGTCAACATCAAAAATATGAGACAAACCAATGTTGTGATAGTCCAAGCCGCCGCCGCCGCCGCGCCGGCCAACCACTGCTACCATTACCATGGCCACCACAATCGACCATATATGAATGAACGCTCGGATGCCCTTGCACGTAACTCACGTGATATCTCTAGAATTTCGCTAGTAATATACACATAATAGAGCTCATTAAGCGTTGTTATGGGTGCAAATGCAGAAGTGAATGCTGTAGTTCCGAAAAAATTAAAGAATTCCCATCCAAGCGTAGTGTTTCCGGTGTGCGCTCTGTGTCTATGTCTGCCATTGGCACAGCCAGTTGCGTGGCTGAGGGCTTTCATTTCTTCTTTTCACACAGCCACAGTCACAGTCACAGGCAATGTGGAATACAAGCCGAGAAATTCTATACCAGAGGAGAGTTTTTCTTTATTACAGCTGAAAATAAAGAGGACACCATTGCCAGCACTTCGATTAAGGAGGGACACTTCTTGCAGCACTTTGAGACACTTTAAGAAGGTAATTACAGTTGCCCATTGTCCCTTTTGATGTCCACAATTAGAACAAAAGAAAATCAATTAATAATGAAATTTAATTCCCATTTTCATCTTCTTTCGGAGAACTCCTTTTTCTTTCTCAAAAACAAAAGCGATTTTCTTTTCAAAGTTATAAAGGGTTATTGAATCATTTTTATGGAAGATGAGTCATTAGGCAAAGCGATCGAATAGATGGTCCCATAACACAAAAAAAAAGAATCTTCTCCAATGAACGCGCGAACTCTTGACCTTGGATTTTAGGCGATATAAATATTTTAGTTAAAATTCTTTTCTGCACGCGTCTATCTACCCTGCCATTTCGTGAGTGCTTACATCTGCGAAACCATTGTATTGTCCTTTCGAATCGAATGGTTTTTTGTCGCCATAGCTGTAACATCAATACACTGAAATGGAATCACATATATCAAAACGCTATGTTAGAAAAGACAAAATCACTTGAAGACTTCTCTAAGATTTCGCTTCTAATAGTATAAGCAAAAACTCTTACCTTAAACACATAATCCGAGTTCACACTGTATAATTAGTTGGACAGACTTCATTCAACTTTACGTCACATACTCTTCCACTCCGTCCAACTTCTAAATTTTAAAAAATATTTGAAAACCATCCAACAAGTTGATCAAGCTGTCGTCTGAGGGTTCACATTATCAAGCTTCGGTCCTTCAAACCATGTTCTGACCAACTAATTGTACAATGTGAACTCGGCTGTACTGCATACTGATTTACATTGGTACGAAGAGAGAAAATACTATTTCTACTACTATTCACTCAAAACAAAAACATCTCTTTACGTACGCTGGAAAGCACTACAGCAAGTACTACATTAAGAAATCCTCCAGAGTCCAGAGTTCAGATATTATTATTTGCTACATGTAAATATTGCAGATCTACATACATACTTAATTTTTTCTGATTTTATTCTTTTTCTGTATAGCAGTTCTTTCTATATCATTATTTTTTTCATAACTTACATCAAGTAACGACTACCCCTATAATGTTGAATTTGGAAAACAGTGCGAGTATTTAGGAAAGTGATCTATGATCACTTGAGATCTTTCAGATCTATGGGAAATATTATATTCCCCCAATCTTTTCTTGCTTGATTTCGAAAAAAAAAAGATAACGATCGCTTGGTTTTTGAATTTCATGAGCTAATTCAAATACATGTACCGTATTCTTAAATCTTATATAGTAGCCATCGACTACCGCAACTGTCAAAATTAAAGATGATGATGTTGTGGCTTGTTGAGCGGGGCGTGTGAATAATTCTCCTTACCATTTAGTCTTCGTGAAGCAGGTCTAGTCATTGTGGTTTGTTTAGCCGGGCGTTAAGATTCTCTTTACTTGTAGACATTGTGCTTCCGTAAAAGATATTCCATTGTTGTGGCTTGTTCAGCCCCGTATCTTCAATTTTTTTTTAAGGCGGGGCAAATACTGAAAATGCCGCCCCTAACAATTTATATTTGCTTTTACCTTTATAATCTTTATTATTTCAGCTATCAGATCTTCACTAATTGACAGACAACTGGACACAAGCCTTTCAGAAAAAATGCTTAAACCGCTGTTTTTACAGTTTTAATCCTATTTATTTACAGATATGTAGAGTATATATTTTATATACAGCACAGGATAGGACTTAAAATAAAAATGTTTATTATAAAGACAAAATCAAATTTACTATTGTATTTATCATTTGCAACTACAGTTTTACTCTTCAAGCTTTTTGTTCACCAAATAAATCTATGACCTTATCATAATTTAATTCGTGTGCGATTCGATTTTCTATCGCTAAGATTGCTATACTGGATAAGCGTTCCTGGGTCATAGATGATCGCAAATAATTTTTAATTAGTTTTAGTTTGTAATTCATCTTCACATATCTAATCGAAATGTTTTTTATGTTTCAGAATTCGTTTGTTTTGCAAGAAAAAGTCAACACCTTTTTTTCAGCCACTTCTCTAGCCTTATTTATCTAATAGGTACTCCATTGGATTTTGTCTCATTTTTTGTAAGGTTTTGAGCAGACCATCCATTAGTGCCGAAAGGTAGAAAAATTGTGTACTTCTCGGTCGTAACTATCTTTGCTGTTTTGGAACCGTAAAGTAGCAAATGCGCTTGCAACCCACGTTACCTGCACAAGATATGCTGGGTCTGGTAATGAATATGTAGTGTGAAATGGTTGTGATGCTCTTTTTGTGTGTTGTTTGTTTTAGGGAGCAATGATTTTTTGTAGCAGACACGAGTGCTGTAGCGTTCTGTGATTCCTGTGGGCGAGCGGGAGCGAATTTTGAACTTGTTTTTGCCGCCCCCTAAACTTGCCGCCCGGGGCATGTGCCCCGGTGGCGTGTGAATTCTATTTGATGAGGTTTTCCTTTGACACTGCGTCAATCTAAAGTCTTTATAGGGAGTTTACTTGTTGTGGCTTGTTGAGCCGGGCGATTAATTTCTCCCTAGTTAGGCATTGCGTCTCCACTCAGGGAGTTTTCATCACCGTACGCAACCGCAGACCTTTTTCTACGAAGTCCGCCGCCGCCGAAAAAAAAATACTTAGGATGCCGACAAGCGCAAGTCATATAAAATCAATCGATTTTTATTTGGCTAGTTCATTATAATCATGCTTGCCATACTTTATATGGCACAGGCTGCCATATTAGTGTGATAGCAATATTTTGCTTTGTCATATAATTATTGTTTACCATACAAATTGTCCATAATTATATGTATATATATGACATAGTGTAATATCACTTGCAATATTCACATAAAATGTGCCATACAGTATTTGACAACTTTGTTCATACATATATATATATGATAGTGAAATACCGCCTTTATGCTCAAAAGCAAAACATTTGAATACATCAGACCTTGACACTCATAGCACACATAATACTTTAAACTTCCCGAAACTATATATTTGGCAGGTTTCAGGCACATAATAAAGAAGTTTGCTGTTCTTACGCATTCCAGCAAAAACTTTCTATTTTTGTGCTATACACTTCTTATCGCTCAAGATCACGCTTTACAAAGACTCGCTTGCAAACTGCCAAAAAAATCATTTAAAAGAAGCAAGTGGAATTCACATTTTTTGAGTGCACCGTTATGCTGGTCGCATAAAATCAAGTACCATCTGCTTGCATGCCGGCACTACAGCACAGTTTCGGTATTATTACCATTTGAGCGAAAACATTTCTCTACCTTATTTCCGTTTAATTCTATTATTACCAGGCCCGATTTGCAAACTAAACAACAAATTCTGGTCGCTTTTATTGCCCATTGAAGCCTTTGGCATAGTTTCCCACTTTTTACAATATAATGTCGAAAACATGTAATCGGTCTTATTTCCACTAAGATAGAAATAATGATGAATTAAGCTGATTCGACCTAATTATCATCTAATTTATTTCACGGCACCAGTTAGTGCTTTTGGAATATGAGCAAGGTAAGCCTTTTATAGGGGTAATTTTCTATCTACTCTGGAAGAGTCAAGAAGAACAGGATAGAAAGAAAAGCTTACGAATTGTTTTTGCCAAATTTGAGAAATATTTTTTAGAGTAATGACAAGGGAACTATATGTACTAGCCGGTTTATGTATATTGAGGTTTTTGAGGACTTTCGCCAGCTAGTGGTTGCGAAAAAAATTTGTTTCCTCACACAGTTTAAAGACTCAAGCTTAGGTTAGGCCAACATGCTATCAGAAAGTGTCGAGTACGCAACAAATGGATCTGCAAGAAAATTGGCTTTACCGATGGAGTTGGCATGAAATGAAGTAATATGTAAACGAGCGTTGAGACTGATGACGTGGTGAAATTTTCGATGTTCTTAAAAAAACCGAAAGTTTTTGCTTCTTTTATTTTTTAAAAGGCAAAGAGCCTTCATTGAAAAGCTTAGCTTAGTAGTATGCACACAAGTATAACAGATATTTCCGGCCCATTTGAACGAATTTCAAAATTTGGTATTCTACTGAATGCTTATCTTTAAACATTCGAGAAGTTCTTCCTCTTTTCAAATCGCCTGTTTATATTTCAGTTTCTGCGAGGTGCAGAATTTTCATGGCTTTTTGAACTTTGTTAATCATCATATCAGCTGATGTGTCATCGTTTCGGGTGAGACAGTACAATGACTAACCTCAACATACCAACATTTGGATATTGTCTTGCCAGAATGGAGCGAATTGAAATCATACGCAGTTGACATTATAAATAGTGTTTACAATATCATTCCATAAAACACGAGAAGGTAAACTGAATTTTCAAAAATATTAAGCTTTTTCAAAACATGGTCAAAATGACTTTATATGGCGGCAGATCAGCTTTTAGAGCAAACTTTGATATATTTTTATGAAAATAACTTGTCAAAATTATAAGTCGTTAAGTTTCTGCTTTTGTTCAATTAAAAACTGTTAACTAACCAGTAACCACTTTATGTCATATTCTTTATTATCCGATGCATTTTTGAAAATCTATTTCGTTTTTCAAACATTTCGCTTCAGTTTCTGTGATGCGCATTTAGAACTTTGGTTAAGTCTTTACCAAAAGTCTATTTGGAAGAAACAGTGAATCAACAGAATGTTTTCAACAGGATATTGTATTGCTAACGGAACTCGTCATGTAATGGATCGCATGTTTGTCTGTATCTTGTGAGTTCGAGTTTTGAATCTCAGAAGCAAAGAATTGAAATTATAAGTGTATCACAAACATTCACAAAACGGTGTCCAAACATTACCCTCGCTGAGAAACAATTTTGGCAGCACTTTAATTTTAAATTTAAAACAACAAAATATAGTTTCTAAAAAATAAGGGTTGAATTAAATTTGCAACACTTATTATATTTTCTCAAATGTACATTTCGGGAGCAATGCTTTATTCTTAAGTGAGACTTTTTAGAAGCAAAAAACGTAGCTTCCAAAATGTGCATTTGAGTTTTTGTAAATTTAATGAATTCCTTTCTCGAATTCATCACTATCGAGAAATTAAATTTTTTATAGTTTCTCTGTGTTTAAAATATATTTAACCCACACGTTCCAGCTAATTAAGACTAATAATTGGTATATCAAAACCAAATGAAATAGTACTCCCATTCATCAATCAGTTTTTTTTTTAGCCACCATAACCTTTGTGCATTTGGTGAACGCAAAATAAATAATTCTTTTTCAAAACTGAACAAAAAATAATAAATGCAATTAACCACAATACCGTAGGCTTCACGCAGCCATTCAAGCGAAATTTTATTAATAAAGATTTTATAATTGTGTAATTCTAACATTTATTATGTGTTTTGATTTGTGTTGAGAAAACAAAAATTTAAATTTAATTTATATTAAAATTGAAGCTGATTTATTAGATTATGTTGAGAGCGGATATCTTTTTTTAATCAAAGTGGTTATTGAATCAATTTAATTTAATTGGCAGTGAAATGAGTGCTCTTTACATAAAAAACTATTTCGCAACTTTTATGAACTGAACACACATGAGTAAATTTCGAAATAATTTAATGCGAAAGTATACACAATATTCTGGTCATAGCAGCTGAGAAATATCATATATCAAATGAGCTTTAGTCAAGTCCACTCAAAATGCTTTGTTTTGGTAGACCTAGACACAAATATCAGTTAATAACGATTTGAATTTTTCAAAGTTTTAAATTTCAAAGTTTGATAAAAACTTTATTTGGTTTTAAGCTGAAAGCATTTTACGCGAAAGAACGCAAATTGAAGAACACCATAGTGACCGCTTTTCTAAGTTTGAGTTGCACAGTCGCGCCTTAGTACGACTGAGCTTGTTTTGAAATTCATAGGACACAGATACATTAGATAAAAGATTATATTGGACAAAGTTTCCTGTAAAGTAAAAACAATGCACCAAAAATGTTTGCTTTCGATTAAAGATGCTATAAGTTTTCAATGGAGCAGAAAAAAATGTTGAGATCTATTTTGTTTACAATGAAAGAGACTACTAAAAATGTGGGTCCTGCAATCAATTATTCGGACGGTTTATTTTTTTTCTTTTTTATAATTTGCGCGTACTCAAGGGGTTGTGACTACCCTTAACATGTTAAGTAACACAGTACGAGCGTTAGGAAAAAGGGAGAGAGTTTGAAAGGAGATACCGATGCACATTAGTTTTAAATTTCTGAAGATTGTAATAAGAGGGAAAAATAGAGCTGAGCAGTACATTCCACATTCGCGTGGTACGGCTGAAGAAGGAATCTCTGTATTTAACAGTACGCCCGATATTGGAATCAAGGGTATACTGATGGGCATTCCTAGAAGCACCAGTATAACGGTTGAATTGCTTAAAGGGAAGAATCCAGCTGGCAATCTCATAAGAGCACTGTCTGTAAAAAAAACAATCAAATAAGTAGAGATTAGAAACATTACTTCGATGTTTGAGTGTCGTGAAAGTTTCAATGGTGTTCGTATCTCCAATCATTTCAAAGGCTCTTCTCTAAACACTGTCCAAAAGATTGAGGTGAGTTGAAGGAGTACATTCCCAAAAATGGGACTTATACTACATCTTAGGATGACGAATGTATGTTTTGCAGATGACTGCTAAGTCATTGGGTGAAAAAATTTCTTGCATCGTCGAAGAAAACCAAAGCACTTTGCATCGTTTTTCGGCGTTGTCAAGTATATGGTTATTCCACAAGAGGTGGTTGCTAATGCACGCACATAGGATTGAAAGGTTCTGTTTCCACAATGTATCTATAGTGGCAAGGGAGTTAAGTTTCGCTTCAACGACAAAAGACAGCATTGAGTTTTTGAAGCATTTAATTCTACGCGGTTTTTTATTCCCCACTGGACAATGCTGTCTACATCAGAATTTAATGAACTTAAAATACTTTACCCCTCCATTGTTCCACGTCCATAGAGGAGGGATGTGAACTTAAGAACGAATATGAAAAGCTGAGGGTACTGTCGTCGGCAAAACATTTTAGTGGATTAGTAGTCTCAGACAGGAGATCGTCAATGAAAATTAAAAAAGTGTTGGAGACAAAACGGAGCCCTGGGGTACACCAGCATTTATTTTGTGGGTTTCAGATTTATAGCCGTCCAAAACGACTTGAAATGGACTGTAAGAAAGGCAGCTACTAATCCATAGTGAAGAAGAAACTCATCGAAACCACCAAAGGCACGCATTCAGCTTGATGCCAAACTCTATCGAATGCTTTCGAAATATCAAGCGCTCTTACTTTCTCCAAATCGATGTTAAGACTTGTGCCACTGTTCGGTGAGATACACCATCAAATCACCACTGGAACTATTGCAACGAAAGCCATACTGTCGGTCATTAAGAAGCTTTCGTTCTTCGAGATATTTCTTAAGCTGATAATTGATCAGCGTTTCCATGACCTTAGAAAGAAGGGAGGTTAGTGCAATTGTACGGTAGTTCGAGGGTGAGGAACGTTCGTCTTTTTTAGACACTGGCTGGACAAATGCTGTTAACACTAAGGAAGATACCTGTGCCCCTGTTCTGTAACTATCGGCGATAAACGGTGGAAAATGGAACGAAATTCTATGTTTTTAGTAGGATTTCGTTCCATTTTCCACCGTTATCGAGGCGATAGTTACAGAACAGGGGCACTGTAGAGAAGAACAGATGGAAAAGATTACGCAGTGGTTTAGACAGTGTCGAAGAAGACCTCTTTAGAACTATAGCAGGGATACTATCCGGGCCAGCGGATTTAGGAATATCAAGATCTTTCAAGACTCTTGCCACTGTACGAGTGCGAAAGCAGATTGGTCCCATGGAATCATTCATGCGATCAAGTATTGGAGGAGCCATAACACTTTCTGGAAGTGTTGAATTGGCGGCGAACTGCTTCGCCAAAAGGTAAGCTTTTTCAAGAGAGCTTGCAAAGGGTGTGCAAACGAGCGTTGGAACCGAAGATGTTGTTGTGTTCCCGATGTTTTTAACATACGATCATGTAAAAATTTCGTTTGTCAAATATGGACGTTGCTGGCTTTCCTGGCTTGTTCAAACTTTTTCCGATTTTCCTGAGTTGGGTTGGCCTTTTATCGGTGGAAGCTTACTTCTCTAATCCTGATAATCTCTTTACAGCTCGAATCAAACCATAAGTTTTCCTTGGGTCTGATACTTTTCACCCTATTCGGGATTAGGGTGAACCGATGAAGGCATCGGTGCAGACTCTAACTGAAAAATGCTAAGAAAATCAGTCAAGCGGTTCAGGCTGTAGATCCGTATACGGACAGACCGACATAGAGATAGACTGACTGACACACACACATAATTGCAGGACCTACTTTTTCTATTCTCTATCATCGTACAGTCATATAATCAATGTTATCTCACAATTTTTTGTGCAAGATTTTTCGAAAGTAAAAATGAGTTTTCGAAGTTTAATGCAATTTATCACTTTCGAATTTAGTAGACATGTATTTTGGTGTGTCAAATTTAAGTGATTGGAAATTAAAGAGAATGGAAAAATGTTCTGCTTTGCTTTAAATTTTTATCTCTGAATAAATTATTTGTACTCTACATACATTTATGTATTTGGATAGTCAGTGCACAAACAATACACCCAATAATCGTATTTAAATTTGGCTTCAGTTGATCTTTATCCATGTCCTGAATTTTAATGAAAAATTACAGAAAAAAACGCACTCTGTTTAATTTTGATTTTGATTTCATACACCCAATTTATAGTTGATTTTTGGCCGCTGGGGGACACCAGTGCCCAGTATTAATTACACACAACCAAAAAAGCAAACGTTTGCATTTGTTTTTAACTTCTCTTTCTCATTTAATAGATAGAAAGATAGATAGATGGATTCTACGCTTTGTATGCATAAAAGAATAGAAAAAAAATTAATTTTAGAAATACTACACATGAGCGCTATCATCGGGTTTTATCCATGAAATTAATAAAATGTTTATTTTGAACCTATCTCAACACCAGGTTTGAAATAATGGCTATCCGCAAGTATACGCAAATACCATCCAATTAATGGATGCATAAATGAATCGAAATTTATATCTGGTCTGCCACACATTTGGTGTTAATAGTGATTTCATTTGTGTCCAATATTCAAAAAAAAAAAGAAACTTAAACAAAAAACCTTACACTGAATATTTATCGTTTGAATCTACTTGAATTACAAAATAGCATATCCTTAAAAAAGTATTTTTGCTGCACGCATCAATTAATCAATAAATTAATATTATGCCATATTAAACACACTAATGGCGGTTTTGATTAGGTGTGGACCTTTAAGCCGCGATTTTGTTACCTTATTCAATTTCATAAATGAAACACACAATACACAATGGATATCAATTTCTTTAGACAATGCATTTTTGATATACTTAGCTTTGAATTATGTTTCAGTAAATCGGATTAAACGGCAGAAAATTTAATTTTATGATCATCAACTCTTTCACATAAAATTGGATAAAAAATCCACAATTTATTATTATTTAGTATTTATTCGATACGAATGCGAGGAGCACGGATGGTGGTGTGGTTTTATTAAATTTTTATCATACGCAGTGGCGTATAATGACACCAAAGGCACATACGTAATTTGCGAAACTTTTGAATCATTTGCGATTATATAGTATTTTATTGTGAGTGTGTATTAATTGTAATTTGCAATGCGGTCAACTAAAAGTTCCTTTCACTTCATCATAACAACCGACCGCTTGCTTTCATCGGGCGGTCAATAAAAGTAATGATTATTTACATTAAATTTGTTCAAACACATAATGAATGAATATATAGGCGTATTACTCATTGTGCAGCTTGTATCTCCACAACCCAGATACACTCATGGACGGACAGGGATGCCAAATATTGTCTGCCCACATCACTTTACATCGGCCATCAACTTTTGGTTGTATAAATACTTGGAGTGCATGTGATGCCGTTAAAAATTATTAATTTTAAACCAATGATAAATAAAATTCGTAACACATACCGGGAAAACCCTTAATTCAGTAAAGCATAAGCTAAAAATACTCCTTCATACGCCTGATTCTATCGGGTATTAAAAGATATAAAAATAAACAAGAAAAATGATTGTCCGGCATTGAGGCTTAACACGCAGCTATTCACTTTGGTTGACAGTCCGATGTTACTTTATTTTCTGAAGTATAAACGAGTATTTCATATTTGAAATGGGATTTGTTTTCTTTATTGGACGTGTCTATGTGCTCCCAACACATGTTTACAAAAGGCATTTGGAGGGTGAAACAGGTTCGTTTTCATTGTTTAAGTAATTTAAACGTGGGAAAAATCGTGTTATTCGTGTAATTTCGTTTAAAACGGAACCACTCAGTCATTTCTAATGAAATGGTTGAAATGGTACCATCTTAAAACTTGCACGAATTTGAAAAAGCCCGAGATTTTCAACTCAAGTGACTGAAATTAACTCATTTTGGATTGGTCAATAGGAAGCTCTTTTAAGTAGAGATGATTGAAGTAAGGTCGTGTTTCACAACCGAACACGTCCAGCGTTGCGCCGAGTGTGCAAACAAACACTTCATTTTTGATTGACTTAAAAGAGCATTGCTGTTTTAGCGGCTTCAATAGCGGTTTTACGTAATTTCTTACAAAAATGCAGTACAGTAAACAAAACTATTTGTTTCTATGTAAAAAGTGATATTTTTAAGAAGCTTGTAGCATTATGATTACATGTCTGCCTGTTACGCGGGAAGTTTGCGGTTTAAATCCAACAGAAAACGAAATATGTTTTTCCAAGGACAAATGGACATCGCCTTTCGAGGAAATAGCAAGTCATCCGTTAGTTAATTTACTGCCATATGAAAAGCACTTTCTCGATTAGCTATGATTATAAATGCCATCTACGGTTGTGCTTTTAATAGATCCAATAGTTGATTGAAGCCCTCATTAAGAATTCAGACCAAGCTACAGTTCAGGTCCTGAAAAGGCTGTCTGAGATCCTTGTCTCGGAAGTTCATCGGCGATATCCTTTCGGGTTATGCCGCCATGGCCTGAAAACTATACAAGTCTCATAGAATTTAGTCTTCCGATCGCATTCAGAGAGCCTCTACATTCCTGGATCACTTTCGAGGTAGTTAGAGGGTTAAGAATGGCCTTAAGCACGGCTTTCCTGTCACTAAAAAAACACATGTTGGATATCAAGTCGATAGCACCAATGGAAAATGTTATTAGTTGATGAAAAATTCATAGAAGTGAATATTGCCCAGGGAAAACTTTTGAGGGAAAATCATATGATTCTTTGTTGTGCTTCCTCAATTCAAGATCTTAGAGCTTCATAAATAACGTTGTCCTGATTTGAAAAGTATGTTCTAAATATTCACATTGTTAAAAAAAAACAAACAGAAAACATTGATAAAACGTCCACTTCCTAGCTTTTAGAGTAGAAAATTCGCTGAGAGCGTCGTCAAAATTTAGTTGCTGAATCACCTCATGTTCAATTGTTTAAATTCCCAGATTGTTGAGCCTTCTTTCCGTCTTTGCTGCCCGCAAGTAGTTTTTAATTAATTTTAGCTTACTAAAACTAGTTTCAGATGACGCAAATGACACATATATTGTCATAAACATTTTTAATATGACAATGAGATTCGGAAAAGATTCTGTAAAGTCCCATTCAAGGATGAATTTCATAAAGTCTAAGATAACCAATTAGATGTTGTCACTTTAGCCGTTTTCAGATGACTTCTCAACTTGGTATCTCTGAGAGAAGTTCTGACTCTGACACTATATCATAAGCAATAGCAAATATTGAAACAGCTATTTTCGAATCCTCAATGTTTGCTAAAAGTAAAGTATTCGCCTGTACAACTTCAAACAATGAAGCCACCTCCTTAATAGACTCTGTTCTTATTCGAAGTTCAGTGATGAATCAATCAAGGCACTCGATTCCTGTCCTGCATCAGTTGGCAACTCACCAGCCATTCGCATTCTACGACGAGTTCTTCTTTCTGTTTGAATGTCGCATTTCTCCGATGTTTTTATGCCAAGGTTAATTGCATCTTCTACAATCTATAACGCCATAGTATATATATTCCTTGGTATTTTTTTTAAGCTTCATTACAACAAATGAAGACTAATGTCTTCTCTAGACCTTAAAGAAAAGATATTCTACTGGAAGGAAGACACCTTCTGTGATCGACTGAGGCAGAATCAAGTCAGAAGTTTCGGAGTCCATACTTTGAGTTAGGTTTTAATGTTGCAATCAGTCATTGCACACTACACCTGTACCTTTACCCCTTTTAAGACCACCTTTATCGTCTACCGTTGACGAATTGATAAATATGCAGCTGATTAATTGTCTCGAAAAATTGGCACGTGACAATACCAAGACCCTTCTAGCAATCTGAGAAAAAATGAAAAAGATTTTTAATATCGCCAAAAAAATACACAAAATGGCGACTGTTTGAAAATAAAGAAACTTTTTTGCCACTCTTTGGATTTTTCGAATTTTTAAAAAGCAGTAAAATTTAAATTAGCGAATACGAATATTCCTTATAATACTGATGTAGAGAAGTCAATAAAGAAAACTCTCAAAAAAATTTCAGGTAAATCAGTTCAGTTGACATCCCAACAGAAGCAAGAATACCTTTCGCGAAGAATTAGCATGTCCTCCGTTAGTAAATTCATTTTCATAAAAAGCGTCTTCTCTATTAGTCGTTCCGAACCGGCTGAGAATTGTAGGTCCGCTCCATTTCCCTACGAGGCGTGGTTGTGAGCAATGTGCTAGGCCCTGGGGTTACTCGCTCTGTTGGGCCTTTTTATTGTTTTTTTTTTTTATTTATTAGGCACTGCCAATTTTTTGTTTAAGTTTTAACTTTTTTTTACTTTCTTATTTTGGATCTAGAGCCAGAACTACTTGACAGACTTTCTTTAAACCTCAGTTAAGGTCTGTGGGTCAGCCTACAGAGGGATTTTCGGAATTGGGTGTCTAGGTATTGAAATAACATTACCTGTAAAACAACCTATTTGATAATATTTATTTTTCTCGAAAGCGGCTCTTTAATGGAGGGCCGTTAGACATAAAAAAGGCGAAACCTAGGAATCCAGGGCCAGTCCATGGATCACATGAAATTTTTTTTTTAACTTTTTTTTTATATGCTATTTCAAACACATTTCAAATTTAACTTCCGGGAATAAAGTTCAATTAGCGGGAAATTAACGACATTTAGTTTTCTGGAATAAAGTACCTTTCGTTTCTTTTAATTTCTCCTAAACCAAGAAAAATTTCTTTGTTTGGTTTTTTGCTTTTGAGTAAAAATTAATAAAAGCATTGGACATGGAAAGAAAAAATTGCCCTTAATGGGGCAAAATTATGTAAAAACAAATTAATTAAGAAAAAATATTTTTTTTTTTCAAAATTTTGATATTTCGAAAACTTTTCAATAAGCGATTTAAAATTTTTATTAAAGAACAAAGCAATAGCTTTCAAAAACACTAAAATATGAGAATGCGAGTGACTTGATTGATTTAAATTTTTTTTTTTAATTTAGTAAATTTCATATAAAATTGCCCCTCGTGCCTACACGGAGGGATATAGACCCCCCTTCTATACATTTTTTTTTTTCTTGACTAAACCTATCCATCCTGAGCCTTTGAAAAATCTTATCTAAAACACCCTACATAAATAAAAGAAAATTCTAAATGTTAATAATAAATTTTAAAAATAATTAAAAAATTGAGAGCGGTGAAATTTTTTTTTAACATTTTTGTATAGGCCATTGAAAATATATTTTCGAAAATTTCATGGAAATCCTTGGGCTGGCATTGGATTCCTAGGTAAAAAGCTTACGGCCCTCCACTACATAAAATTTCGATAAAATATTATGAGAAAGATTATTTCTTAATTGCTTTTCGTTTGATGTAAAAATATTTTTGGAAAAAGTCTACAAATAACTGTCTGGTTACACGATTTTGACGAAAATTTTTATTTTTAAAGTTCTAAGCAGTTTTGGCAAGATTTTATATCAAAGAAAGTTCCAGTTTTTGAAAATTTTATTAATAATTAAACGAAAATATTTTTTACTTTTTTTAATATTTTCAATACGGTATCTTTGATTTTCTTCATATTTTTCGTCAAAAAATCTTCTGGCAAAGTCTTAAAACTTGCATAATTGATTTTCAAATGAACATGTTTTTGAAAAAGTGAAAAATAATAAACCGGTTTAAGGCCGTTTAAGAGTAGAGTTTAAATATTTTTTTTATATTTTATGTAATTTTGCTTAAATTTCATAATTGATATGCAGTGGGCAGCCCTGTAGCACCAAGTTAATTATGAAGAGCGAATACTGAAACTTTGTATTCAGCCTTAAGAATGTAATACTGTACACAATTACAAAAGCGTGTGAAAGAGTCGTGTCCATTTGTTAATGTATAACGTTTAATAAAGTCAAAAACTTCACATAAAAATATATTGGGTGATTTTAAGCGCTTATCTACTTCCAAAATATCTTTCACCAACGTTATGTCTAAATGTTAAGCCTCTAAGAATCTTATCAAAACTTCAAAACACTAATGTTTAAAGTTTGAAACTCTGACTAACCCTTAACCGTAACGCGACTTTCAAATCCCTCGGTGAAACGGGCATACGATTCTTCAGGTGGAAAAAACCCAGATTATTTGTATTTGTATAAATATGACATGGTGTGGGACTTTCATAGGCAGAGTTGCGTAGTCGTACAGTGATAGGGTTCCTTGCATCTTTCCATTCTCCATTTTTTATTGATTGAAATCTATGTTGTTCCGAGCTCTGGGCTTAGTATGCATTATGAACTAGGAGTATCAACGAGTACTTCATGGCATATGTAAATACTCTAAGGAGCAACCATAACTTTAAGGAAGGTGGTGAAAAAGAGGATGAGTTTGAAACTGGTGTCTAGTGTGTCATGCAAGTTTGTTCTGTAAACAAAAGCACGTTCTTCTTCTTCTTTCTTCGTGAAACTGACTGCAAAACTACTCAAAATGTACTCTCCATCTATTTCATTATAAAACCAACGGATTTAGATTGATTAAGCAAAGTGCCTGACTGAACTTTGATTTTGAATGTACATTGCAAACTTTCTAATATTGTGTATGGTTTGAACTCAAAAACACTAATTAATTAGCTGAACCTACTTTTGCAAACCCATACATTCAGTTCCGATCAGCGACAATGTGAGGAGACAAACTTAATTATATCCGCCGCTCGTCCTACCCCAATGTGGAGCACACACATTTTTTTGCTGACCCCCATTTATATGAGTTGGTTTGGTACAACAACAGCCATCGCCTCGCCATCGCCATCGCACCCGCGCTTTACTCACGACAGATTGTTTTGAATGCACAACGCTACACTGACTCTCGGTCTGCGCTGACTTATGGTGCTGCAATTTAATTGTTCACCACACTGATAACATTGTGGAAGGAAATAATTGGCCAACATGATTTTTTTTTTTATTTATTTCGGTTTTATCCCCTTCAGTGGTTTTATAATTTTTTTTTTTCATTTCATTCTCTTTAACAATTCAGCGATTCAAAGTGCCTGTGCATCACTCATTTAAATTGTGCTTTTCAATTGGACCAATTGTTATACATGATGTGCACTTGTGCATCCGTCTGTGAGGACAGACACAAGAGATTGGGTACAGTGTCTGACAACATGTGTCAATGCTGTGATGAGTTCTCTCTATTTATAGCCGGGTTGTGTGGCTTATTTCATTTGTTAATTAACAATGCATTGTGTATAATTAAAAAGAGAAACGTGCCGCCTCTTAGTGTGGATGTTAGAAAAAAGACGAACGCAAAGATCCGTCCGGGATGTGATTTTGTTGAAAGTGTAGTTTAAATTTTAAGCTTATATAGCCTCGAATGCACAACGTGTGAGCTTCTGAATGTTTTCCATATTAATGCACGGTAGAACAAATTATTACACAGAACAAAATTACCCATTGTTATCGTTTAAATGCAATCTCGTCGCCCTTTCGTGCGGTCTGCATCCAACGACGCAACATGAGTGGCTTATTTGACTGCAAAAGTAGTTCTTGGAAGCTTTTGGTAATATATGCCGCACCCAAGATGATAAAAGCCAAGGTCGCTTTTCAAAACATGGAAATTTTTGGTTTGCTGTTAAAAATAAAAAAGAAGAAAACGATAACATTTTATTTTTTTGTAGTTACATGACTTACAAAAGGATATATACAATAATTGTAATGTGGTATTTGAATGGTATTTTAAAGTCTTAAATTTGAGATCAGTTTACAATTCAGGCCCGAAATGATTTGTTGAAATGGAAACTTATATCTTACCTACATATTTAAAAAATTGGAAAAAAAAATAAAAAAAAACCTGCTTTGAGCAGCGAGAGAGGGACTAAGGTGCTTTAAACAAGTCGACAAAAAGGAAACTTAAACTTGACTTAAGTTATTAAAAACATTTCACAGAACGGCTTCCTTAGAGTTCTTTTTTTAATTTTTCTTTGGTTTTTGATCCTTTTAATTTGATTTTTGTAATTTTTTCGATCCTTTTAAATCTGTAGTCAAATATGAAGGTTTGTTTCTTCATTTTTTCAAAGTTACGAGCATCGTGATCACAGCCCTACCACGTATCAATTTCACACTTATGGTGAAAATCACTGTACTTCTTTAGATCCGCCAGCTTTGGTTTAACCGGTGTATCTGTAAGAAGCTGTTATGACTTATTGTTGAGGAGCTATAGCCACTGCGGTAAAAGTTGTTCAACTAGCCCCGGTTTACCCCACCAAAAGCGATAATTGCACAATGACGTGTTAAGAGACCAAGTTTTTGTCTTTTTAGGCATTAAGCCATAAATAAAAAAAAAACCCAATCAGTTCATCAGTTTTTTTTATTCGAGACTTAACTTGCTGGTGGCTGATCATTTCCAATGAAGCTCCCCAAGTGGCTTGTCACTAAGAAGCAATGACATCTCTGCAACAAAGTGAGATTTTTCTAAGATCACAATTGAGCTGCCAGGACAGAGGTGTTAGTCGATCTTACGAAGCATTGAAATCACTGCACTGGTTTAACGTTTTTTTTTGAAAAGGCATTTTTTCCAAACAAAGTGCGGTCTCCTCAATATTGAAGATGAGACAAGCAGAGACTTTCTCTCGTCCTACGAACCCTTGAAACTCAGCTAGAATGTCCACGCTGGCCACCTCGCCTGTTATGTGGATATTATGAAAATTGAAACCTTGTTTGAACCGATCGATGCCCGATCGATGCAACCTGGCTTTGCTGGCAGCAAAAGTCTAATTGGAACTCCCTTCCTCTTCTTCTGTCTTCAGCTCCTTAAGCAAATTCTTTTCACTGCAAATAATAATTGTTTTGAAATCTACAGTGGCGAAAATTCGCTGATAGAAAAGCCGTCAAAAACTTTGTTTTTTTTTAAGACTTGCATAACTTGCGTAACGCTTGAAGGATTTAGCTTTTTGGCAAAAAACTCCCAAGACCTGAGAACAAATATTGTTCATTTCAATAAAAATTGATTAATCGGCTGATGATGGTAAACATTACCCAAAAACTAAAAAAGGATTGAGATTTAATCCTGCTGGCCTTAAACTTAGACTAGGAAAACCATGTGCACAAAAAAGCCTTTGTTTAAGAACTCAATGCAGCACTTTGACGCCAAATGTGTGCTTGACTCAGTCTAGATTGGCAAAACGCGCTGTATTCATGGATACTCAATTTAACCATGATGTTATAATTAATGAACTCATGTTGCCATGCTAATGCATTCGTTTATCCAACCGAATAGAGCGATATTAGTCGGCAAGGGCATTGTTTTGTTTGAAAATGAGGAAACACAAATAAACGACTCGGCAAAGCGAAATTGTTTTAAGAGGACGCTAGCTAGACTATTACTCAAAACGTTGTATAGGTTCAATAGACATGTACGGTTCAAGGAGTACTCAGTTTATCGTCACCCACTCGTTGCATGCTGTCCCTTGTTTTAGTAGATCAACGTCATGTTCCTTTACTTTGTTGAAAATCCAATTTAAACGCAGTTATTACAAGAATTAGGTGTCAATCGAAGAAAGGACCTCACTTTCCAAACATTTTTGGGAGTTCCAAGAATTTTTGTTTTGTTCATATTCCAATTCCACTCATATTCGTGTCATGACCAATTCAACTGGACGTTGCCGCTTTTTGTGTCCTCCCTTGGATATTGCTTTTCCTTCATTACCCTCCAATTTGGCTAGCAGCTGGGAAAATTTCAAACGAAAAAGCATTGTGGTCTATTTTACAGCAAAAGCTTTTACAATTCAAAATCTCTGAAACTCAACATCGAGGTTGCCGTCGATTTTCAAAAACAATGGAAAATCAGAAGCTAACGCAAAGTAAACTGCCCATGACAATAAAGCCGTTGCAGCTTGCTGCTAGCGGCTTTTCAGTTTTTGAAGTGCGCGAAGGGAGTAAAGTAGTATCGTTTCATGACTGTATTGTATTTACAGACAGAGACAGCCAACCAAACACATACGTACAATTTGAAGTGCAGCACTGAAAAAGCTTCAATTAAGGATGCATGAACTGGTAGAATCAGAGTGTATTATTTCCACACTCGCTCTCTTCAATTTCAATCTAGTTATTCCCTTATCCCTTCATGATAGTGCTAGGAAGGGTTTAGGGCTGCAGTTTTAGATTCGAACTGAACTTTTGAATGGAATTTATTTTATGCTTTAAGCATAACCGTTGAGAAATAGATGCCCAGTGCACATCTAAAACAACATCACAAGATTGTCAGATATTAGAAGTGTGTTTGAATTTTTGGCTTCTATGGTTCTGTTTTTGTTATTCGAATGTCGGAGTTCGAAAACGTAACAGGTAAAGGCTCAGGCAGACACGCTAACCATTACGCCACGGGGGGGTTGTCAACACATGCTCATGCTTTAAATTCCGAAAACTGCATTTTTGAATGCCTTGCATATGCTTTTATATGTTCGTTCGTTGAACCTTAACAATGTTTGGCTCAGGGTTACTAAGAGTTTTTCTCAAAATTAAAACCTTAATTATCGCTTGACCACGAAATCACCATGTCATTTTCTACGATCGGAGACATTTTGCTTCGTAATAGTTCTCCGATCGGACGATCCAACGTTTTTCGATAAGTTTTTGTTGCGGAGATTTTTGTTCGGGGAATGCAATGCATTTTTCTTACGACGAAAACTACTTTCTCCGAAGAAAGATGCGTTGCCGATTAGATTGTATAGTAAGTTGACCTTGAGCAGCTCCAGGCATTGCGGTGCCTGAAGAAAAAAAAAAAAAAAAAAAATTAAACAGATCTTCGGCTCCTGAATTAAGTCAGAAGTTAATAATCTTCTGTGGGTCAATGAGCTTAAGTTTCTCCAGAAGGATGATGTAATAGTCGAGTTTTAGTTTTCTAAGGCGGAAAATGGGGTTTGCTATCTCATTTGGTGAAGATGTTTTCTATAGAGAGCAAAAATAAATAAAAATTATTAAGGTGGTGCAACAGAGCGAGGAGCCTTAGGGTCTAGCACATTTCTCACAACCATGCCCTGTGAAAGAAAGGAAGAGACCTACAATTTTCTGTCTATACCGAAAGGCAAATCGAGACAGTGCTTTTCATGGCGATGAGTTGACATCGGAGGACTTGACAGTTATTCGCGAAAGGCGAGAAGAAACATTTGCTTCTGTTGGGGTTTGAACTACGAACCTCCTGGTTTACAGGCAGAAATGCCAACAATCTCACTATGGGTTCATGCTAAACAGCCGAATTATCCTCGAAGAAGTGGAAATTTCAGCGCCAAGAAAAATGGTATTGTCCTCACACCACTTTTCTGGTCAATTGCCGAGACAACCTACTAAGATTACTTGCAGCTTAGGCATCCATGCAGTTGGTTTTGCAGCTATTATAAAAAAAGGGTTATCAGAAAGACTAATATCAAGAAACTTTTCAGTCAACTTCGATCGCAATATAAAAGTGGTGATCTAATAAGAGCGTCTCCGTCAACCCTCATAAGACAGTCATTGTTAAATTCATAAAAAGAAGAAAATTAGATTTTTTAATACTCCCTGCCTCTATGGGGAAACAATATCTACCATTCACTAAAGAATTAAAGCCCTCACAATCAAAATTTCATGGAACCTATACAACTTGAAGGTATATCCAACAGAGGAACGAACTCGCCATGAACGGGAAAAACTGGGTCCTGAAACCTAAAATGATGTTCGACCAATGTATATCTTATGTACTAGCTGTGCCCGCGACTTCGTCCGCGTGGAATAGTGACTTTCAGCAGCATTTTTAACTTTTTAGGAAATAAAACCTCTAGCCTTAAAAATGGCGGTACATATTTCCAAAAAAAAAACATTCAACCCCTATTTCAACACCATGTAGCCCTGTTAAAAATACTTTTGAGACCGTAGTTTTTGAATTCCCATTTCCGTTCCCGTGGGAATATAAGGATAGATATATGTATAGTCTTTATCCTTCCGCATGTTCTAGACCATCTCTGTAGCTAATTTAATAAAATCTGTTTAGCAGTTTGAACGGGAGATATACGAAAAACATATCGACATAGCTACATTCGCATTTTCAATATTAGTAAAGACTCCCGTTCCCGTGGGAATATGGTGACCGTTTTCGTGGGAATATGTGGATAAGTTAAAGTTAATGTTACTCCGGGATTATGGAGCATTCCAACGGTGGAAGAATGTTTGAAATCGGTGCTGTAGTGTAAGAGTCCCCATTTACGTTCCTGCTCCCGTCGGAATATAAGGAAAAAATATGTCCTTCCTCAGGTTCTGAACAATCTTTGTACAAAATTTCATTTAAATAGGTTTATTATTTTGGGCGGGAGATCGTAACATAGAACGACGGACAGACAGAGCTCCTTTCACACTTATTATATTAGTAAGGACTCCCGTTCCCGTGGGAATATTTGGATGAATTAAAGTTAATGTTACACAGGAATAGTGTAGCATTCTAACGGTGAAAGAATTTTTGAAATCGGTGTTGTAGTATCAAAGTTCCCGTATACGTTCCTGCTCCCGTGGGAATGTAGGGAACCGTAGGAATATGGGGATGAATTAGTTTTTATGTTACTCGGGGATAGTGTAGCATTCTTACGGTGAAAGAATTTTTGAAATCGGTGCTGTAGTGTCAAAGTTCCCGTATACGTTCCTGCTCCCGTGGGAATATAGGGAAAAAGTATATAGTCTATGTCTTTCCTCAGGTTCTGAACAATCTTTGTACAAAATTTCATTTAAATCGGTTTATTAGTTTGGGTGGGAGATGGTAACATAGAACGACGGACAGACTTAGCTTCTTTCACACTTATTATATTAGTAAGGACTCCCATTCCCGTAGGAATATGTGAATAAATTAAAGTTTATGTAATTCAAGGATAGTGTAGCATTCTAACGGTGTAAAAATTTTTGAAATCGGTGTTGCAGTTTCTAAGTTCCCATATACGTTCCCGTTCCCGTGGGAATATAGGGAAAAAATATATAGCCTACGTCCTTCCTCAGGTTCTGAGCAATCTTTGTACGAAAATTCATTTTAATCTGTTCATTAGTTTGAGCGGGAGAAGGTAACATAGAAAGGTGAACAGACAGAGAATAATAGTGAGGACCGGTTCCCGTGGGAATATTCGAATGAAATATAGCCTATGTCCGTCCTTAATTTCAGAACAATCTTTGTACAAAATTTCATTTAAATCGGTTTATTAGTTTGGGCGGGAGATGGTAACATAGAACGACGGACAGACAGAGCTTCTTTCACACTTATTATATTAGTAAGGACACCCGTTCCCGTGTGAATATGTGGATAAATTAAAGTTTATGTTACTCTGGGATAGTGAAGCATTCTATCGGTGGAAAAATTTTTGAAATCGGTGTTGTAGTTTCTAAATTCCCGTATACGTTCCCGTTCCCGTGGGAATTTAGGGATAAAATATAAAGCCTATGTCCTTCCTCAAGTTTTAGACTATATCTGTATCAAATTTTATTTGAATCGGTTCAGTAGTTTGTGCGGGAGATGGTAACATAGAAAGCCGGACAGACAGAGGGACTTTCACATTTATAATATTAGTTAGGAAGTTAGGATGTTGCTTTCCATATCAACAATAACGTTTGTTTGTCTAATAAAATCATTCCTGTGATTTTCAGCTTTCACAAGTGATTGGCAACAACTACCCAAATAGTAAAGCTGCCATGAAGAACGCCTCATAACAAAGCCGTTCAGATTCATAAGAAACTTGTAGGTCTTATTCATTTTTCACGGATATGGTTATGATAAATGTATGATAATACTAATGGAGTGGTAGTTAATGCCACTACAAAAATGTTCAGTTATTTATTCTATAAAAAGTCAAATTAAAGTGATACACCTGCTTAAATACAGAAAGTCAGTTATGATCAATGTAAAGGGTGATTATATTTCAAGGGCCGATGCTGATTTTGAATAAAACATACAAATGTAAGAAATTGATATGGTTCCATTAAGTATATAACAAAATATCGGCCAAATGGCCGCCGTGACTTCGGCAGCACACCTCCTTGCAATAGTATAAATTTTCAATGATGCTGAGGTATAATTGGGGTTCTATCTCGTTAATGTGCCGCATTATCTCATCTTTTAGCTCTTGAATTATTGCTGGCTTATCGAGGTACAAATTTTTTAAGAGCCCAAACAAAATCCCATGATCTTGGCAGCAAATTGACATCGCTACCACGTTAGATAAAACGGCCATTGAATTTTTCGCCCAAAAGAGCGATTGTTTCGTAAAGCTGTATGGCAAGTGACACCGTCCTGCTGCAGCCTTATATCGTTCACACACACAACTTATGATTCGGGCCACAAAAAGTTCGTTATCATTTCTAGATAGCGAACATCTGACCGGGCTCATTTTGAAAAAAAAAAATAAAAAATACGAACTTATGACGCTACCAGCCCATTAACCGCACCAAACAGTCACTTTTTGTGGGTATATTGGTTTTTCGACATTCACTCTAGGATTAACATTTGCCCAAATGCAGCAATTCTGCTTATTTATGAATCCACTGAGGTGAAAATGTACCTCATCACTGAAGATGATTTGCTTCGGAAATTGATCATCCACTGTTGCCATTTCTTGCAACCGTTGACAACGCTTGAAATGGCCAAGAGTTTTTAGCTCTTGAGCCAATTGCACCTTGTAAGTGTAAATGCAAGTCTTTATCAACGATGAACGTAAAAGGTGCAATTGTTGGTCAAGACGACGCGCGACGAGTTAAGGTTGACGGCTCTTCAGCCACACTATCGCGAACGGCTGTAATATTTTCTGCAACACGAGACGTACGAGCATGCACTGGTGTTTTCACATCTCCTACATGCCCGCAGTCTGCTCAAATTTTTGCACGATTTTTCCAACGTACGCACATTTGGACGATTAAATTCACCAAAATAATCACAAAGTGCACAATATGCACTTGATTTCAACGCCCATTTTCATAATTAGCTTGAATAACTTCAACGCGTTTCGCGATTGTGTATGTTTCCATGGTTCAAATTATGTTAGTCTAAAATTGAGAGAAGATGTCAAATAGTGTGGTTGGTGGTTCACATTCAATATCGGCCCTAAAAATTTAACCACCAGTTGAGCAAGGACATGGGGCAAATTGAGCAACCTTGGGCTAGATATTAACTAGTCACGAAATAAAATTTACTGTTGACAATAAAATTTTGGTTTAAAGTCTTTAAGTGAGAAAACAGCAAAACTAAACGCAATTTACTTTGGTTCTTAGAAATGGGGTAAATGGGTTGTGCAGCTCTACTAACTCCTTCTTTCCACTATTTGATGCTTTCCGGAATCGAGATATCTCAATGGCTTACTTGACCTTATGCTCAACAAACCACGCATTTCCCTAATTTGAGGTAAGACAGACAGGCGTTCTGCTTCCGAAGTCTTGGAACAAAATGTACAAACGTTTGTATTCCAGGATTTATTGTCACTTTGTCCTGATTTATAAGAAAAGAAATGCCTTCTTTAACAGTGATATATAAAGCAATAAAATTTTTTTTCGAAATAGTCAAAAGGAAAAAGAGGATCTTGAAATCGAGTGACCTCAGCTCCAATCATCAGCCATTCGCCTAGGTACGATAGTGGGCTCATGAGATAGATGCCGTTGTACCCTCCTTAGACGCAATTTTTTTGGTTTAACGATTTAACGATGGTTGGAAGATCATTACTTCATTGTTGTTAATTGTGTCACCGTCCGCGTCCATTAGGGTCATCCCATCGATGTATCTTGGGTCTGGATGTCTGTTTTCTTCTGCTAGCTCTCTTACTAAGGATGTTCTGGATCGTTGGTGAGGTTCTCCAGTAGGCGTTTTCCAGATTGCACGTAGCTTCTTGGAATAGTTTTCTGTTGTCCTGCTCCTCTGGCCTAGGCTGTATTTGGTTAAGAAAGGTGATGCAGATGGTGTGGCTAATCACGAGCTTTTGCGTACTTGTAGGCAAATTATTTTGGACTTTGCCGAGTAAATTTTGATTCCTTATCGTCAGCGTCGGTGTTTTTTTTTTTTGTTGGAGGTTTTTAATATACCAGGTGGATACCTAAATACCGATCCATTGTACTACCAGTTAGCAACTTTCTATTTGTTGTAGCTTTCCAGATGTCCGGAAAAAGCAAAAAGACGCTGCCATGATATTGAGCCTATAAGCTACCAGCTCCCACCATGTCTGTGCCGAGTACCTATGGCCTCATGCGAGAAAAAACAGAACATTCACAGAGATAGTGCGGTGTCCTCAAGATTCACAGAGTGTGATAAAACTTAAGTTTAACACGTTCAAATGCTTGCCCGCTGGCAACGCCAATAAACTTTCCACAATCTTTTCTGCAACGAGCTACCAAAAATGTTGCAGTCTTCTTAATAACGTTGGGGACCATACGCTTGGTTTGTCAGCATCCGATGGAGGCATGCCATCTACGTTTGTGTTCTTCACAAATCGAATCGTTGATTGAAGCCCTCAGTGAGGACGCTGGCAGACCTAGCGACGGTTCAAGTCCTGAGAAAGCTGTCTGAGGTCCATGCCTAGCAAAGTTCATTGGCGATCTCATTTTCAGTTATGCCATGACGGTTAAATGAGACTCAATGAGTTTAATCTTCCGATCGCATACAGAGAGCTCTTGCGTTCCTGGATCACTTTTGAAGTGGTTAGATCGTTGGAAAGGGCATTAAGCACAGCTTGGCTGTCGCTGCAAACAAAGATATTTCTCCCATCCATCCATTGTTCGCAACGTGGCTTAAGGCTATTAGGATAG
The DNA here is from genome assembly GCA_914767635.1 of Melanostoma mellinum. NCBI lineage: Eukaryota > Metazoa > Arthropoda > Insecta > Diptera > Syrphidae > Melanostoma > Melanostoma mellinum. The sequence goes on along the minus strand of OU612058.1, from coordinate 230,843,808 downwards.
CATACGCCTCAGCTTGGGAAACGGATGCGTATGATCCTAAAGAGGTGTGCAGTCGTATGTCGTCGTTCTCCACAAAGGCACCAGTGCCAGAACCCTCGTCAGTGTTGGAGCCATCTGTGAAGATTCGATAACAGTTTTTTATAGGCTCAGATTCGGGGGCGAACCATTCCTGAACCAAAGGAAAGTTGACTGATTAATTTCGGCACAGTTTGAGCCTTGGGATCATCGTGTCATACCCATTAGATATGAATCAAAAGATATGCTGCTTGCGAGTTCTACAAAGCTCCATTGCAAATTGTGCCAGAAACCACATCTCTTTAAATGAGAATTGGTCTTGAGAGTACACCTTATGATGTAGGTATCGAGGGGAGAAAAATTCAACAGTGGGTCGGGACCAGCTCCCGGTGTGCTGAGGAAGACCCAGCAACACCAATACAAATTGTTCATTGAAGTTTGGCAAACGAGGCAATAACGTATTTACGCGAGAGCTTATTCCACCAAACAACTGAAGTATAAGAGATGATTGGTCTTATCATAGTCGTATTGATCCAAAGGACCCTTTTCGGCGAAGGACCCCATGTCTAGCCAAAGGCTCCTTTATATTGCCAGGAGACTGACAGTGCTTTAGTAGTTTTAGACACGACATGTTTAGACCAAAGAAGTCTGTCACCAGGAGCACTCCAAGATGTTTGACTTCATTTGAAAAGGGGATGTTGACGCCTTTAAGCGCAAGTTGGGTAACCCCATTTAATTTTCTACGTCTCGGAAAGAAAAAAACCTCTGTCTTAAGAGGATTGACGGAGAGACCGTTTCTAACACACCAGGTGTCAGTCATATAAAGCGCAGCCTGTGCTCGGGAACAGACAGCTTGGAGGCTGGAACCAACCGAGAGCATGGCGTCGTCATCTGAATACGTTAGATCCATTGAACATTACAAGTAGAGAGTCGATCAACATGCACCACAGAAGAAGAAATAAAAGGCCACCTTGTAGACAGCCCTTGTTCACTCCGGTTGCAACATATTTTCCACACTCCGCCTCAGCAATTACGGTTCTATTCACTAGCATTGGTTTAATCCACAACACTAATGACTGGTGACAGTGAGAACGTGACCAAAGAATCCTCCGAAAAGAAAAAGGTGTGGGTCGGATTTTACGTTTGACGTCATTAACATGTTGCATTCTTTCTAAGCCAATGCATAAAACATTAATTTGCTTAGAAAAGCTTATGCCAATGATTTGTTGGTTGCCATTTATAAAAAGAAAAATAATAAGTATGAGCTCAAATTCAACTATGGATAAAAAACAAATTCTTTGTTACTGTTATTTTCCTTTTGTGTCCTTCGTCCTTAACATTAACTTTTATTTGACCGATGTAAAAACAGGAAACGAAAAAGTCATCCTATAGATTGCATACACAAGATTAACTCTTTATTTAAAATGAACCGAAACGTTTTAAGGCAAGTGAACCTTTTTGTAAATACGTAGGCACTTATGCTCATGTTCTTATGCAGCTTATCCTTATACCCATAATAAAAAACACTAAGCAATTAAATCGACGGTGTCAAGAAAACTCACCCTCACGCTTTATTGTTTAAATTGAAATGCCTAATAAATGTTCAGGGTGTGCTTAATTATGACATAAGGGGTGATTGCCAACTAGGTCTTTTAAAAACTAATGACTTCTCACGACCATTAATCTAAATTGTTGTGTGTTTCTTGTTGTTGATGAGAGAAGCACGCGCCTAACCACCGCGACACGAAATGCCATTCACAATGTACTCCGCTTCCTATCCTTGTGTTGATGTCAAATCCTCATAACGCCGACTGCTGTGTAGTCCCAAGCCGATACTGGAGTCAATTGTTTTGTCTTCACACACTGAATTCAATCCCAACCGCTATATAGGTACTAGCTTCACTATTGTTTAACACACGTACCTTAAGTTCATTGTTCTTCACACAAAATGTATTGAACTCCATGGTTCTTTGTTCGAAGTTCTTTTGATTCTTTGAATGTTGTTTGATAACCAAGTTCCTAACCAATCAAAATAAGAAAAAAAATCCATTGCATTCAATATGAAAAGGCATCCCGTGAACAAACACCCTTCGAGATTTGAATTACTTTTCATTCGAATGCGGCCTTGAATAAAATCCATCTTTTAATTGAAAATGTTTGTCTGGCACCCTCAAAACGAAACTCATCTTGAGCACACGACCTCATTTCAGTGGTTGTCATCCACCATCAGTGCCACTAATTCACATAGCGAGGGTGAATTATGCCACAAATATTTTCGTAAAAAATAAACACATACATAATTGGCAAGTAGCACTGCAATTATCAAGTGTGAAGGGTTTCGCAAATTCAAGGAGTGTATTATTAAAGAATTAAATACTTACTCAAAAGCAAAACAATAATAACTGCGACCCGATTTTGTTTCTTGTCCAATATAGTAGAGGCACTTTATTTGCTGCCTAACGCAGCGCCAGTGAATACCCACGTGGGATGTTTGCGGTTCTATCTAGTAGTTGTTATCCTCAAGTGGTGCTTGTTAAAGTCTTAAAATAATATTTAGCATAATTCAAGAAAAAAAAGAGGACGTTGCCCCTCATTCCGCATGCACATGTTATTATTTAAACATTTAATACGAAATTGTGAGGGCAATCAAAAAGCTCCGGCTGTGTGTGGTGTGGAGTGTGGTACATATCAGGAGTCGAGGGAGAAATACTTAATTCTGTTTAGAAAATACTCCAATCGTATGTTGTGAAAGGGCATTCAAAAAACCACACACTCATGTAGGTACTTATAGGAGGTGAAATGTTCGCATAGTTCAACAGAAGTACCTCGAGCACAGTGAGGTGCACCTTTATCGATTTAACCTTTGTGGGAACACTTCACAGCTCACAGGTAAACCAAGTATCAAACGCGTTCGTTTTAGTGGTATGCATAGGTAGGTACATCCTTCAAAACTTTAGTTGCCCTAGTTTATCGAAATAAGTGCAGAACCGTAATCAAATTTTAATGCTGTGTGATGAAAATATTATATTGATCACATAATTTGAGGAATAGGTATACAGCTATGTAGGTAGGTTTTTTCTACCCTTTTCTGCTATATATGCAACAAATCACTAAAGCAAAGAAGATTGGTGAAATAAGTAAAAAAAGTGGTTTTGAGTGTCGAATTTGATTTAAAAAGAAAAGAAAAAAAATTTCAACTAATTACAGCATTTTGGCAGGATATTGACAAAATGGGATACGAAAGATGCAAATTCAGATATAGACGGATCTTGCTTGCAGAGCTTTTCATAATTTCAAAAACATATCTGAAGAAATGCCGAGTAATAAACAAAAAGAAACGAGTCGAATTGGAAGTAGTATAACGGCTTTTATTTTGTATTCACTACTTTTTGAGTTTAAATATATGTAGAGGGTACCCCGTAATTTCGTGTTACAAGCTTTGGGATGTGAGATGATAGATGACAGAAGACAAACGACATTTGACAAATGACAAATAACAGATGACTTATGACAGATAACAGATAACAGATGACAGATGACAGATGACAGATGACAGATGACAGATGACAGATGACAGATGACAGATGACAGATGAAAGATGACAGATGACAGATGACGGGTGCCAGATGACAGGTGACAGATGACAGCCAAGCGGGTCAGCAAGGCTTATTATAAACATAATCAGACTTTGATTTTGAATAAGACAGTTCACACTATACTACTTGTTCGCTAGAATGTGGTCTGAACAACTTATTTGGGACAGTGAGAACTTTTGAACTTCCGCTTGTAGTAAATTTTTATTAATATTCAAATATTTTTTTATATTTTTTTAAAGAATGAGTTGTGGGAATATGTGTGAACCACTCCATTCATGTTTTAATTAAATATCTGGAAAATACCATCAAAACTAGCAATATCATAATAGGTTTATAGCTTACGACACACAGATTAGGATTTTGATGTTTGTATCAATTTAATTATTATATGTCAAAACCTAAGGAGCTTCGTACCATACAGGTGTTCTATATGACACCTCATGTCTTTTTCACATTAATGTCTGGTCTAGCTCCACATCCTATGTTAAGGAATTTTTGAAAAAGTATCGGGTTTTGCAAAAGAAGCAACATCTTTTTAGATCGCATACCATTTGAGATAATGCTGCTACCAGCTTAAAGAACAATAAAAGCGTTTATGAATGGAGCTTAACTTTGTTCATATGGCCATCGTCAGCACGTTTGTCAACGCGGCTCGTCACGTTTGCCACCGCAGGTACGTTTGCAACGTTCAATCAAATAAGCCCCATAGAAACTGGCTGATTTAGATCTTCGCAATATTTTCGACACTTCGACCAACCCGTCGACTCACTGACACACCAATATCACACAACAAATATGTAGACTCAAATATGTGCTCTAAAATTCTTACTGTTGGTCTACTAGGACGAGAAATGAGACCAAAAATTGGAGTTAACGTTCCTATAATTGCTGTGATTTTTTTCAATTTGAAGACGCTGCTCATTCTTGTTCTTTCAAGTGATGAAAATGTTGGTTTCACTGAATAAATTCACAATGACAGTTCAATGATGAGTGAAAGGATGCATTCATAAATTTAAGTTGTCACGTGTCCATTGGAGAACCTTTAATTATTTAATTATATTATTTATTTGGCATTATTTTTGGCGTATGTCTATCATTTGCGAATGGCAAATCCATAATCTCTTATGAGAATATTTTTTTTATAATATTTTTTATGAAAAGGGTCTTAAACTAATGAACTGATCTGAATGAAATTCGGAACAGGAATAGCGAAGATCGAACTTAGAAACTACTTTACCAATTCCTAAAATTATAATTTTGAACTAATTATTCCACCTACTTATTCCGGATGCTTTAAGGGCAACATGCTGAAATCCATTTCAAAGTACACACATATAAAGTTTTTTGTAGTTGATTTGTTTCTGTGATTAGAGGCAAAATGAATTTCTAAACTGGTCATAAGACTGCTAAGTTGCGACAAAAAGCACCTTATATTTGTTACCCGCGGCTACACGATCAAGATTTGGTAAGCCATCAGCCTACATATACACTATGTCAAATTCCTGTTCGTGTTTCGGCAGTGATGTAGGCGACTTACAACTTGCCAGGCAAATGGCTTTCAATCGACACGTCATTATATATTTTTCAAAATGGCACCCACAAGAAATTTGAAATTCAAAGTTTTTTTCCAGGCATTCTTTTCTCTTTTTGAGGGTATTTGACGTAGCTGTCAATTTCATGGCTACTGAAACTGCTGCTCGGGTGGCTTTCAATATTCCATCATACCAGTTGGGTTTCAATTTCGAAAAGTTTGGTTGTGTGTGTAAGAAAGTTCGAATGTATTGTAAATGGCTTACCATATCTTGATCGTGTAGCCCCGGGGTTATAGTAAGCTAGGTTAGATAAAATAAATAAAATAAATAGGGTGGCCCAACAGAGCGAGGAGCCCTTGGGCCTAGCGCATTTCTCAAAACCATGACTTGTGAGGGAATGGAAAGGACCTACAATTTTCTGCCGATTCCGAACGGCTAATCGAGAAAGCGCTTTTCATGGCAATGAGAGGACTTGCCAATTCCTCGCGAAAGGCGATACCAGTGGAAAAAAAATTTTTGCGTCTGGTGGTATTCGAACCCGAACTTGGTTGGATAAGTTAGCTATAACTGACTAAGTCTAACACTCGATTTGATGAAGACAGCGCTTTTGGACCTACAGAGACCACTGTTTTGTTAATACCCAAGCTATAACAAGCGGGTCAGATAGTTACGTATAAATAATGAAAATTGATAACAGTTTCATGTAGGGTATCATCAAAGAAACTAACACGGTATCCGATAGCTTTGCGAGCTCGTTTGGAATAAGTTTTTGGTCACATGCAATTATGACGGAATGCTTCTGTCAAAAAATTTTACTCACACAAAAAACATCAGTAAAAAGAAGTCCAATTTGTTCACATGTCTTAGTGAATATTTACAAATCATTGTGTCGAGACAAGTCTTCGTGGAGTCTCCTGATGATGCTCAGCCAGCATTTTGTTGAAGAGTTCCCTGTGAGTTGATTGGCCTCCTTCAATATTTTAGTGTCTTTACAACGTCATTTAAGAATAATAATGGTGTAGCGAAATGCTCGCGACACGCTTGTAAATTAGTACCATACAGATCCAGCTGAGGATGTCAGTTGTGAAATACCTTAAATGTGATCTCCCACGCGTTTAATTAACCATTGATTGATCTCAAGACAAAAAATTAGATCAAAAACAAAGTAGGGGGTTACATTGCCACCTTCTCCCCCTGTAACGAGTTTTCAAGCAGCATATAAAACCTGAATATCATTCATTATGTTCTTTGCCTCTAATGTTCCAAATTAGGGTAAATTTTATGAAGAAACTCAAAAGTTGGGATAGTTTTGAAGATTCAATAGAATAATTGGTAGTCTCCACTTTGGAAATAAGTTTTTAACTGCAATTTTCCACTCCCATGAAGTCTGGTGTAACAACTACTGTTATGGCCAACACATGGGATAAGCACCCTGCATGTTGCATATGACAGAATTTCTTACGTTGTAATTTTGCAAACAAAATGTTTGAATGTTGCTTAAGTTTCGTGCTACTCAATGTCCAAGTACATATGTATCCGATACCGTACGTCAATTTTTGTTCGACGGGCATTCAAACCAATTTTTATTTTCGCCGAAATATTGAAAAAGATAGAAACAATTTTTGGTGGATGGTTATAAGATTATCTTGTTTGCGAAACTTCTAAAATTAACTTTTTCACCAGTCTCTCCCGTCATCATCTTCTGAAAATATGTACTATTCACCGGCCAATGCAAAATGCAAAGTTGATGGTGCAAAAGATCGAAACCATTAATTGGTGCTACAAACCAAAAAAACACCATCGTGCTAGCAGAAAAACTAAATCAAATGCTTAACTCAAACACGCACAAGAGAGTGTCAAAACTACTAAATACCATGAGAGTTTTAGGTACCATGAGAGGAAAGAAAGAAAATAAAATAAATAAGTAATCAACCCATTGCGTACAGAGGAATACCAGTATTTTGTCCCTATTTTCTTAGGGTAGGTCCACATGACTTGGAGCTTTTTTCTCAAAACAGATACAGAACTTTTTGCACTGCAAAGAGATAACAGAGAGAGAGAGAGGGAGAGAATACAATCCACAGCTCAAAAGCATCCAGCATCTACCAACACTTTATAATCCAAGAACCAAGAGGCGAAAATCGCAATTTTGCTCTGTTTAGAGAGCGAGCATCCACAGATTTTCATTGCTGCGCACCCCCATAATCCAACCACCCTCTAGAAATTTTTTACACGCATCAAGAAGAGAACAACGTTGTTGTCGACGATTCTTTGTGCAAAGTCGTTGTCGTTGTCCTCGTAGTAGTCGTGGTCGTCATTATCACCATATAAGCTGTACTATCCCATGTTCCATACCCGCTCGCCAGCCAGTATCTGCTGAGTGTACCATAAAAATCTTTTAGTGAGAGTTTGCGATCCCGCGGGTACGGTCGAAACTTTCGGGATTACAAATCGTGTACATCGGAAAATAAAATTTACATTCGCTGAGAAGAAAATATTATTTATGAAAAAAAAAAAAAACAATTCTTTCTATCGATGGTATAGTTCGGTTAAAGAGCAACAAAAGCTCGCAATTATTGGCGAAAATTGTGCGAGTGATCAATTTACCTATTTAATTTCCTCCTCAATTGCATCAAATCAATTAAAATAAATAGGATTACGTTATCGCTGAGCGCTGACTATTCGACGACAAGCAAAGAAGAATAATAAATTGCAGCAGTTTGTTGGTACTACAGTGCAACAAAGACTTAACGACTGACTATGTGCCGCGGGAGCCTTGGGGGCGACAAATAATAGTGCGCTATCGCTAAAGATTATGGTAATGGGGGTTGTTGTTGTTCCATTAGACCGGATGTAATTCGTGCCACTAAAGTAGGTACCCACGTTACGTACTACGTATACATCTGCTGCAAGCCTAAGCCTCAGATACATAAATTAACAATCATCAAGTGAGAATTTCAACCAAAAGCAAATTCGTTTTTTGAAAAGGTGCTGTGGTGTGGTGGTGCTGTGGTGCTGTAGTGCCCATGCAAAACAAATAACAATACAAACCCAATTGGAACTCGAGGAACTTATAAGCTCCTTGAATCAGGGCGAAACAAATCGCAATGTCAGGAACACAAATTCGGGATGATTTGTAAAATGTAACCTCATATAAACAATCCTCTTTGGTTTGGTTTGGTTCTCGGCCCTTTATCCGTCCGTGTTTATTTCGTTGGTTTACGTCTCCGTCGTCGTCGTTCTCGTTGGTCCAACGTCTAAGTCGTCGCTCCGCGTGTATTTATTGGCCTTTTTCGCCTCTGGTTTTGTTGGTACAGCTTACAGCATCTTGGCTTATTTTCTTATATCCATCCGCTGTTGCTTCCCATCGCCATCGTCTGGAGGACTAGAGGCAAGGCAAAATGTGTGTGGCTCCCTCATCATCCAACAATATCGGTCTCCTAAATTACACGCACAATGTGGTCGCTCTTTGGCGTTGAGAAAATATCTAATGCGTGTGCAACTGACGTCAATTACCTTTGATTGTAATTGCTGGCCAATTTGTAAAAGTGAAGTGCTACACCTACCTACATATATATTTTTTTCTTCCTTTCATCTTATTGGTTTTATTTCCCCCAGTTTTGTGTGAAGATGCAATAAAGCAAATAAGAAAGTGTCAAAGCAATTAAGAGCCAAAGAAGTGAATCGCAAAATAATTGGAATTTATTGAAAGAAGATACAGGCGAGTGTTTCTCTAGTGCGAGGAGAGGTTTTTTTTTTCTCGAGTAGAGCAAACAAGAAAAGAAGAAAAAAGAGATTGATTAACCATGGATATACAATTGATTTTCTTGATTTTGTTTTTATTTGTTGGAGAGTTCGATTCGACGAGGATTCGGGGTGGGCCATCCACTGCTTTGACGAGGAACATCGAGGAAGAAAATGGTAAGTTGCCCGTGGCATTTTTTGTGTGTATGCGTGTGTGTTGTGTATGGGATTTGCTTTAAAATTAATTCGTCTCTCTTTAGTTGAATGAATACCTACCCTCGCTCTTGAAAAACAAGTGCTTCATTTCCTCTATAGCAAGTCAGACATCGGCACACATTTGGGTTAACCTCTTTATTTGGTATAAAGAGCCAAAATAAATGTCAAATTGTTGTTGTTTGAATTGAAAACTTAATGTTTTACCTTCATAACCTATAATACCCAAGCAACCAACCCTCCTCCATAGAAAAGCTGACATCTAGCACCGAAAATCCGTCACGTGAATACAGGTTGATACACAATAAAGGTTTTAGGTAGGTACCTACCTACCGTCTACCTACAACTCACTACCAATATGAATGTGGTTCCTTTAGAAGATGGTGAAAATGAGGAAAGTTACTTTCTTTTTGTTCTGCACGATTTACGGAAATACATATACTATATTCGTTTTCGTAGTGCAAAAACAAAAACCAAGCGAAAATTCGGTTTGAGTTGGCGTAAATTAATGAGTGTTATACGTTTGCTCGAAATGTAGATACGCATTCAGGATGTTTGTTTATGTTGTGTGTACCAACTTATGTATGTGCTTGGCTACTACCTATAGTGTGCTGTGCTGAGGTCGTTTTACAAACAAACAACAAGGAGTTTCTTGTTATTTAATTTTACCTTTTCTCATGCCATTTGTTTTTTTTTTTTTTTGAATTTTTGTTCGTTTTTGCCTACACAAACACAGGACCGACCGACCCTTAGAGGTAAGAGAGGATGTGGAATGATTTCTGTGGAAATCAAATTTAGCCTGTGGCTCTGGAGATTTATGAGATAAAAAAGAAACGTTGCAATGTACATACAAAACAACGGTGTTTTATTATAGGAATAATGATTTTTGAGTTATATCTGTGCATTAAGTGCACACTTGAGGCTTCAAAAAATGAAATGTGTACGAGCACAGTGTGGTTTATTTGTTTTGCATACAAATATACAATTTGATAAAGAAGAAGAAATGGAAATAGGTGCCTAGCTATATGTAAAAGGTAGAGGTGCTGTACGATTTGGTACGTTGTTCCACTTTCCGTAAGTCTTTAGAGATCCTTGTAAAAATGTAAACATTTTAATCCTGCTGGATTGTTTCTCAGTCAGTTTGCTGAAGGTTACTTCTGAAACGTATTAAGATAATTAAGAGCATTTGAGGAAAATGTATACCTAAGTGTATAATCCACTTGATCAAGTAGGTAGTCGTTGTACATAATCAGTTGTTAGATTTTCGCTTAGACTTGTATTAGATCAGAAGGAATCTTCCAATAAAATTTGTTTTAAAGCTTTAGTCAGACCTTTTAATAAATCACTTGGGTAACCAATGTTAAGGTAGGTAATTCAGATGCTAGATATTCTGGCACAAATTTCCACAAAACCTTTACACGAAATTCTGATTCGGAGATCTGTTCAAAAATACTTCTCAGTGCCTAATTAAATCAGAAGTATGTACTTGAACAACGAATTCAAATTCTTAGGTATCAAGTCTTTTCACCATTCATTGTCATTGTTGAAACAGAGTAGGTAGTTTAGTCTGAAGTATACTTATCTTTGCAACGATATTATGAACCGCACCTCGATATTTATTTGGTACCTATACCTACCCGTGGTGTGATGGTAATCATGTCTGCCTGTTAACACAGAGGTTCGTGGTTCGAATCCCAAAAAAGGTAAAATGTTTTTCCAGGGGTTTTTGCATTTCGTAAAAAGTTTCCAAATCCTCCATTGATGAATGATAGAAAAAATGGTAGAAAAAAAATAAAGTAGGTTTTTTCTCCAATTTCCGAATCGGTGACCGAAGCTTGACTAGCGTTAGCTACAATTTTTGAGAGTGAATCTCGTCCTAGCTGACAGGTAATACAAGTTTAGTATAGTCTACAATCTCACTGTGTGATGTTGCCGTGTCAGTGAGGCAACGGGTTAGTCGAAGAGTTGAAATCGAGGCCGTTCAAGCGTCCGTTGAAAAAGGATCCAAATTGGTTAATTCCACTGCGTTCACAAAAATCGGGAATCTTTCAGAAAGCATTGTGGGCGTATTTCGCGAAAGGGTCTTATTTTACACCCAATAAAGATCAAACTGACTTAAGAATTGAAGCCGATGGGCCATTTGAAGCAACATACATTCTCCGATTAGGCTCTGGACAAGATGCACCAAGATAAAAAATTTCATCGAAAATGACGATCGTTTTCGGAATATGACAAATAGCTCTCGTCAAAAAAAGTCCTTAGGTACTGTACAAACTAATAAAAGAGATGAAAATTAACGCAATGGTAGTCAAAGTAACGCAGTTGTTCGGAGTTTGTACTTTTACGGTTCTTAAATAGCACAAAATAATTCCAAAAGGAATACTGATATTTTTGAAGTGCCTAGAAGAGAACTGTGTTATCAGTGCAGCAACAACCTTATTTTTTATAAAGTAGTGGATACAGTGTAGCAGAAACACTTAATTTATCATAAATGTAGACTTGATAAGAGACGAACAGAAATATTTTCTTCACTGCTAACTTTTAATTACAATGACATTTCGTCAGTATTTTCCATCGCCAGCGGTAGTCCAGTGGCCGGGCCACTTCAGGGCCGGATTTGAACATTTGCCGCCCTGGGGCACTGGAGAAAATGCCGCCCTATGACTTAAATTTTATTTTAATAGTTTTGTTATTTTAATTCTTAAGACTAAGAATAAATAATAATTCATTGCAGGAAATTTATAATGTAGTATTATTCTTTATATACTCATATATTATATATTATTTATTATACACTGTAGTAATATAAAAAAATATTTGTATTTTCCTTAGAATTAAGAACGACTTATATTAGTATTGCATTATTTTTTTCACAGGCAAACTCGCCTAACTTTTTGAATTGCAAACTAGTCAATTAAATTTTCACAATCTAAACGTTGAAGCACATCTGATTCTATGCATAGAATAGCTAAGCTATTGAGTCAATTTGCACCCATTGTAGAACGTAAGTAATTTTTAACTCGTTTTTAACAAGAAAACGACCGTTCTGTGCTACAGTTTGTTACGACCAAAGTTATAAATATTCGATAAGTAATTTCTACGTTAGGAAACTCAGTGTAGAGGTCTTTTGAATGCAGAAGTTTCAGAAGATCAGAAGGTGAAGATTTTTCCATCTTTTTTTCGGTGCAATAAGCATGAAAGTGAACAAATTCATCTTCTAGTGAGGACTCTAGATCTGAACAATATATTTATCTTAAACGTTTAGCTCGTTTACGAATTGCCCTATTATCTAAATCACCAAATTCAATGATAACCGAGAATTTTCCTTGAATTTTTTCATACGCTGCACATCTTTTACGCAATTCAGATCCGAGATAGTCAAGAATGACATTAAAAGTATTTACTCTAAACTGGTCTCGACCTGACAGCTGCAAATCTCCATCTCGTGTTTCGTCAGCATGTAATTTTCTCTTTCTTTGTCTGGAAACTGTTGTTTTGTAATCTTGAATTTCTGAAATTTTTATAGCATTTTTTTCATATATTTCAAATTCATTTCGCGTATCAGCAACGACTTTGATCAAAGTATGATAATCATCGATTACATCAGCTTTGCTACAATTAATTTTTTGCAATCTTTGGCTTACAGCATTAAATCTTGAGAGTGGAAATGCCAAAGTATCTGCATAAATGCTGTTTCAAGTCGCTCCAAATGAATTCTAATACCTATAGCTTCTTGCCACGTAATTGCGTTTTCTACGATATCTTCTTCAAGAATAATCAAAGTTTCAATTATTTCAACAAAATGTTGATTTAGTGCTTGAACCGCTTCATAACGAGCTGACCATCTGGTTGCAGGTAAAGATTTTAACGCAATTCTTTTTATAGCGGATACCTTTTGTGCTAAAAGCAATCCTTCAGAAAAAGTTTGGGATAAGTAACTTGTACTGCCATATCCTTTATTTCAAAATTTTGTAATATGTTCTTCGAGAAATGGATCAAAAGAAGAAAGAAATTCCATCAGCATCAAAAAGTTTCCATTGTTTGGTGAGCCAAATTTCTCATTACTACTTAGGAATGGAAGTCCTCGAGAAGCTAGGGCTTTAGTTTCAACCACTACTCTTCTTAAAACATTTCTCCAATACGAGATTTCTGTCTGTGTTTGAATAATTAAGTCATAGTCTATTCTATTCTTAGTATCTGACCTTTGCTTAAGTGTTAACATGCATTTTTTATGATTTTTAGAGTTTTCATGCTCATTAACACGAAGCCCTGCATGTTTCCAATCATTAAATCCGGTTTCACCATTAAATGAACAGTCAACATCAAAAAGAAGACATGCTGTACAGAATACCGATCCTTTACTAACTGAGTAAACAAGCCATGGACGTGGAACTTTTTCACCGTTAATAAATCGCACAAATGGTGATTCTGAAAGCCATCGTGAAATCCCGTCGTTGTAATCACGTTTTGTACCGGAGAAATTAAAATTTTTATTTTGTTAAGTAATCTATAGTACTTTCGAAAACAAAAACAGTCGCTGAAAGCAATCTATGTATCCGCTGGCGCTCTTAAAATTGCGGGGCAATGTTAGTACGCTTGCGGATAAATAGATGGCTTTCAGCGACTGTTTTTGTTTTCGAAAAACTATAGATTCCATATACAATGGTTAGAACTCTGAGCGAATTACAGCTAGCAAACGATTACATCATTTGACAAGTAATGTACAGTAGAAGAAATATAGAACAAAATATAGGGTGACTTTTGTTGTGATTGTCAAATGCGCACACCAAATAAATGTTAAATTTGGAATGCAAGTAATTTTTATGCTGCGAGAAAATACTGGATACGTTCTCAAACAATATTTCTTGAAAGATAAAATGTTTAATTAAAAGAAATAATTAATTATGTGTTGTATAGAAAATTTTTTTAATTTTGCCGCCCTAGAAAATTTGCCGCCCCAGAAAATTTGCCGCCCTGGGCACTAGCCCCGACTGCCCCTAGTGTAAATCCACCACATTGTGGCCCTTCAATAAACACAAGTAGCCTTCACTAGCTGTGATTTTAATTTTAATGGAGGAAAAACCCCCATTTATTTGGCGTAATACAAGCCAGTATTCCAACATAAAAGCTAAGACACGAATTGCTCATGTTAATAGTGAGAGTGGCTTAGAAGATGGAGTTTTAGGCAAGCTGTGCTGAGGTTAGGTTGGAATCAAAACTGTTAAAACATTACATACTTAGCATTCGGGAGATAAGTTCATTTGAGCCATATGACGTTCGATGGGGGTAGGCAAAAGAGGCGAGGATTCCCAAATTTTTCCAAAATTAGTGTTAATTTTTTTTTTGAAGTGAAACTTCTTATGCGACTTGCAAACATGAAAGCGTTACACTTCCGTGTTAAACGTAATATCGATTGCATACTTTTTGACACAGCTAATAAGTTGCTGTCATCAATTCCATTCATCCCAACGATTTCATTGCAGTAAAATGTGTTTTTCGGTGGGAATATTTTGAAGAAAATCATATCTGTGCGTGCGAAAATTATTTCAATTGCTCAGTGAATAATCGATCAGTGTTGTGTTTTCTTTTCTTCTCCAATGAAATGATAGAAAATATTTAATGCAGTTTGTTTTAATTTGTTTAATATAATATGTATGTACATATGTATGATGTACGTAGATAAGTGCTTACTAAATGTTTAAATCGATTAAGTTAAATTATTCTAACAAAAAATAATTTGTGAAGCTTCTCCTCGAATGTTTTGACTGCGGGATTTTATTTGGAAGACAATATACAAATCAGAGCTTTTGGTGATAAGATGTAAGATGTTATTAGAATTCTAAGATAGTAGTGAGTATATACAATACATAGTAGTTAGTGGAGGCATAATCATGTATATACAGGGTGATTCGCATAAGGTGTGACAAAAAGATAGGGTGTGTAGGTTGGACCTAGACAAGCAAAAAATCGTATGGGAGGGGGGGGTCCATTTTCCCCCGTTTAGGCGGGAGGGGCAATTTAAGAAAAAAGTCACTAAAAATTGGAAAAAAATTATTTAAAAATAACGGTAGTACCTACAGAGTCGTACTATAGCATTTTGAAAAGCCAAAAACTTAAACATTAATTAAAATTTAAAACTAAGTTGTTCAAGTAAATAGTTTCTGAAATATTAATTTTCAAAGTCAAAATTTTGAAAAAAAAAAACATAATTTTTTTTCTTAAAACCACTTTTTTTCCAAATTTTACGTAATTAAGTAGTATTTTTCTGGCTTATTTTCAATGCTCTTATTTATTTTTGATCAAACACAAAAAACCGGATGTCAAAATAACCTGTAGTTTTTGAGAAAACCAAAAACTACAAAAACGACTTTCGTCAATTTTTTTTTTTTTAAAGTTTTTTTTTCGTTATTGGACTTTTAAGTGAATTCTCAATAAAAAAAGTAAAGAGAAAATTCATCCTTTATTTCGTAAGTTCACTTAAGAATCCAATAACGAAAAAAAAAACTTAAAAAAAAAAATTTTTACAAAAGCCGTTTTTGTAATTTTTGGTTTTCTCAAAAACTACAAGTTATTTTGACATCCGATTTTTTGTGTTTGATCAAAAATAAATAAGAGCATTGAAAATAAGCCAGAAAAATACTACTTAATTACGTAAAATTTGGAAAAAAGTGGTTTTAAGAAAAAAAATTATGTTTTTTTTTCAAAATTTTTACTTTGAAAATTAATATTTCAAAAACTATTTACTTGAACAACGTAGTTTTAAATTCAAATTAATGTTTAAGCTTTTGGCTTTTCAAAATGCTATAGTACAACTCTGTAGGTACTACCGTTATTTTAAAATAATTTTTTTCCAATTTTTAGTGACTTTTTTCTTAAATTGCCCCTCCCGCCTAAACGGGGGAAAATGGACCCCCCCCTCCCATACGATTTTTTGCTTGTCTAGGTCCAACCTACACACCCTATCTTTTTGTCACACCTTATGCGAATCACCCTGTATAAGCAATTTCCATTTAAGCCCGGCTCAAAAATGTTTATCATGTCTAAACATGTTTGTTCATGTTTAAACATGTTTGGTCATGTCTAAACATGTTTGGTCATGTCTAAAAGTGTTTGATCATGTCTAAACATGTTTGATCATGTCTAAACATGTATGTAAGTGTTCTCCGTCTTCGGCTTAGGTGTTAAGACTGCGGTCTTCATTAGTCTGTCAGTCAGCTTCCACTTACACTACCCACTTAAAGGTTTCAGAAAGGTTCCTGGTATTGTATTCCATACATAAGTACATACATGATACATACATACATCTTCAAAGTCCTTCTAATCTCCACCAAAAAACTAAAAAATTGTTTTATGAAATGGTGTTAAGTACCTATCCCGTGAAAGTTAGCTCCGATCCATTTCTTTTCTTTTTCTTTTAAAGAAACAATATGAGTTCACTAAAAATCAATTTCTACCTCTTCCTATTTTCATTTCCACATTGGGAAGTTTCACTTCTACCGCGCGGAAGGACTCCACGCACTATTTTTTTTTTTTTTAGCATTTGAGAGACTTAAGTAGTACTGAGCGTAGAACAAGTTCACAAGAACAAGAGCTGTTCCAGTAAAGACGCAGGAGTGAAGAGAGTATTAAATATGGTATGGTTCGTCAAACAAATAACGCATTTTGTGTAATTTGAGTCGAATAGAAGGTGTTCTAACTCGTGTTGGCCGGAGTCATTTCTGATAAAAAATTTATATTTTATTCAGACGTGAGACTCTGGGAACTGGGCACTAAAAATAAAAATATTGGAACCTTGCATTTCGATCACAGAACTAGCAGTAAGGAAAATAATGACAGCGCGCATGAATTGTGATTGAAAAATGTAATTATTTTAAATTTTCATTTCATTGACATAGAAAACTCGCGCAAATTTTGGCGATGCTATGAGATTTTCAAACGAACAAACACTGCCCTGTTTTTCCACTCAAATAACTCATAATACGGTGTTAAACGAACCAACACGACCCACACTTAGGGTGCATATAGAGATAGACACTCCCTATTTTCAGTGCGACTCTTTTAATTTTCAACGCACTCTTTTTTTTTTCAATATAATAGACTCAATAAATTTGTTAAAGAAAGTAGTGTGTTTTTATAATTTACTATTATTTACCACTAATCTCTTCACGAGGAGATCGAAAAAAACCTGGCCCTGTATTCAGTAACTGTTAAGATGACTATCGTCTAAATTGAATTGGTGAAGGTTTTTTTTATAAGCGGTATGTTTTTAGTGTAGTAATAATTTTATCGAGTAAGTTTTTTTAGCAGCTGTCACTTGATCTTACTCAGTTTGGGCTGCCATTTCATCGTGAAACTGCTGTACATCGTGAAACTGCTGAACCAGTGCTTTTCAAATGAGTATACCCTAAATTAAACTTGTTCTTCAGTCGGATGCGTTAAAATCACAATCATATCAAAGTGGACTCAATGAGCTTCTACAGTAGCTCTGATGCAAAAACCGTTGATCTTCAAAACTAAGTTAATGTTTTAAATTCACAAGAACGTTGAGGGTGTCGTTCTTGTCAAAAACAAACTAAGCAACGTGGATTGATTGAACTTTAAAGTACTCTTATCTTCGCATTAACAGTGACATATAATCCTATTAATCAATTTAATAAAAGCTATGTACACAAGCGGCTGATCGGAGAAAAATTCTAATCTAGAGTATCTGTGAGCACCGAATTTTGAATTAAGATCTAAGCTATCTCTAATTTTAGGGGGACTTAATGGCTAACAGTTATGATAAAAACTTATGATATGTGCAGAGCACTGCTAACAAATTTTCAATTTATGATAAAACTTGCTTTCGTTTGGAAAAATAATGCTCATTTCACTCGTTGTCAAACTGAAAGTTTTAATTTGAATATTCTTAAATCAATTTTCATGTCAAAAGTACCATCTTGGACAAAATTCAGCACGACCGGCTCAGTTGGTATTGTCATGTTCAAAGGAGAGATCCGCAGAACCCCGTCAAAAGGGCAATATCGTACAACGTTTCAACAAATTCGCGACGAAAAAGAAAAGGCAGGCCAAAACACTCCTGGTGCAAGCAAATGCAAAAACAGCAGCATTTGGTTGGCCTCAGACATGGAACAATCCAAAACCGGGAGGCTTGCCGACGATTTCTGAGGTCAACGCGGCGTACCCCACAGGCGGATCACTAGTGTGAAGCAGAAAAGTGGGAGAGTTGTGATCGCTTCAAGATCACTACTCGTAACGCCGAAAATGAAAAAGAAGAAGATTCTTAAATCAATTTTTATATAGTTTTTTAAATAAAGATCAGCAACGAAAATGCACTGCCCATGAAATAAAACAAAATGGCGAAAAAACAACCAATTAGCATACAAAACAAGCTTTGAGAATCTGGTTTTGTAAAAGTCCCAACCACTGCTCTAAATTACAATTTACTCTAATATAAAGTGCTGGTAACACTATACCTTAATTAACAGCATTTATTTGAGTTTCAAAACACTAACTTTTGGAATTCGCAAAACTCAGTCTGTATTTTGTTTTCCTTTCTTTGGAATGACGATTGGAAAAAAAACCGAAGTATAAAAATGTTGCTCAAAATAAGAACACAAAAAGGAAAAAAATAAGTAGATCTACAGTAAATCATCTTATCATCTATTATAGAGATTGGTCTCAGCTGTAGACAGCTGACATCCAAAAATTGTTTCAACGAGTACTTATTAGTAGATCATTGCAAAATTGGTTTGTCTGAGGCGTTGGTTCATTCGAAATAGTATGTTATGTTCCTAGAGCTGGGAGTGTTTACTGATTACTGAAATTGCGAATGCTGATTTCATTAATTTTAAGTAGAGCCAGCGTTGTCGGTAATAGGTTTTATATGGCACCAGAAATGCCAGCACAAATTACCAATTTAAGCTGCTGGTAACCAACGAATTTGAAGTTTGAATAGTAGGATGCAAAGAGATACTTACATTTTCTCATTGGAAAGAATATCTTAAATTGTTGTCTTGAAACTCAAAGAATGTTTTAATTTTTGGTTTGGTAAACAAATTAAAAACGCTTTGACAGATGAGTAGAAGACTTCAGTTGAATGCTTTTCTCATTCTTGATACAGATTATTTGAAGGGTCATTCCATGGTCTAACACCCGAAACGCACATTTTTCGACTCATAAAACTGTTAATCCTTTTATTTTAATTAATAGATAGTATTAGATACTAACCGTGTAATCTAAATTTTTTTTTTACAAGAATGTACCCTTTCTTCCACTCCCACCCCCTTCTTTAGTTGCTTGAGAAATGGAATAAAAATCAATTCTAATCTTTAAGGAACGATATCTTGAAAGTTTTTGTGCTTTCGAAAGTTGAATTTCTATATTTCACCGCTGTTGTAAGCAGCAATCCAGATAGAGATATTTGAAAAGTTCAAAAACATACCTAAGACGTACGGGTATCCGGGATAGCCTAAACGATAGGTATTGAACGTGCCTTATGTAACGAGAACTCCATATTCTATCGAACAACCACAATAACAATTTCGTTTAACACTGATACGTTGAAGCAGTTCGTCAGTCAGGGCCTTTTACATAAGTCAAAAATTCAACAAAAATATTATTTTTTTAAAAAAGACTATTTTTGTCTTAAAAGAAAAAAATGGGTGCCATCTATTTTCAGTGTACTTATCTGATACTTTCGGATAGGTAGATCCGTAAACGATTTCCTTATTACATTTATTTATTTTTTAACTTGCTTGTACATATATTATTTTTTTGCTTGATTTGACTGATTTGAGAAATATTGTTAGACTTCGCATATCTATTCCGTTAGTGAAAATATTAACAAGTACTTTTTTCTGTTCCGAAAACGGAGTACAGAGTACGATTTCATAATCGAATTAAAAACAACTTTCAAACAGACTTGCTCTTCGAAACGAAATACAGATTGGGGCCCTGCACTTTAGCTGTCGATTTATCACATTTTCCTACTGTCCTTTTTTTGTTTAGACCACTATTCTATGATCTTTTGATGGCCTCACTACCTAAACTCTGTTTTGACGCTTGACAAATGACAATCTCATACCAATATAAATACAAACAACAACTTTAAGCCTTTCTTATGTATATTGTACAAACCATGTTCTCACCAACCAACCAACTGAATCGGAAGCTATGTGAGTACAAACATTCCACAGATTCATTTTAATTCATATTGATTAAATCACCCTCTGCATTACATTTCAATTGTAATTCGAGTTTCATTTGGAATCTGACATCGTCAGACCAAATGAACAATTTTTATTCTAAGTGTAAATTAATTCACAATTTTTCTTGAGCGGGTTATATCAATCAACCCATGGAAATTTTGCGATTTTCGAGGTTCCAAAAAAAAGTTGCACAACTGCTGACATGAGTCCGACCAAATGAAACAAAAAAATGTTATCAAAACTGGAGCTGTATAACTATACACTAAGATTTTTGACAAATATCAAAAATTAACAAAATATTGCGAAACTAATAAAAATGAAGTTTCGTTTTTTGGGGTAAACATTCAATTGAATTTTTAATACCAAATTGACAATTTCGAACCTAACAAAAAGATCGTAGGTTATTGTATAGCAAATATATTCAAGAGTACCTACTCAGTTTCAATTTGAAGTCGATCGGCCAGTTTCTGTTTGAGTTTTAATATAAGCAATTTCGATAAATGTTGTTTGGAATAAAAACGAGTTTATAGGTTCAACTATAGCGGCTTATATATACATGCAAGTGGTCACCCCTTAGAACGCCGCCATTTAGAACCTATTCGATAGACGACCGTGCCGCTTTCACAGGATGTTTTTGAAAGTTTGAAAGTGTCAAACTGGCATAGCTCATTAAATGTTAATGACTTTCGAAATGATCTCAAAAATTTCCATAACTGAGTGCTACCTGCATTCACGTAGAAAAATCAGAAATTCAAGTCTTAAATTAGGTTTAGTTAACTTCTTTTGTCGTACATAAGCACTTTTAAATAAAAAAGGAAGTAAGGTAAGACAAAAGAACTTTTAGAAAACAAAGTATTTTTCCAACCATACCATGTAAGGAATGACGAGGGCCTACATTTTTTCCCGATACTGAATAGTAAGAAATCGCTCTTCATAAAGGTGCATACATTTTCGGAAGACTCGCCTATTTCTCGCAAGATGCAAAACTTCTTATACTTAAACCTCGAACTCCTTCAATACAAGGAGACTTGCTAGCTACCAAGCTATACACACCATTATATTCTTTTGTTCATATTAATTTTTACTTTCAAAGGGTCAAAATAAAATCTGAGAAGCATTTGTGCTATTTTCTAAATTGTTTCCTGGTTTCTCTTTCGGCTTTGAAGTCAAAATGAAGATGAATTAACGAAATTCAGATTTCAAATTCATACAAAATTAATTCTATTGTAACGCACCAGATATCCTTCAAAACATTACTTCCCTACTTCATCTTGTTTTTAAAACAAAACAACTTGTTTGCCTTTTTCTTTTCATTGTTGTTTTGCTGTTCTTCAATTTTATTAAAAGGTTGTGATTTTGTGTTTCTATTATACGAGGATGTTCGTTTATGGAATTGCAGATATTCCTTTAAGTAGGACTGCTTGTAATTTTCATTCAACACTCTTGCCATTCGGAATCTCGATGAACAGAGAGAGAGCTATACTATGGGATGATCTCACAAAGAGCAAAACACTAAAATTAACATAATGTGAGGAAAACATAATTAATTCAAATGAAATTTCTTGGAAACGAATAAAGGCGCGGCACTCTGGTAATAAGCTTACAGCATGTAATTATGGTAAACCCTAATTGGTATAATTCGCATAATATTTGAGATCTGGTGAGTGTATAGTGTTTTAAGAAGTCTTTCCGAAAATATGAACTGGTGTATAGTACAAGAGTACTTTTTGCCATAGAAATCCTTTCTTGAATATATTTTTTTCCCATTATATGAGTAGGTATACAAATCGTAAGTAGGTGTAGGTACCTACTTGAAACTTTTCTTTGAAGTCTTTCTTTGATTTTACGGAAGGATTGGTGCGAGAATGTTTCCGCTTAGAAATCTGAAAATCCTTTATGCTATAAGAAAGATTTGGCGCGGCACTCCTTGATTCGGGAAGACATTGCTGCCTTAGTGAAAACAAGAACTACCTAGGTCACCAATTTGGAAATTAATAGGAAAGCGAAGTGCCTTTGAAGTGAATTTTCGGAGGAAATAGATGAAGAATGTGTAGTAAAAATGTGTGAAATGTGCTAAATTAATAAATTTAAAACAATATCGCAGTCAGTTTGAAATAATTCAATTTTCTCACCCATCCAGGCGAAATGGGATCTTTTTTCAGTTTTCAATTAATTAAACACTCGTGCCAATAGCGGATTTAGTTTAAGCTTTAGTTATACACAAGAATGGGTATTTTATTTTTTTTTAAATTCTTAAAACAAGAACTCAAATCAAATTGAAATAAAAAATTAAACGAACAGAGATTTGACCATAAATCCATGCAGTGTTGGGAATGCATTATGTAAATCTGACGAATAAATTCAACGTATAATCTTTGGATCGCGTGCACGCGTGTTTAACAAAAATCAATGCTCTGCTCATCACTGAGTTTTTTTTTGGTCGGTTCTTAATGCGAAAAAAAGGAAATCGAATAATTGAAGGATTTTACTAGTGATTAATATTCGATGCAGATAGCATCGAGTGTAGATATTTTTAATGGAAAAACAAAAATTGTGTTTGTGTTTCTACTCGATATTAAATTACAGGCGATTGTTGTGGCTTTGTTGACGATGTTGGTAATGTAGTTTTCAAGTTTGAAGTCAAAAATCAATGCAAAGTGAAAACAATGAAACCACTCCACTCTTAGAAAAACACAGTTAATTTAAAGTGAGGTTTTAAATTTTAATTAGCGTGTTACTTTTTTTTGCGAAATAAATTGGTTTGGGGCTGTTTCCGACATGAGTTTTTATTTATAATTGCAAAGAAGAGGTCCTTAGTATAATAAATAATCAATATATTTTTTTAGTTCAATTTAGCAACACATTTGCTTTGGTGGAACAAAGATAATAAATATTCTCAGACAAAACAATATAAGATCTCGATGTTGTCAACAGTCGCAGTAACCTTAAACTGCTCAGCGAAACAAACACAGTTAGTTTAACCTGGGTTCCAGGACATCGTCACATAATCGGTAATGAAATGGCGGATAAACTGGCTAAAATCGGGTCAGCACCCGAATCCAGCGAAACGAACGAACAACTCAGTTCTAAAGCCACTAGACAAAAAAAAAGAATCAAACATAAATTTTTAAATTCCGCCAATGACAGATGGTCATCATTAGAAACATGTCGAGTCTCCAGAAACCTTTGGCCAGATATTTCCAAGAAAAAACAAAATTTCTATTTCTGCTAATCAGACCTCGGCTTTCTCTGTTGATTGGCATTCTCACGGGCCACAACTCGTTGGGTACCCACATGATGAGAATGGGCATTAGCACATCCGACTTATGTAGAGGATGCCAAGATGAAGAGGCAGAGGAAGGATCATTCCACTTCCTCTGTGAGTGTCCCAGCTTGTTCCACACTCGAAAAAAAAAAAAATCTTGAAGAATACTTCTTCGCCGAACTGGGCGACATCTCTTATTTCCCATTGAGCAACGTCCTGAAATTTACTCAGGGCTCCAAATGGTTCAGTGGGGGTTCCCTACCCCAATAAACCAATTACCAACCCAACCCTCTACCTCTTCAATCACCCCATCTCCTCATCTTGGTTCTTAAAAGCTTCGCTTACTTCTTCGAGTATTTCGGTTAAGTTGTATTAAACTTCTGGAAAGTGCTCTCGAGGAAACTGTTCACTCAAAAACCATCATAATACTGTCAGCATCGGACTTTTGTTGCCATCCACAAAAAAGCTGTCCTTGAGTATTTTTTATAAAGTTTGGCTCACGAATCTCTAGAGCATTTCTCTACCCATTTTAAAGACGTTTTTTTCTTATTCAAGTTGTTTTATCGAATCTCTTGAAAAGCTTGCTTTGCATGAGAAGACGGGGCAAAAATTTCTTCGAGCTCTCGATACATGGTTAACCCCCAATGTTATCTTTGCTTGGAGTTGGGTTCACATCTTTTTCGCTTCTTTCTTCAAACTTCTTTATTTCCTTTTGAGGTGAAACTTTTCGTTTTTATTATTTGAGGAGCACTTTGATCATGCCTTAAATCTTTAGACATACTTATCACTGCTTTAGCTTCATCATTCCACCATCAAATTTCTTTGGTTTACTGGTACAGAACAATGATTTGGGTCTCTGAAAGGAGGCTGTAGCTTTTCGATGCCATAGTATCTGTTTTTTAAAATCAATGCTGCTTTAAAATACAGGGTGTTCCGTAATTCGTTTTACATACTTTGGAATGTGATTCTTGATCGTATTCTAAGAAAAAAATTGTTCTACAGTAAAGTCCGTTTCTTAACTTTGACATCACTTTTTGACAATTTAAGAAAAGGCTATCTTTGGTGTACCCTGACCTGTGTTAAATTCGATTTTTATGTCAATGCTGATGGAAGAGACCTTATTTTAAACTTTGTTTTCTTGTAAGAATAATGATCCTTAAAACTGTATTTAAATGGGCTCCTATACGCTTAGGGCTGCCAGATTTTAAATGGTGTTCATATTTTCCTCCTTTCAGCAAAGTTTTGACTTTGAGGTCTTTTTTTTCAGAAAATGCCTGTTAAACATAAAATTTCCTCATTTTTAACAGATAATCAAAGCAATAATAAAAAAAACTCATTGTAGTAAGCGTACTCAAAAACCCATACATTTTATGATATTTAGAAAAATCTAAAACAGGTAAAAAATTTTGTTTTTGGGTTTTTACGATTTTTTATTGCAACAGCAGTTGCAATTGGAGTAGTTTTATAAGAATTGATTGCTTTAAGGTAATTTTCATACCTGTTCACTGATGAAAAGGTGAGAAGTGTATTGGACCAGCTACCTAAATCCTAATTGACTTTCCTCTTCTCAGGAAGATTTAAGTTTGGGATATGAATGTTCAATAGGTAAATAAGTCGTAGGTTTTGTAGTTAATGCTGATCCAGCTTCCAGTTCCACTTTGAAGGGAGAGATGTGATTTTTGGAGAAATAAATTTGTTATTGAAACTAAAAAAATAGTAATAAGTCTTAAAAAGTAAAAACTCTCCGGCGTTACGTTGTAAATCATATGAAGAAA
Source organism: Melanostoma mellinum (assembly GCA_914767635.1). Classification (NCBI taxonomy): domain Eukaryota; kingdom Metazoa; phylum Arthropoda; class Insecta; order Diptera; family Syrphidae; genus Melanostoma; species Melanostoma mellinum. Next base: position 230,818,458 of record OU612058.1, on the reverse strand, counting down.
TTTGAAAAGTTTCGAAAGCAGTAGTTTTGGAGTTAAAAGAGACTCTGACTTTGAAAATATGAGTTGTGGGAAAAAGGCTTGAAATTCGCTAAGCAACAATAGCTTTTTGGGCGGAGTAGATATAGAAATATTCATAGCGTCAGTTTTGCTCCGATCACCTTGAAATTTTAGCACAATATTTTTTAAAAAAATATACAATCATTTAAAAAAAAATGTTTAAGGCCTACCTTACCTTTCTTAAGCAAGTTGGTTGCAAGAAATTTTCCATACTTTGCCTACATTTCGGACTACGTCGTTGGTATATCTCTGCACGTTCAAAATACCACTTTGTTCTCTTCCTAGCAATTGTTTGTTAGATTTCCTTAAAAAATGAGTTGAGTAGAAAAGGTTTTGCTTTGTGGCAGGTTTATAAAGTACCACTTTGAAGTCTTTGACACCAGGCATTATAAATCAAAAATAATAAATTTGGGTTTCATTTCTACAAATGCAGTTGATGATAAGTTTTCGGTTTTATTTGACGAGTATTGTATTCCATACGATTAGACCATGTGACTTAAGCAGACACATACTTCGGATATATTCACCAGGTGGGTTCCTGCTGTTTCCCATACCTACATGAAAGTCCTTATCCCAGTTTGTTTTCCCAAAATGTCCTTTCAAATATCCGCCAACAAATAAAAACTCTTCTTTTAAAATGTCCTCAAGTAGATTGTGAAATCTGGCTTAAATGGATCCAATTCCACCTGCTGACATCCAATTCCTGAAGCATATGCACTGATAAAATGCCACACTTTTCATTCCATCGCCTATTTCAGAGATTTCAAATAGTCACAGGACTTCGAAATGGTCAACGCGCTGCCAACAAATTTTTCAGAAAGGATGATCTTGATTCTGTTTGAACTGCTCCATAATTAAACCTTCTGTAAGCTTTTGTCTTCATATCCAAGGATTGGATACAGAAGATATCTACTCACCTCCTTCTGACTCATCTCCTCGAATACGAAAGAACGGCCAGTCATATTTCTAAAATTCCAATTCGCGACTGTTTAACTTTGTGGAATGCGTGCAGCTCCAAAATGGGCATTTCTACTCGGATTAGTACCTCGTGTAGAGGTGTAATAGTGCGATGCTCAAATCCTTACGAAATTTAGCGAAAAGTATTTTAAATTTTTTTCGACTTGCACATGCTTCAATTTTGAGTTTGATCTTTCTTCTACTAAACCAGTGACCTTTAGCCGAGTAAGCGCTAAGATCACCATTCACCCCTGTTGGGAATATTTTCAGGTGTTACGGGTGTACCTAGAAAGAAAGCTCCTTTTTGCTCAGAAAATAAAGTCCCATCAGCGGAAACCCCACATTCGGGAAAAGTTCTTTTTTTTTAATTCTTCAAAAATTAAGAAAGATTTTCTCATTCAGTTTACAGTGTTTAACTCAGAACCAAAGAAATGATGCTTTTTTAAATTTTTTTTTCACAAAAATTTACGGAAAAACAAAATAATAATAATAATAATAATAAATTAGAATTTAATTTTTAACATTTTGCTTTCCTGATTCTTCAAAAACTATTCACTAAATTAACGCGAACTGAAATGTTCATTAAAAACACAGTATAAACTTTCAAAAACATTCTAGTACGATACTACTCACTTGAATTTATATACATTTTTTTCGATTTTATAAAACCTCCACTTTTTAAACGGAGTACATTAGACCTCCCACCCATTCAATGTTTTTCTTATCTCCCGGGTTGCGAGCTTATGAATTAAGAAATCCGTAAGCTATAAGCTAATAGTAAGCTTCAGAATTGAAAAATATTTAATTCACAAGCTAGTTTGTAAATTAAGAGTTGAGAAAGATTCAATTCAATACCTAGCTTGTGAATTGAATATTTTTCATAAGCTTGCTTATGAATTGAAAAATATTCAATTCACAATGCTACAAACTAGCTTATGAATTATCCGAATTATGAATTGGAAAATATTCAGGTAGTTCATAAGCTAGGTTGTGAATTCATTTTTTTTTTATTTTTATCTGTATTCTATTGGCTCCATAAAAACTACAAGAAAATTACAAAACTATTTTATATTTTTCCTATGAGTAGTATGAATATTATTAGTAAACATTATTTTTAAAATTCAATATTAAGTTATTCCTCCCTTTGCTTTTATTAGAGCTTCTATGCTCTGAATACATGATTTTGCATTTTTTTGGAGTGTGGAGTTGTGATTCTATTCTCCGATGAGAGTTGCAATCAACTTGGGCTTGGTGGTAATCAGTTCGTTTGCCATCGCCCGTTTGAGTTCCAGCATGTTTTCGATGGGGTTCATGTCTGGTGAATTCCCTGGCCAAGGCAAAACAGTGACATTTTTTTCAGCCAATTATGCAGTAACACTCCTGTCGTTGTGGCATGATGCAGAGCTATGCACAAGACCACTCATTAACCTATACTATAAATTATTTTAAATTAACTATAAATTACATAAAAATTAACACTGTCCCTAATAATCTGGCCACCCACTGTAGCTTGCGAATTGAATCTTTCTCAGTTCATAATTCCCAAAATAGCGTATGAATTGAATATTTTCCAATTAACATTTCACATTAAGATGATAGATAAGATGATAGTTGATAGCCATTATAGGAAGAGATTGCATCCATAAACATTTCCAAGATTCTTCAAAAATTTTAAAGTTTGTATACGAATGTATCTACATATTTGAAATATGTGGTTTAATTCCTTAACCTTGGCGTCCACATCCACATCCTTATAGAAAGTAAGGCCGAATATGCCTAAGGTCAGAGGTCTATTTTTTATTCCCCATATCATGTTGGCGTTTTCCAATCGAACATCATTGGAAATAAAATACATTTGCAAGAATTCGAAGCCATTATATTGTAACTCTTGAGATACCTCTAGCGGAATCGACTTTTACCCTGTGTTGCCTGGACTATATTTGTAAAATAAATTTATTAAACTTTGATCTGTGACATTCAAAGAGAAGCTGAAAGCCAATTTTGCTGTGGTATGTACAAGAACTTGCACTCTCCAAAATTACATTTTTTCTATTGAAATATCAAATACCTGAGAATGGGGAATGGGGATAGAAGTCTATGATGTTCATAACAATTTTATTACTATACAAGTCATTTTATTAAAGCCAGTCTATCAAACATTCACCTTTGTATTGTGCTCTCAGGAAAATAAATATCTCCAATGGATACAAAGCACCCAATTTCACCTCCGAATACCGTCCACACTTTATTCATCAGTTTTTTTCTTTTCTATTTTTGTCACCAAAAGAAAAAAACAGAAACAAGACATCATCCCTCTTTTAGTGGGTAGAAGAAGTCAAGTAGTCAATGACAATTTTGTGACTTAAGTGTCCCCATTAAACCTGCTTCAGCTTCCCACCCAAAATCGCCTTACCCGAACTTCTGATTCTGAGGCGATAACTGTACCTTGTGTACATTGTCATTGGCATTTACACAGAGAATTTATTTATTTTTACATTCAGTCAGTGAAAGCTAAAATGAATTTCTTATTTTGATAGATCTTTTTCCACTCCACCCTGTGTGCACCTTTGAACAGAACAAGTCCGCTAATTCCGTCGCTTTTGTGTGTCACATCAAGAGAGTGCAGACATTTTGCTGTCTTTGATTTTGTGATCCTAAGATACTATTATCAGACTTATTGCCCCAAAGGAACAAGTATCAATAATACACACACAAAAAAGAAAATAAGAGAAGAAGTGAAACAGAAGACGAAAAGTCCCAAAAGGACATCAAGATATTGAATAAATTGCCTCCGCGACGGATGCTCTCTTTGTGAATCTATGGGACCTATCATGGGTAACTTAAGTGGAGTCAACTTCAGGTAGTCCTTTGCGTCTATATACTTACTTTGGATGTACCTCTACCTACTTGGATTTGGATATAAGTTGCACGAAAATATGCTGTAACTTGAAAACATTTTGAATGGGAAGTAAGATATGTTTATCCGATTGGGATCCTTAAATCCCATACTTAGTATTTTGTTTTATTCATATGAATGATGGAAGAAGGACCAACATCGCCGAACTCTGTTTATTATTAAATTAGGACTTTGAGTTAGAGTTTTGCAGAAAGTCTCCTTTGGTCATCTTAAGAGATTCGTCAATCTCTCTTCTGTTTCTTGCTGTTATTTTTTTTTTTCATTTTCCTTTCCACATTACATTCTGATAATATTTTCACTTTGGAAACTTCTCAAAGCTGTTTTTCTGTCACACAGATAAAAGCAGATTTTTTATCTTAGCCTCATAATAACAAGCATACCTTTGACAAAAAAGTTTGGGATTTTCTAAATCCTTAGATTAAAAGTTTCATTGAGGCCTTGAAGGTTGTTTTTGTGAGCGGAACTGAAGTATCTTACCCTCTTTGCTGACTGTTTGTTAATTCCGTTTACAAATTAACATTTCTTGCGTTCAATGGAAAATTAGGTTTGAATATTTTGAGTGAGCAGGTATCGTTTGAGAAAAAATTTAAATAAATGTTTTTTTGTGTCCGCTGGCAATCGCCAGTTGATTCTTGTTACCTCGGTGTATTAACTAAGTTCGTTAAACTTTTGAAGCCTATTTCTATAGTTTATTGTTGTACTGGTAAACTGCATTTTTTTTTACTGTTTTAAAATTGAAAATTAAAGTTTATATTCAACGCAAATAGCAGCTTATCTCCTTTTCTATTAGAAATCAGTCAAAAGTCATCTTGGCAAAGGATCACTCTCCTGAGATATTTTAAAACCTTTTAGGATTTTCAAACTCCGATGATGGAGTAAAAATCAGAAACAATTTGCCCAAAAAAAATCTTACAAAAAAAGTTTTGGAAATTATTAAACATTTAAAATTAAAAAGTATAAAAAGAATATCTTTATTAATTTTTCTTTATTATCAAAATGTATAAGGGTTGATTAAAGTGTTCCATGAATTTCAGCTTCCTCCCTCTAAATAGATTTTCGTACCTACAGTTTGCGAAGCCGCGTTTGGTGGCACATGGGACATCCAGAGGAAGTTATTTAGCCGCAACAAAATCGATTAGTCGAGTCCGTTTTCGGACGTTTTGTCATGCAGGCCATGCTTACCGATCGTTTCCACATTAGGTTCCACGTGCAGATCCGGAGGTCTTTGTCCTTTTTTCGTTTGCTTGGGTCGTCAAAGTTGAAATCAGAATCGTTATCCAAGGCTTGTTTCGGCACCTTGTTGTCATCCTGAAATCATTGTATCTCCTCATGAGCACCGTGTGTTCTATACTTACATATCTTTCCGTGTACTTATATTTTCTTTAAACATCGTCAAAACTTGGAAGATTTGGGAATAATATCGCAGTGGCTTACTGCACGGACAGTTGGTAATGCTTCTTTACTTGTCACACATCTTTAGCACGGTCCTAGAACAAGTGGCTACAAACTATACATCTTTTGGCCTTAGCAGCAGCGCAGTGCTGGTAAGGAACACGATTTTAGTGCTTTCAGGTCGTCGCGTTGAGTCGTCGGGAGAACATACATAGATTCCAGTTCTCACAACATCTGGCGGCATGCAAAAGATTTAGGTAATCAGTTGAATGTTGAAGGAATACTCATCCTTGTATCCCACGATGGTGGACGCCAAATTTACCGAGCCAATTTTGACACTGATTCAGCTGGGGAGTAACAGAATCTCGCTTCTTGACTTTGTCCTGATTGGTTTACTTGAAAGATTTCAACCTGAAACATTAGATTTATTTAATCTGATAATCCTCATCCTGGCAAACACGGTTCGATACAAAACTGATCTGTTTGATCGTCAAATCGTTACTAAACTATTTTGGACAACTCATAGAGTTGAATACAGACACAGCCTTTTTGGCGTAAAGATGAGTGCGGCATGAAAAATAGTTAATGGAAAATGATCAGAACTATCACCTTCCCGTTACTGCTCTTGATTTGATGAATAAATGCAACAAGGATTTGTTTGGCATCACACCTAAGGTACTCAGTTTTCTCTTCATTCCTGCGACGCTTCCGTTTACAAATTCTCCGGCAGAAAGACCTTTTTCTTCGTTACCGCATGGTATTTCAGGTCAACAATGAGCGAAATGTGTGGTCTGGAACTCATGCACGTCCACAGATAAATCACAATTGATAATGAGAAGGTTTCCAAAAAAAGTCCTTAGAACTTATTAGTTTGTCTTTTTTAATATACTCGTACTAGTTGCTACTTAATGAGGCAAACTTCTTATAAACGAAAAATGTATTCTTATTGATTGAGTTTATATTTAATATCTACTTTTATAAAAAAAACGTGCATATATATGTAAATACTAAGAGCTTTGTTAATTAATTTCATCTGCTTCACAGAAGTCATCAATAGTTTGAATGATTTGAGGGGATCGGCTTAAAGAGGTGCGAATGTAAACTTGCCCTTTGTAAGTGTTCGCTGTTGATATCAAAGATTTACGCTTAAGCTTCAGCGCGTGTCGGTGAAGAGAGTAATTTCTTTTAGTGAGACTATCGTTGATGCAGAAGCTCTTCGTAGAATCAAATCCAACATCACATAATTTAAGTGTAGTTTTCTTTGATTTTCGGTGGTCAGCGAATTTTCGCATAAATTCTTGTTTTTTTGCGTTTGTGTAAGAATTTCAGTATGATGTTGCCGTCAGATGGGGAAGTAGTGCTGATGTAGTTCTCTTGGTGCGGAAAATTGTTTGAAGTGTTGGTGGCTGAATGTGCAGAGTGGAATAAACGTTATTGAATACATTGACCAGGTTCTCCTCACAAGTCATCGGAATGCCAGAAATTATTGCAAAATTTTCGTTGTTCGATTTCTTCGACAACTTGCTCTGATTCTATTATACGTTCCGTACTTTTATAAATTTTCGCCTCACATGCCTCAAGTTTTTGTTGAAAATGTCTCTCAAGTGTTGAAAGTTTCCCATTAATCATCAGAGAGAGATCATCCATTCATTTCCCCAAGTTCTTATCAATTCGATCTCAAATTTTATCAGCTAGGTTATTGATAGAACTGAGAGATCCCTCGGAGAGCTTAGGTTTCTCTGCTGGATACGGTTGTTTTGTGTCTCCGGCATTCTGTTGATTCAATTAAGCAAATGCAGAAAAATAAACGGAAAACGAGTATTTATTTATTTGGATCTTGAAACACTTCTTTACAACCGATCAAGGAAGCTCAGATTACTTTATCACTATAGAGTTTAGTAACAGACTTGAAGCAGGAAAATTACAATTGAACTCGAAAAACTGCGAATAAAGTTGGACCATAAAAAGCACGTCTACTCGCTAATCATACTCTTTTCACTGTTTTGAAAATGATCCTCTGATCAAATGAAGTATGAAGTAACAAAGCAAACAAGAAAGTTCCGTTCACAGGACGCTGATGGAACGATTCTATTGCCAAGAGATTAACAAGCGGGACAGAAATTTTAAATCAACCAATTTTCAAAAATTTAAAGAGTGATATGTTTAAACTCAATTGAACATAGATAACAGTCATTTAAACACTCGTAGATAGCATTTCAATGCAATAATAAAAAGAATACGACGAGATGTCACTGCAACTTGTCACAGCGCTATATCATTATACCCAATACCCATAAGGGAAGTACCGCAAATAGGGTTTAGTCAACTGTCCTACAATTCACACTCTGGTTTAATTTGGGAGAATGGTAATAATAAGGTTAAAAATCCAATAAAGAAGAGAGAGGAATAGACTAAGCCAGATGACAGATCTATTATTGAATTTTATGTTGTTTTTGAACTTTTTACTTGCGTACTTAGGTGGGTAATACAGTGAACCTAGACCTCAGCCAATGTCTTCTGCCAACAATATCGATTTCTGTGAGAGCTCTCCAGTTTTACGCTACAAGCCCGTCAAAATGTTCTACCACTTGATTACACCACCTAAACGATGTCTTCTCATTCCGTGATATCCCTGTAATGTGCAGTCAAAACCATAGCCATGACCCATGAGTGTCCATCCACTTTACATGTTCCAGCCATCGTGGTCTCTCTATGCGTTCTCTTCCAACAATGTCCATGTCATTTCGTAGTTCAGACAATTTGTAGTTAAATTTTCTTCACCACACATTCTTTTAACATAATAGACCAAAGTTCAATTAAAGAATTTTTCTTTCGAAGCAACTAAGAGTTTCCTCATCCACTTTAGATAAGGCCCGTGCTGCAGCGCCATATAGAAAGACTCGGATGATTAAGGGGCTCGGCTAGTTTCTCATTTTCAAAAAATCGATTTTATTTTTTTTATTTTTCGATAGGTTAACATCTCAAAAAGATGACCTAAAATATTGGAATGTTATGAGAAGCATCTCGGGCGCTAAAACTCCTGCTCTGAAGACTTAAAACGCGTTTTTCTCAAAACTGCATTTTTCAAAATTTGTCGCAGCTCTAACTCACGCAAATATTAACGAATCGTCTTATAATCTTAAGTGCATACTCTCCATATGTTTTTACATACAGCCATTTACAACTTTTACGATCGGATGAAAATTGTAAATTTGACAGCCATCGAAAGACGGATTTTTGACGAAATTTGGACCTCTTTTTTTAAAGGGTCTACTTTAACACCATTTTTTTATTTTCTTGTTACAGATACCAGAAAAATATAAAAAAATTGCGGCAAATTGAAGTCTTCTAATTTCAAGGAGCTCAAGACTTGGTCCATATCTGTCTTGGATTTCAATATTTTAACTCCAATTTTCCTGACAATTTACATGAATATATGTATAATAAACTCCTGACACTACAGAATATTTTGAAATACATATAGTTTTTTTAAACCTTCAAAAAATCACCTCCATTTGAGCTCGAGAAACTAGCCGAGCCCCGTAAGATCTCATGAAAGGTTTCCTCGGTTTTTCTCAGAAGTAGGTTTAGTGTTTTTATAAACATTCGCGTTAAAAGCTAATCAAAATTTGCAATGTAGGTATTGAAGCCAATCCCCATAAAACTGTTATCTTTCATGCTTAGCCCATACTTTTAAAGTTCAGTACCTACTATGCCAGACTATACTAACTAATCAGTAGAGTGCTTTTCAGAAGTCTACTTGACTTTGTCCGTAGCCACAGATGAAAATAGAAACAAACAAAACTGCTGCAGCTAAAAGTGTCAACACTTAATCTCCTAAATTGAAGTAAGAGCTACAAAAGTTACTTACGTGCATTGCACACCTTAGCTCCTTCAGACGCACTTTTAAAATGAAGATTACGAGAAAGGATCTCATATGAGTGTCAATGCACAAAGATACAAACAGAAAACAACAGTTAATGGAGAAACAGTGCGAGATGTACGTGAACTTATTTTTGCAGAATAATTGGATTATGGCTTCGAACGTGTGAGAGAAGAACTGAACAAAGATTAAAATAAGGCGTCTGAAGGGTAAAGTAAAGGACGAACAACAAACACAACAGCACCAGCACCAGCACGCACCACCTCACCTTGCCGCACCGTAAAACCAAAGAAGCAAGAAGAACACTACACGATATACGAAAAAGAATGTAAAGATAAGCCCCAAGAATGACAAAAGTTAATCTCTACAAAAGCAGGGTGGATACGGATAGGTTGCACGAAAAATGATAAATTACTAAAGTCTATTGCTAAAGGATAACAAATTTTCTATCAATTTTTACGATGAGAGAGATTGATTGGGTTGGCCTGTGAGGCTTATCGACTCCTTGATGTTTAGGACTTACAAACTAACACACAACAACACTCACCATGTCTATTCTATTATGTTTGTTTTCGTGTGGAAGAATTCGAAATGGCACATGTTGTAAGCCTTTTGGTGTATGACTTCCAATTGGAAAACATTTATTGGCCACTCTACTCGCTTCTCGCTGGCTGGAGCTAGAGGGGTGGTGCGAGGACGGCGGTTCTCAGAAGATTGAGAAGTTGGTTAGTGATATTAATGATTGGATAATGGCGTACCGCGTGCGTCTGATAGTTAAGGAACAAAAAGTTTTTGCGGAATAGTTTGTTTTCTTTTTTTTTTCGCTTTTTTTGTTTGTTCTTGTTAGAGCTACGTGAAAGAAAAAGTTTTATCTAAAGTTTTCTTAAGTTTTACCATAGAAGAAGATTTTTTTTTCTTCTTGGGGTTTTCTTTCGCAAGCGGAGGGATGTGCTAACGCGAAGCTCTTAAAGAAGTGTGAAGTTATTTCTCGAAAAAGAAAACAAAAATGAGTCGTCTGCGACGTTAATGAAAATAATTTCCAACGAAAAAAGAATTCTTTTCAGATTATAGTCGTACATTAACACATCCTACAGCAAGTTAGTTTGAATGTCCTTGGGAGTTTAGTCATGGGAGCGTTATGGAAGTTTATAATTATATTGGTCCTTTGGTTGTTGTTGAGAAAATGCCAAAACTGACAAACTTTAGCATAATAAAAAAATATATTTTGTAAGGAAAAAATAATAATTATTACTTCCCTTTCAAACAAGTCCTTTGGATTGGAGTTCATTCGTTTTAATTATGGAAAGGCGCTTAGGAGTTTCACATTTGTGTTTTTATTCAACGGAAACTATTAATTGAATACAAACAATTTATGACAGTTTTTAGATCCTTGAGTATGGTCTTACAATGCTGTCATCACAAAATGAAAAAAAAAAAAAAAAAACATTTAGAGATGCGACAAACACAAACTGTAATATCAACAGAATATAAGTCAGCTTGTTTACTCGGAGTTGTTTTAAATTCCAAAATTAATCCTTTTTCACTTTCATCCATGACTCGATCATTCAAAATAGCTGGACTAAAGGATTGATAGCCATGCTGCTTTAACCAAAAAGTTGGCTTCAAATTCATAAAAAGGAAGAAACTATTGCAACTTCTCACTAAGCTTAGCGTCAATGCGACAAAAACTGCAAAAAAGCACAAAATTGCTTTCAATTTGATAATTCGTTGCAATTTTGTTTCATCCCGACTGATGTGCTCCTTGTGGAAAAGACATAGGTCTTGACTCCATAGAACTGGGAGCCAGAAAAAGTGAAATAAATTTTAAGAGCTCAATTCTGAATGCGAATCCCAACTGTGATATAAGGAGATTTACTTGTTGTCTCTGAAATGCTCCTGTCTGCATTTAAAACTCGAATTAACTGCTAACTACAGTTTGCTTGTTGTCTCTGAAGAGCTTCAGTCTGCATTTAAAACCTTTTGCCATGAATTTCAAATACAGAGATTGACAATGGCAGTTTAGACCTAATTTCTTACAACCGCTATTCCTCTATTAAGTTCAATTATTCAACCACTTTGTCTTTCTGTCACTCTTAGCCAAAAGAATTCGATCGACGGCCACGATCTCACATAACGAGGACTTTCAGCGAGGATAATTGTAAATATGTATGGGGGAGTGGTGATGAAGGTTAGATGCCGAGCTGGTGTCACCGAAGCTTCCCAAAACCCAATAGAAGTACACCAAGAAAGCGTTTTTAGCTCTCTACGACCTGTAACATAAAGCTACAAGTACTTGTAATACAAGTGAATTATGGCATTTTTTTTCTGTTGGATGTACATATTTAAAATACTAGCAGGAGCACTCACACCTAAATACCGGTCCATTGTATTATAGCAACCATCTATTCGTTACAGCTTTCCAGATGTTCGTAGAAAAGCCAAAAGACATTGCCATATTAAGGAGCCTAAGATACCAGCTCTCAGCAGGTTTGTGCTGAGTATCTGTCACCTGATACGAGAAAATGCAGGACATTCACATAGGAAGTGCTCCGCGGTGTCATTATTTTCTCCACAGGATTTGCCGAGTGTGGTATCACTTAAACCCAACACCTTTCAATAGTTTGCAGGAGAGAAGTGCCCGCTGGCAACGCCAAGAGATAGAAAAAATGTTGCAGTCTTCTTATTATAGTTGGAGAGCATACGTTCAGTCTGTCTGCATTCAACAGAGGCATGCCAATAACGGTTGTGCTCTTAACAGTTGAAATAGGCAGACCAAGCGACGGTTCTGATCAAGAAAAAGCTGTCTGAAAACCTTAACTTGCAAATTCATCGGCGATCTCATTTCCAGTTATGCTGTGATGGCCTGTAACCCAAACGAAACTCAAAGAATTCAGACCGCATTCAGAGAGCTTTTGCATTCATAGACCACTTTCGAAGTAGTTAGAGAGTTAAGAAAAGAGCCTTAAGCACAGCTTGGCACTATTTCTCCCCATCATACCATTGTCCGTAACGTAGCTTATAACCATTTGGATAGTATCCGCCTTCGCTTTAAAGACGGATGCGTATGAGCCTAAAGAGGCGTGCATTTGTGTGTCATCGCTCTCCCCAAAGGCACCAGCGCCAGATCCTTTGCCGGTTTTGGAACCATCGTGGGGATTCGATAACTATCCTTTCCTGGTTCAGGTTCTAGAGTGGATAGTTTGAGCATAGGGAGCATCGTGCCGGAAGTCAAAATAGATCATGACTGACTGTGTTGGTATTGTCATGTTTTAAAGAGCGATCTAGTGACCCCCGTCAAAAGGGCAATATAATACAACGGTCAGACACTATCGCAAAGAAACAAAAATAAAGGCTAACCGAGACACTCCTACTACAGGAAAATGCAACAATATCTGCTTTTGATTAGCCTACGATATGGATGATTTTGTAAACCCCTCAATGACCAGAAAGAGAAGCAGATGCATGAAGCTCTATTCCGTTCGAGATCAATGTGCTCACAGGGGGTATATCGATATCCCGAACAGTTAGATCACGACTGGCTTACTACTCAATAAAATTGTCAAAATATTAGATCCATATTTTTGTTTACAAATAGTTTTTTATGTTTGCCATGTTGTAAAGTACTTTTCCTGAAAACGAGTACCTATGCTTTATTCAAAATCATATCTGGTACCACGAGTATCTCGAAGGGATAACAGCTTTTCCACTCATCTGCGTCAGACCGAAGATCTGCCATTGTTTTATTCTGCTATTTTTCCACGAGTATGACATCAATTGGCAAGTTCTCTGAAAGTAATAACACTACAGTGAAAAGTGCTTTCTAAATTATTAGTTTGGGATCGGCCATATTTCCATTTCACACATCAACCAAGGTATGATTGAGGAAAGTGCGTTAGGATCCAGGGCTCCCCGAGGGCTACTGCTCCACCCTATTTACTTTGTTTGACTTCAGGCAACACTATGGGAGCATGGTTTTATATTTAAAAAAAAAAAAAAACTCTTCAGGTACGAAGCTTAAATAAAATTGACCAATTAGCAATTAGTGCCAGGATCCAAGAAACCTCATATATGGACAGTCTGACAGTCTTCTTCTTTTTCTTTTTCTGGTGTTGCGAGTGATCTCGAAGGGATCCAGGAATGTTAAATGAAATTTTTTAGTTGTACTTAAGAAACCTTTGAAATTGTAATGCAATGGTCTCAATCGTACTGAAAACCAATCTTATATGAAAAAAGAACCAAAAAAATTTAAAACAGTTTTTTCACACAGATAAAACGTGGTACCCATGGCGTAATGGTAAGCATGTCTGCCAGTTTCAATTGAAGTCCGTGGTACGAATCTCAACAGGAACCGAAATTGTTTTTCCAAGCTTATAGCCATTCGCGAGGCAAGATCTTTCCGATAGTCGGAATCGGCAGAAAATTGTACATCCGATCCATTCTCTTACAAGGCATGGTTGTGAAAGATTTGCTAGGTCCCGGGGCATCCTGTTGTGCCATCCTATTCATTTTATTTATTGAAATGCAAAACAAGTTCGAGAAACCGATGATCGCTGTAGCAATGGTCAAATAAAAGTTTCTTTTCAAAAATATAATAAAACGAAACAAATTAAGTTCTTTACATATATTGTGGCTTTATTGTTAATAGCGAATTTTACATTAATTATAAAACAGAAGACACAACGTCGCTGAGGTGGCATCCTCGCAGCAACGCAAGTCAGTTCGATTTTCCAGGACTTTGTTGATGTTTTGGGCTGTAGGCTGTAGCTCACGGGTTCCTTGGACGATATTAGCCTTTAGTGCTTAAATCGTTTTCGGATTGTTGCAATAACATCAGCCCCTCACTGTTCCCCACACAAGAGTCCGAAGGAGTCGAGTCACAGCTCCGAGTTATCCAATCGACATTGCCAAAACGAATGATAACACAATTTGGGAATTTGATGTAGAAATGATCGATTGTGTTATAGGCTCATTGGCGAAATCCTGCGTGAACCAGAAGTCATCTAAATTCATGTCATCAATTTCAGGGAATTCACCATCCTTGATCATAAATCTCCCTTTAACTGCCTAACTTCGCTGGTGGGATACGCCGATAGACAGACTGAAATATAAAACTTCGAAACCTACTTTTATCGACTTCTCTATCCTCGTAGTGCTAATTCTGATTGTTTTCTTACTTTCCATCCGGCCAAGTGCAAAACCCCTTGTGAGAGAAATTGTTTGTTTAACGAGATTACAAAGAGAATACTCACAATGTACCTCTAAAAAGCTAGTTTCCTTTTCATGCTTTAACAATAGACAAAAAAGATCAAATAATTAATTAAATTCCTTTTCTAGTATCCGTAGAAGTATGTCCTCATTTGCTCATTTTCATATGATCTTCACAACAGTTTCTCTTCTAGTACAATGCCTTCTTTGCATTTTAACATAACCTATTTTCCAAGACATGAGAGATTACACAGATAAAAATGAAAACTTGTATTTTTCATCGTTTGCTGTGCTAAGTACCACATTATAGCCCTCTTGTTTGACCAAATCGTTGTTGTGCCCTCTTTATACAGCATCCTTCTTGGGGGTAATCTTATTCCATTTTTTTTTTGCATTTCCTTCCCTCATAAGCATATTGATGATTGTATGAATTTTATGTTGGTAGGTAGATACAACGTCTAGTTTGAGAGTCTCGATGTTGATACCTCTATGCATAATATTATGTATGGATGGCATCATTCAAACTTCGAAACTATTTCCATGTGGTTATAAGGCGACAGTAGAAAATAGAAATGCATGCAAATACTTCATGTAGAAGGAGAAACGACAAACGGGCAATAGAAAAGAAGCCAGCTGCAGGAGCAGGAGCAGCATTTTGCAAGCAAAACACAAAACAAAATGAAATTGTAAACTTTAAATGGAACCGAAACGAGTTGCTAAATAACAAAAAAGAAAAAGTTTGTTTTTTATGCCAAAGGACCACCCGCTGACTGCATTTTTCTACAACACAGCAAAAATGAGGTCAGACTATGTATAGTAAATTTCCATTGGTAGGTTGGAGAAGTAGGGATATATATGGCAACTACCATAACACAGCATGGAGTATTTGCAGCCCATTCTCTCGGCGTACTCATATCTCATGTGGCCCCAAAATATTCCCGTTTCTGAAGGATTAATCGAATATTTCCAAAGTTCTGGGATGATGGAAGACAAGGGCCCCGCTCAAGGGAATTGTTCGGTACTTTAAATTACATCTACCAGAGCGAGAAGATTGGGCTCTCTCACCCTTCAACGCAAAATTAATTTGTAAGCTTTATCCTCGCCTCGACGCCAGGACAAGTACACTCTTCGCCAATACCACCACATAGAGACAGTCAGAGTTTATGTGTGAGAAGGAAAGAGAGAGAGAAAGTTGAAAGATCTGAAAGCCATAGCCTAGCCATGTCATAGAGGAGGTTGGGCGGACTAGGCAGAACTCGGGTGATGAATACTATGGCATAACTGCAGTCAAACACAGTAGGGAAGAGAAGTGCATGTTGATAGAATTGGGAGAAAAGCTGTATGTGCGTAATTGCAAGACCACACATAACAGGCAATACATATACACAGATATTTTTTTGGTTTTTGGTTTTCTATTTTTTTTTTTTTTTGTATTATTAGTTGCTCCTTGCGCGAACGGGTTGTGTGTTTGGCGAAAATCGAGAACTCGTAGCATGGAGCTGGCTGTTGGAGCTGGAGTGCCCTCAGTGGCGATGTTCTCTAGTTTGCTATCATAAATAAACGAAGGGAAACAGCGTATTGTTTTACCATGTATGCAAGATGCATTGCGGCACTCTTGTCTATATTAAAAGGGTGTAATTAACTGTGGATGCTTCGGAGTTTGTTTAACATTGTTCGCGCTACGAGAAAATATATTTACTTTTTTTTCTCTCTCTCTGTTGGATGGTTTTGTTGGGTGTTCTAGAACCTAGAATCTAGTACAACACACAACACAAATAACGAGCAAATAATAGTAGTACTACTTGGTACCTAGCTACATACATACATATGTATAAGTAGGTATTTACTGCACGTTAAATAAAATTTATGGCATTCGATGGAGTTTTTGTTGTGTTTTATTTCGAAATCAGGGGCGATTTTATGTTGGGAAAACTTAGTTAGTTTGTTTTGTGTGCTCAAAGATTCTATAGAAATGAGAATTGCTGAGAGTTGAACACGGGCACACTGGGAAATGACAAATAATGGGTTTCCTCAGAACGGAATCAGTACAATTTGGATTTATATCTTAGTTATCGTTACTTGGAATGGATTAGGTCGATATTTGGTAAGGCAGGATAGTAAGCTTAATCAGAAGGTAAATTCAAAGATTGTTTGGAAAATCAAATTGGATTAACGGAGCTTTATGTAAAGACAGGCATGCAGACTCAGCAGAATCATAGAGAAATTAAATGCTGTTCAGTATGAAACTTCACGAAGTTCTAGTTATTATCATTTTATAAAGTCATTATGTTTTCTTAAAAACAAAAAGGGGAGGCTTATGCTAATCTGGAGCACCTTGACCTAGTTTCTGGTTCATTGTACTAGCAGGGTAGCAGCCTTCCATTTTGTTGTGGTGCAGTAGATGGAAATGAAGGGTTTTCAAAATGACATTGTAGTGAAATCGCTTAAGTTAAAGATCTTGTCTTAGGAAGCGCAATTGAGTGTAAGAATACCACAACCGACTTAGAGTGCAAAATTGGGGAGACCTCGAACGAAATCGAAGTCTTAATCGAAAAATGTTGGGTGAGGCATATGTTTACCCTGAACTGTAATGCCAACCTAGGTTAGGTTAGGTGGAATGGGCTGACGGTTGATCTTATTACCGTTACACTTAGATTAATGTAGATCCATTGTGATACCCTGGAGTATTGTTACGTCCTAGAAACCTATGAGTTTATGTTTGGACAGTTTTTAACCATTTTGTGCCCTTAATGAAGTTTAACAGGCTGCTTCTTGAAGTGTCTGAAATTTTTTCCTAGTGTGGCAGATTGCTGGGCATTGACAAAGGAAGTGAGTGGTATCCTGATGTTCATCTTCGTCACTGCGTCCTCTGCACAGGTTATCGATGCAAAAACCCATTTTCTTTTTGTGGTAACCTATAGTAGGTAGTGTCCAGTTATGATACTGATAAGCATTCGTAATGAAGGTCTATTCAATGATGGTAGCTTTTCAGATTCGTTCTTCCAATAAGAGAAGGGTCAAGTGCTGATCCTTTTCTCGCTAGTTCGTTCGCTTTTTCGTTTCCAGGTATACCACTATGATTAGAAACACAGCAGAGTCTAACGTTATGCTGTGTGCCAAGAACGTTTAGCTCTTCTCGACAGCGAAACAAACTTTGATTTGACGAGAGTGGCAGAAATCGCTTTTATTGCTGCTTGACTATCAATGAAAAAAGTGATGTCAGCATGTGATAGCGCCATCATTGACACCTGTTTTGCTGCGTTTGTAACTGCTAAGATTTTGGCTTGGAAGGCGCTGCTGTGATTTGGATGTCTGCTTAGGCTTTCTGAAAAGAAAGCAGCACCTGTTCCAACTTCCATTTTTCAGCCGTAGGTATAAATTGATATAGACGTCTCGTTCAGGTAAAGTGTTTCATTCTCCCAATTCTGTCTATTGGGGAAGCTGGTTGTGAAGGATTTTTCAAAGTCCAGGTATGGAGTTATGTAATCCGGGCAGATAATGTTATCTGCGTATCGTGATAAAATCTGTGCGTGTTCTGTTTGGCTGCTTTTCCAGACATTACACTGATTTAGTCTAAGTGCACTGTTTGCTGCTGCTTCTTGAACATAGAGATCAATAGGTGTGAGATTGAGAATTGCTTTCAATCTTGCGGTTGATGTAGTTATCATTACACCAGTTACGCAAATACAGGCTGATCTTTGCACTTTGGTTAGGATTTTTAAATGCGTGGATTTTTCCAGCGCCTTCCACCAGACCAAATTGCCACAAAATAGGGTAGGTCTTACAATGGCAGTATACATCCATAAGATGATTTTGGGATTTGGTCCCCAGTTTCTGCCAAAAATCCTGCTGCACGAATACAGTGCTATCATAGATTTTTTTTGTCTTTCCCGTATATTGGGGCCCAATTCAGTTTTTTGTCTAAGATCACCCCCCAAGTATCTGGCTTGATCAGAGATCTTAAGAGGGGTCCCATTTAGTGCTCATAACTCAAAAGTAGGTATTTTTCTTCTATTTGTAAAGAGTACCACCTCTGTTTTGAAAGGGTTAACTGCAAAACCCAGCGCTAAAATCAAACGAAGAATAACTCTTGCTAATCGCTGTTTCTTCGGACTAAGAAGGCAATTGAGAAGTAAAGTCCTCTCTGGAGCAACTAAGGTGTCCCTGTATAAGACACTTTTCATCCTTGTTCTTATATACGGCGCAGAGGCATGGACCTTGTCAAAAGTAGACGAGAACGTTCTAGGATGCTTCGAGATAAAAATTCTTCGGGTGATTTTTGGTGCCGTCTGCATAGATGGAGAGTGGAGAAGAAGATTTAACCACGAATTGTAAGGGCTGTACAGCGACACTGACCTTGTCCAACGAGTCAAGGTCCCGTGGCTTAGATGGCTGGGTCATGTAGAGCGAATGGACACCAACGCTCCGGAAAGTCTTCGAATCCGATCCCGAGGGACGACGCAGTAGAGGAAGACCGCGACTCAGGTGGCGCATGCAAGTAGAAGAGGACTTCAACCAACTTGGGGTGCAAAACTGGAGGCAGCTGACCAAGCTGCCTAGAGAAGCATGTTGGTTGAGGCCCTAGTCCGACTTGGACTGTAGTTCCACCTTAAGTAAGTAAGTAAGTAAGTAAGTAAGTAAGTAACTGCAAGACCGCATCTTTTTGTCCAAGCTCATATATTGGTTAGTGTATTATTCAATTGTGCGCTAATAGTGGTAGGGAATTTCCCCGTCGCCAGAGGAGCTAGGTCATCGGCATAGGCAACCACTTTCACGCCACCATGTTTGAGAGCTACGGGGATCTCATTAATCCAGAGCAGGGGTGAGAGGATACCTTCTTAGTAGATATGTATTGTGTTCACGCAAAGATCAAGGCTTTCCCACTTGTTTATTTGTGATCAGGCTGTGGGTTATGCTGATGTGACGAGCCGACCTCAGTCCGATTTCTTTGTTTTTGTCTTAAGTTATAAAGAGACAGACATAAAGTATGAGCAGAACATCATCGACTCTCCACTCACTTCCACTCTCTTAAACGTAAAATTCACTGGAATATTGGAAATAGTTCATTCAGCGCTTTGGTTTCAAGTAGGTTGAGATGAAACCTAGTATCTAAAAAGGTTTTAATTTGCTTGGTAAACCACTTGGTTATCATTATCATGTAGGGTTAGAATAGTTTTCTGTTGAAAAAGCTTAAGTGTCAGGTGGGGACATAGCACAAAGCATTTATTGCTGATCACTTAGAAGGTTATTGATTAAAATAAGCTGAGTTATTTGTTTGGCTATTGTTTTGCCAGAACTTTGAATAATCATGGTAAAGTGCTAATGGGCCTGAATACGCCCGGACAAGAAAAGTTGGTTTTTCTTGCACTCTACAACCTTGTGCGATTTTCCACTTTTAGGGCCAAGTAAAACACTAGTTTATTGATTGCATTTGATGAGAAACACTCTTTGGCAAAATGAGTTTAATAAAACGCATTAGTATACCATCATCGTCCTTTGCATAAGACTTGATTGTTGATATGCATTGGATAACTTTGTCTTCTGTTGCCACAGCAAAATCGTCCCGCCCGCCCTAGCGCTGCACACATTTATAGGTATGCACAAATATGTTAAAATTTTGACTTCGTCAATTCAAGTTCCTAGCCAGAAAATGTTCGTATAAAAAATCAAGATTAAAAACACAACCAGAGGTATTGCTTCCGTGAATTTTTCGAAAGTTACGGCAAGGAGTTATTTAATTTCAAACATAATGTTTTTTTTTAAAGAAATACAATAACAAAGAATTTGTTACTGTTAAAAGTTTTTGAGTAGAATTGGAAGTCAAAATACATGGAAGGATCAAAGCAGATCGATGACCACATTTCTTTAAAGTTGTTGGCGTTTCACCCAGGTACGACAGTGGACTTATCAGTTAGATGCTGCCGTACCCTTCTAAGACGCGAATTATAATGTTTTTTTCTTGAGAGAAGCAAACGTAATGCAAAGTTACTTACGGACTTCTTCACTGGGCTCTGTTCTCTCTGATATCTAATATAAGTATCAGCCAGGATGATACCTACCGTCTCTGACTCGAAAACAAAGAAACAGCTGAACTCATTTTATGTGAACGACCTGCCATAGCCGGGCTATAAATATTTAATGAAGGATTTACTAGTCCCCTTGATATTGGAAACACTCTTTTTTTGAATATTCTTGCAAACTTTTCACTTTACATCAAAAAACGGGACATGTTTCTGGTATTCTTTATGTACATAAAAGATTCCTCTCCGACTCTTTCTCATCACCTCTTTTTGTTCAAAACTTCTACTAGCCATACTCGCATCGCCTGAGCCTCGTCAAACCCGTCGCATTGCTTTATTAGCCCCTGAGATCTGTGTAACTCTGATTCGAGCAGTTCTTGTCTGTCCGGGATTAGTTTCATGCGAAGCCCCCAATACTTCAGACTGTTTTTAAAATGTTACCGAAACACTTGTGCAAGTTTTTCAACATAAACAAACACAATTGCACCCAATAAATGAGCAGACTTTTGAAATCTGTTAACAAACAAAATTATGTAAGAACGGGAAAGAATTTAGATCGTTTTTTGGAATTAGCCAGGGGCTGATTTACCACACACGTGATCGAGTAATACGTGACTGAATTATGTGTTTTTGGCAATACTTCTCACGTTATCGAGCACTTTAGTACCATCATTTGACATTCTTTCTCAGTATTTGAATTGAAGTCGATAAATGACTAATATTGATACTGACCGAATTTTAAAAGAATAATAATATTCACTCACTCAATCACTAACGCGGTTATTCGACTCCCGATAACAATAAGTCAGACACAAAAAAGATTCATTGAGTTCAAAAGCGCAATAAAATCCAATTTTTACCACAGAATTACCTTCACGGAAGTACAGGGTGGGCAATTTAAAACTACCGACTTTTATACGCGTCGTATAAAAAAACAATAATACCTAGAAAGACGATTCAAAAAAGGAAATAAAGTACACACTATGCCATTTAATATCCGCTTTATTTTTTTAAAAATGACACCATTGAGATGGTGGCACGGCAACGCTTGCACTGACGTAGCCTTTTACAAAAATTCGTCATTAAATTACTTAACATTTCTCTCTTAATTTCGTTGATGTGCCTCGTAATCGATGTTTTGAGGGCCTCGATGTTTCGCGGCTTGTCCGCATAAACCTTATTTTTCAGGTGACACCCCCATGTACATCGAAGTGCGCTTCATCGCTAAAGAAAACGTCGTCCAAATCAAGTTCTTCTTCGTCGAGCATATCCAAAAATCGAGTGCAAAATTCCAATCTTTTCGGATGGTCGGTGGGTAACAATTCTTGGGTGACTTGTAACTTTTACGGATGCATGTTTAAATCATCTTTAATGTTTTTTCTTAGAGTTGAACGCGGAATGTTTAACGCGACGGACTGTTTACGCGCAGGACTTCTCAACACAGCGCTACGAGCTCGTTCAACAGTTTCAGGGGTTCTCACCGACCTACGACGTTTCCGAGTGCTCGATGTTGCCTTGGCCGAATTTCGAAAGTTTTTAACCCATAACAAGATTGTTTTGTAGTCGGGAGAGTTTTCATGACGCTTAAACTTGAACTCTCTTTTAAACGCGCGACGAACTAGGACCATTTTTTCACCATACCGAAATACGCTTCCACGCAGAAAACGCGATGTTTCGCGTTCCAGTAAACCATGTCGACTAACCAACAATATCTGACGGAAATGGCATAGTCTGGAGAAGCGCCCCGCAGTGTTACCACCTTTGCAACTCGTCTAGTTTTTTATCACGACGCGCTTGAAAGTGGGGAGTTTTATATTGCCCACCCTGTATGTACATTTTACAAGCATTTTAAGCTTAAATTACGACCAAATACGAACCTAAAAAAACCTCTTCATCTTAATGAACTCATGTCCTTTTTAATACACCTGACCATTTACTTAAAAAGGAAAATGAGTACCCATATTGAGCACTGCTTAAATTGAGTCATTATTTGTTAATTATAAACCACCCCTCTTGTGAGAGGCAATTAGTTTTTTTTCTACCTATCTCGCACCTATCAAAGAAATCATTTCGAAACATTCTTTCGTCCTTTAAAATTTATGCAGAACAACAGCACGCCTCCTAATTGGACTTCAATAAGCTATCATTATTTATTGTTCATCCCATTATCGATTTTATTTAAATTTATCATAGAGGGATTTAAGCAGAACATCTCTGGGAATTCATATTCCCTACAAATAATGTAAAATAGACCATCAAACTCGCATTCATGTATCTCCTCCAGTGACCCTTTCATCCAAGATTTATATTGATGGGATTCGACTATAGAGAGTCAAAGTCTTTTCTCTGTGTCTTTTACATATACCTGTCAGTCAAAACTAATATAAAAGCAAACCATAAATCCTTTCATCGTGTTGTTTCTTTAACCCAAATCAACTGACCCCGTAGGCAGATAAAGGCAGTTTCGACATATTGATCCCTTGACCAAATTATTTTATGAAGAACAAGGATTCAATGCGTTCGAAAATATCTTATATCGTATACAGAGTTATCCTACGGTATACCCCGGACTTGAAAATATATGTGTACCTAGTCGTATATTCGACGGAAGTGAGATTTTATTGTGCTAGGATTCGCAGGAATGTGAATTTAAATTGAACAATAAATAAATGAATGGGTGAAATTCATTGCTCGAAGAGAAAGTGTTGGAAATTAATGGATTTGAAAATAATCCCTTTGCTGTCTGAATTGAAGAGTTATTTTAGACCTTTTGGTTTCGGCTGCCGTTCGATACGAAAAAAGCACAAGCTTTTAATTTATTATTGTTACTTAGTCTTTCAATAGGAGGTATATATATAAGTTGAGATGAAAATTAATTAAATTGACGGCAACTTTTGCTTCACCTCCAAGTTGAGGATAAAAAAATTTTTCCCTCGTTGTTGGACAAGGAATCCAAGCCAAACTATTTAGTATTACAAATAATTTCTCATTTTACATTCATTTGGATGTAAGCCGGTGGTGAATATTTTACCTATAAATTCTTTTTATCCAGCGTCACACGAATGCATTTTTTTCTCATTAACTTTTCATTGTTCTCTATGTGGAATGTGCAGATTATCCTTTGCCGTTGGAATGACTTTTATAGTGAATGTCGCCCGGACATGGGTCGCATTTTTTATTTCTGTTTCTTTCAATACTGCAACGCAAAACCATAATCCAACTCTTAAGTGTCACAACTCACAATATGAACCTTCATAGACTTATTTTACCTCATCCAAGTTAACTAGCCCCGAAGCCAAGCTCTTGCGGGATTATGAAGTTCTTACGAATGCACTATTCAAGGAATCGCCTCACAAAAGCTAATCCTAGAAAACATTTTTGCATGCACGTAGGATGGTGCTATACGCAGAGGGAAATTTCAAAATCAACGACTTTATTATTATCTTTATCTTTTTTTTTGAAGAAAATTATAATCTTCAAGGTTCAAGCTCTCGGTATGTGTGTGGGTCGAAGATGCAGTAAGGGGTAGAATAGATCGGTCCCTAATTTACTCATGTATATGAGGAAAGCATCAACAATAAGCCTTTCATCGTTCTCTATTTCATTTTATGAATTTTATATTTGATGCTGGTCATGGTCACTATCACTACCACAATACCTACATCCGACACACAAGAGGATGAGATAAAGTGCATTGAGAAGGTTCGTTGTTGTGGATGAATGAGTGTTGTGTGCAGTGCATGTGTCGGTGAGTTCATATGATTCTATGAATAGTATCATCAAAATGTTGAATTTGTGATTATTGTGGTGTTGTTAGGAAAGTAAGGACCGGAAATTTCACACTAACTTTCGATTTCTTCTCCTTTTTTTTTTTAAATATGAAAGATTTTATTTGCCAAACCTTCGTAACATGTCCATAGAAATAACTTTGTTGATGGTAACGAAATATGTATTACACTTACACCATGTACTTTGGTAGAGGGTTAAAAAAAAATTGTTTTAAAGCTTAAATTATTGAATGAATATATTCGTTAGTTCGCTTATTCCTCAATTAATTTATAACTTATTCATTTATTAATTTGATCATTTAATCAAATACTCATTTACTCATTATTTCTCGTATTTATTTATCCACGTATTCATTTATTCACAGGGCCGGATTTCTTTAAAATGCCCTGGGCACTGTAAAAAATGCCGCCTTTATTATTGATTTCTAATTATTTGAAATGTTAGTGAGATCTATAACTATATAATTAACGAATGAAATGAATCAAAAACGTAAGGTTTGAATTCATTTATTGTTTCATAATTCATAATCACATAAAGCTTTTTATAAGAAAATAAAACGGATGTTTATAATAATCGTTTTCGTTTTCAAATGCAAACACGTCTTAATTTCTTTACTGCGAACTGATCTATTTGTATTTCACAATTAAAGCGTTCAAACAAATCCGACTGGAAGCACAGTATCGCTAGACTATTTAGCCGACTGCCCGTCGTAGTTGAACGAAAATAGTTTTTGACTCTTTTCAAAAATGAAAATGAACGTTCTGCGTTGCACTTCGTCACCGCTAATGTCATAAATATACGATATGCTATTTCATCATGGGAAGGTTTGTAGGAAACGGCCCGACGATCTCTATCATAAGATATTCAAAAAAACACTAAACGATTCTGCATGCAGAATATTATCTTATGTTGTTCAAGAAGAACAAAATGTTGCTTCTCAATAACCCTAGCAACGTATTTCGTCAAACCGACAAGTACACAAGGGGAGATTTTCAAAATAAAGTACTGTCTACAAACCTTTAAAAAAAAAATATATATAAAGTACTTCTGCAACCAAATGCGCTTTGCATATTTGCACATGCCTACTAAGCATTGTGTTTACGGGATAATTAGCACGAAGTGCTCCGAAAAACGAAGTGTGTCAATTCGTCCCGTACCGAATAGACAGCATCCGCCTTGTGCTATTTTCACCCGTTCCAGTTAAGCAAAGAAATCGCCATTACTTTATTCGTGTAACAAAGTAGAGAGAATTCTTTTGCAATCAAGTCGTCACTAAGAACAGACATTAAAACTAAAAGTGGTCGTATACCGTGGCACCGCGTGTGTGTGTTCAATTTAATTTATAATAAGAAAAAAGAACTGGCAAAGAGGAATCAACCCCTAAAAAGTAATTCGGATCGCGCAGTCGGCGCTAATAAATACTTTTCTCTTTTTTTTTGTGGCCGGGATAGCAAAAAAGAAAAAAAACGATTCTCGAGTTCATAAAAAGTTAAAGAAAACCCACGAGGTATCAAAATCGAGGGCAGGTAAGAATATGCAAGCAAGGGTTATACCACAGGTATACTTAAACCTGAATTATTTCGTTTACCTATAGGACTTGTTTTGCACAACCCCCAGACGATCGTGGCTGGAGTTCTTACTCCAGAACCCCAACGACGTACAACGTTGCGAAGGCGACGTGCTCAGATATAGATAGAGGCAATCATCCATATGAGGATAAATGGTCCCCTAAGCAGGTATAGTGATGTTCTAGAAAAAGAAAAGAAAATACAAAAATTGAGAAAGTAGCAACATCCTAACGAATGTTCTTTCAATTTAGGGTACTAAAAAGAAGAAAACTTTTGAGTCGACGTCGGGGGCGTATCGTCAGGAGGCGGGGCAAGAACCCCTCCAGTGGACCCCATAGGTTACCGGTAAAAGGAGAACGAAGGCAGTAGCGGGGATCTCCAGCAAAAGAAAACAGAAGGGGGCGGCAGAAGAGCCAGAATAAGAGGAAGAAATTAAACAAAAAAATAAGAATTATAAAACAGATCGAAAGTGAGATAATAAAGTGGAGGGTAAGATAGAATTTTAGAGTGTAGACAAATTTGGATTCGGACAGATAATTGTGAAGGAGTAGAGCAGGTATAACGATAGAAAGAAAAGCTGGACGATAGGAGATCAGACAGTATAAAGTGCGTTGTGAAACAGTGAGAAAAAAAAAGGGAACTAGAAAAAAAAATTTTTAGAAAGCATATAAGACAAGACACAAGTCACACATAGAACCGAGTTTCGTTATCGTACGCAGCAAAAATTTTTGCGAGTAGCTTGAGGAAAAACGAAAGACGAAGACAGAAAGTAAAAGGAGAAAGAAAAATGAAACCAAAGGGCATTTAAAAATTTGATGTATGAACTTAATTGGAGGTGAACAGAAAAAAAGAGAAGATAGTCCATTTATCTATAGAAATGCATATGAAGTTAAAAGAAGATATGAGTTAAGATTGGAAAAAGATAGAGATGACAAAAAGTAATTGAAATCTTAGAAGCAAGTTATGAGTACAGTTTAGAGAGGGTTATATAGTTAGTGTAAGTAAATTGGAATGTGACATCTCATCCGTCGAAGGAGATTAGATGAAAGTAAGGGTAGTTGGGGAGCATTCCTTCACTTAAGTTGTAATACTCCACAGGGTAATGTTCGGTAAATAAATTTAATGATCCTCCAGGTCCGTCGCATCGCTGCTGTGCACAACATCGAAGAGCTGCGGTAAGTGAGTTTGATTATATTGATACTCTATATACTAAATGTTAAGATATTACTTTAGTAGTTTGAATTTTTTTTTGGTATGTGAGTCAGGTTGACTGGTAGAAAACAAATTGTTTTTGTTGACCCTGTTGAGTATTAGAAAAAAAGGAGGAGTTTTGGAACAAAAGGAATATTTACGTATAGTTTCAATATGAGATTGGTTTTTTTTGCGGGGGGTAAATAAAAAAAAAAAAAATTTTTCTTTCGATGAATGTGGATGAAGATAAAGGAAAAGAGATCATGTTAATAACCTTAAGTAAATAAGTTAAGTCTCCCATGAGGTCATGGATGAATAAAAGTCTTATTCTTTGTAAATTCAGAATGAGTTCTTAATTGGTTTTTTTTTTTGGGAAGTGGAAATGGAGGAAGAAAGGATGCTGTAGGAGAAAAGGAGTTAGTAACTTCTCTTTTCTTTTGGTTTTTGTGTTATAGGGCTGTCGCAAAAGATCTTTTTTTGGGGAGCACCAGCGATGGCGTAGGAGCCAGCGGAGTATTTTTTTTTTACTTCGACTGGCTATGAAGGGTGGGTAGAGAAGCTCCAGGGGGCACGACGACCTATGCCCCCCCCTTTTTCTCTGGATAGGGTGGTACAAAACAAAAAGTAGGGAACAGGAAAAAAGGATTTTTGAAGGAAGGAAAACAAAAAAAAAAAAAGTTAGCTAATCGGTTGCTAAATATCGGGTTCCGCATTTTCGTGTGAAGATGGTATAGATACTCAGAGCCGCTCAACACCTGAGGCTAAGGCCTGGAAAAGGAAGTAACACCGTCCAGCAGCTGGTGACAAGATCCCCCCCCATCGACGAGCAAAGCGTGGCACCTAGCAGGCCTAAAGTCGCTCAAGCTGTGGACACCCTCATGACCCCTGCCTGGACGGGCCTATGGGTCTGTAGACATAGGTCCTAGAGGTAGGGAGGGTCGGAGGAAGAAAAATTTTGAGAAGAAGCAAATCATAAAAATTTACGTTACAGGTTTAGGTTTAGGTTTAGATGGCTGTCAGGAAAGCAGAACTGACACACTTAGACCAATATTAGGTCCATTGTGATACCGTTTGGGAACTTGGTATATAAATCGTTCGTTTTCAAGAGTTTCAATAGCTCGCATGGTGAATCACGTTCTATTTTTTTCTCGTAGCAATATGCGTGGAAGTGCACCAATTCGTCATCCAACGAAGGTTCGAGGTCCGAGGTATAAATTTTTCTTATATGATCTGACTTCTTACGAATTTCGAAGGAATTCTAATCTCCAAATTCAGTGATAACTGAAAACTTTCCGTGAATTTCTTCATCTGGTTGGCATCTTCTTCGCAATTCAGAACCAAGATTGTCAAGAATGATGTTGAAAGTGTTGACTCGAAAATTATCCCTTCCTGACAACTGAACATCTCCATCTCGTGATTCATCAGCCTGCAACTTTCTCCTTCTTCTTCTGAGATTCCTAACGCTTTCTGTTCATAAACTTCAAATTGCATTCGTGCATCAGCTAGGACTTTGATCAGTCCACCTCATTATCAACCTTTTGCAATCTTTGGCTGACTGCATCGAATCTCGAAAGTAAAAAATGCCAAAGAATCTGCATGAATGTTGTTTCCAGTCGTTCAAGTTTAATGCGAAGTCCTTTTGCTTCTTGCCTCGTGATCGCGTTCTCAGTGATATCTTCTTCAATGGTGATTAGAGTTTCAATTATCTTACCATAGTACTTGTTGAGCACCTTAACTGCTTCTTGACGAGCTGACCAAAGCAATCTTCTTTCCTGCATGAGTTCGTAGAATTTTCCAGCGATGTGTAGATGCAGTAAAAGAATTGTACAATGACTAGACTATGTTGAAATAAGATGCTGCTTCGGGGGTACTTTCGACTGCGTGAATCCTGACCAAATTTATCGAATGACTAGCACAAAAAGCGTGCTTACGTCGTTACTCGTCTTCGAACTTAGTTACATAGATTATCTTCCCTTGAGTCGCCTCCCATTATCACTGTTTCGTGCTCGGCAAAAATCCTCGATCGAACCCTCCAAGTGGGTGCCGGGCGGGCAATGTTCACTACATATACTTATCAGTGTCTGTACGATGTCAGACGGTGACAGCCAAGGTTAGGTTGGATCGCTGGGTGGTTGTGACTTCTCAATAGCACAATCCTTAGAAATCCAATCTCACCATAGATACGAGGTTCCTAGTTTCAGTGGTGGTGTGAGCTTTTATAATCCGTGCCGAAGAATTAAAGGTTGGGGGATAAACCAATCAATAACGAGCTCTTCTGGATGCTTGGCAGGGTCCAGAATAGACTAGCCTTACCCCGGTACACGGCTCTGCCGGGGCTGACCTTTTCCTTCCGGAGTTACTCGTGGGACCTTCTATGGAATTTCTAAAAACAAACAAACAAACAAACAAACAAACAGACAAAAAAACGAACAAAAAGACGAAAAAGAAAACTGGGGGGAGGCAACGAAAGTTGTACACATTCTCCGATTTGGCTGAAAAGTCGAAGCAGGAATGTGAGCCAACGGCCAAACCTTCCACCAGTGGGATACTAGGTTCGCACACAGGCTCTGAACCAGCTGCAAAGCCAGTTCAGGTCTGTGCAGTGGGAACCAAGAATCCCGACTCTGGCGAGCAGCACAGCCCGCTGGAAACTGGTCAAGAACATGCTGCAAAGCTAGTTCTAGCCAGTGAATCGGAGGGCAAACGGACCGCCACTGCTAATAGTGGGGATGAAGTCCCCAATATTAGCTTTGAAAGCAATTCGCCTGCTTTGGTGCCATCATCAAAACAGGACGAGGTGAAATTAACAAAAAGGGGAAATGGAGGGGTGATCAACGACTCCGTCTCCACCTTGAATGCCCTTAAAATAAAGGACACGGGGAGGGCCGTTCAGACTGGCAGGGTTGGAGAGGCGAATAGCCACCCTACCTCTGCGGGTCGGTACGTACCCTCGTCGAGTGCAATGAATCCTCCAACTGGTGGAGCAGGAGAGGTGATTAACAACTCCAGCTCGGCCAAGGGGGGGACTCAGATCAAAAAAACGCCCGCTCAGATACGTCGCCAAGCCAGAAGGGTAATTGAAACGGTGGGCTGTAAACCCGCAGTGGAGAGAACCCAGGGTGAGGTTGAAAGATTGAAGTGGGCAAGTAAAATTGCAGAAGAGACCAGCCAAGACTCAACGTCGAAGCGAAACAGGTCGTTTGAGGTTGAAAAACCTCAACCAAAAAAGCCAAGAGTCGGGGTTAGCGTTCCATCGACACTGGTGCCGGGGCAATCCTTTGGTGACGTGGTAAAGGGACAGATTGTTGTCGCGGTCATCGACGGGAGCAATATGGATGGAAACATCTCTGCCGACAGGTGGGCGGACGTCAAGGCTCACCTCGCTTTCAGGTTTATACCTGTTATCGAGGCGAATCCGGGACCCCTCCCAAGAATTAGCGACGCTGGCTGGCATCAAAACCGCGTCAAGCTGATCGCCTGCCAAGACCAGAGATCGCTTCACCTATATAAACTAGCTGTCAGCGGTTTAGGTGAGATCTGGCCAGGTGCTAAGCTAGAGGTTGTGGCAAGGGAGGATATCCCAAGCAGACCGAGAGCTCGTGCCTTGGTACCGGCCCTACATGAATCGCGGGAGATGGTTCTCCAGCTGATTAAATACAGCAACCCGGATCTGCCCACTCACGATTGGACGGTTCCGGTGATTGAAAAAGAGTCGGTGGGTCGTTATCGGTCGGCTCTTGTTATCTTGAATAAGGAGTCATTAGAACCCCTGGCGGCACGCGGGGGTGTTATTCAGTACGGGTTTGACAACCTAGTGCTGAAAATATACAAAAAATATGAGGACGCTGCAAAGCTTCCAAAGCAAGCGGCTGAATCCGAAGCCAAGGAGTCCACTGCGAGCGTCGAATCTTCCATCATGGAGACAGACGCGGTAAGTTGCTCTGACTCTTTGGAACAGCTGTCTTGCTCGAAACCGGTCGAAAAGACTACAACAATAGTGTCTGAACAAGACGCAATAGACAACAAATCGTCCGTTAAGGACGATAACAACAAAGGTGGAGTCTTAGACTCCGACGATGAAATGCTTGGGGTTCTCCTTTCTGAGGATGAGTTGCTAGACTCCGCCTCAGATATGGAGGACCTTAATGCTACAGTGTTGGAGATTAAGCTGGATGATTGTAGCAATGCTGCAAATACTCCAGATTAATCTCCAACACTCCATCAAAGCCTCAGCCGGACTCCTTCTCCGACTAAGCAAGTCCGGCGAGGATATAGTCCTGATCCAGGAACCATGGATCAATAAATCCGTGGTAAAAGGACTCAGGACGAAAGATTATTCTCTGCTGTATGTGACGGACAAAGGTGAACCAAGATCCTGCATACTGGCAAAGAAAACACTTAACGTATTTTTACTACCTAATTACAGCAATTGCGACACCACAACAGTAAAACTGCAGACCAACAGTGGGACTTACTGGCTCACGTCCGCCTATCTAGGCCATGACCAACCGGGGCCGCTACCAGGAGAGACGCTCGAGCGCGTAATAAAAAGCGCAACAAAGCTCAAAGCGGAGCTCATAATAGGAAGTGACGTCAACGCACATCACGTAGTATGGGGGAGTACGGACGTAAATGAAAGGGGTGAGTCTCTTTTTATTTTTATACTAAGTACTAACCTTCTTATATGCAATATCGGTAACGAACCAACCTTTGTCACAAAAAACAGACAAGAGGTTTTAGATGTTACCTTTGTAGCTCAATCAATCTATAACAAGATTAAAAATTGGGCTGTATCTAAGGATCACTCCTTCTCTGATCACAGATACATCCAATTTAGTCTAACAGATGACACACCAAAACCCATAGGCTTCCGTAATTATAGGAAAACTGACTGGGTAAAATTCAGGGAAATCTTCAAACATTGTTACAACTACAATGACAATAGCTTCCCTTCAAACCCCAAGGATCTTGACAGTAAAGTCGACGATCTAACTAGTGCTCTTAACCATGCCTTGTGTAACTCCTGTCCTCTTACCATAGTAAGAGGGAAGAAGAAACCACACTGGTGGACCAAGGAGCTAGAACCGCGCAAGAAAAGTTGTGCGAAGCTTTTCAATCGAGCCAAATCTTCCAGAAATCCCATAGATTGGGATCTATATAAGGAATCCCTTAGGATTTACAAAAAGAGGTTACGAATAAGCAAAAGATCCTCTTGGAGAGAATTCTGCAATAAGATTGAAGACTCCTCAGAGGCATCTAGACTTAGGAAAATCCTATCAACGAGTCCAAACATGCCAAGTTCTATAAAAGATGAAAACGGCAACTGGACCAACTCATATGAAGAAACACTAAACTTGCTACTGGATACTCATTTCCCTGGTAGCTCGTTGACAATAACAGACGAGGAGCACTTGCCTCGAATCGCAAACCAATCAGGTTAAGGTTTTATCTCTAAAGATATACTGTTATGGGCAATAAACAGCTTTGACCCTTATAAATCACCAGGGCCTGACGGAATCATCCCTGCGGAGCTGCAACAGGTTTCAGACATTATCATCTATAACTTAGAGATGATCATGAAAGGATGTATCAGCTATGCATATATTCCCAAAGCCTGGAGAGAAGCTAGGGTCGTCTTTATACCTAAAGCCGGCAAAAGCTCCCATGTAAATCCAAAAGATTTAAGACCTATTAGTCTATCATCCTTCCTCCTTAAAACACTGGAAAGAATGATTGACATACACTTAAGACAAGAAATTAAACCTAGTCTGATCTCAACGGCGCAACATGCCTATACAAAAGGTAAATCAGTGGAAACTGCACTCCACTCTCTGGTTTGCACCATTGAAAAATCCCTGCACTATAAAGAATACTCTCTCGTCGCATTCCTAGACATAGAGGGTGCATTTAATAATGTTAAAAATTCAGCAATCACTAATGCTCTTGATGGGCTGCTCATAGAGGAACACATCAAAAACATGATAACAACAATGCTCAGCAGCAGAATCATTAGTTCCGAAATGGGGAACTACAAAACAAGCAGAATGGCCAATAGAGGAACCCCGCAGGGAGGAGTTTTATCTCCCCTACTGTGGAACCTGGTCGTTAACAAATTGTTAATCGACCTAGAGGACGAAGGTTTCAAAGCTATAGCCTATGCCGATGATGTAGCAATTGCCGTTTCAGGCAAGCACCCACAAACCCTAGCTGAGTTGCTACAAACAGCACTTAACAAGCTTAACAATTGGGCTGCAGATTGTGGTCTGAACATCAATCCACACAAAACAGAATTAGTTCTCTTTACGAGGAAATACAAAATTCCGGATTTCAAACCCCCAACTATTAAAGGGGTAACTCTCACACTGTCAAATCAGGCTAAATATCTAGGTCTCATTTTTGACAAAAAACTGACCTGGAAAACCAATATTGAGGAAAGAGTAAATAAAGCCAACGTTGCACTCTTCTCCTGTAAAAAAGCCATTGGCGGGAAATGGGGTTTCTCCCCCCAAATCACCCATTGGCTGTTTACATCGGTAATTAGACCGATACTCACATACGGGGTGATAGTCTGGTGGACAGCACTAGACAAGATGATCAACTACAACAAGCTGGCCAAAGTTCAAAGAACGGCTAGTCTGTGTATTAGTGGTGCACTGAGGACAACCCCATCGGACGCCCTCAATGTACTACTAGATCTCACACCCCTAGATATCTTCAGCAAACAAGTCGCAGCTAGCTCAGCTACTCGACTCAGAGCTACATCACAGTGGACCAATAATCAAATCGGCCACACTACCATTCTAGATAACTTTAGATTCTTACCGAATCGATCCGACTACACCACCCCCAAGTTGGTGTTTGACAATAATTTCCAAGTAACCATACCTTCAAGAGAAGCTTGGGAAAATGGCGCTCTTTTGGAAAATGAAGCAATACACTTCTACACCGATGGTTCAAAAACCAGCGAAGGTGTGGGAAGTGGAATCTACTCAGAAAAGCTGAATCTCAGTCTTTTCTTCCGCCTACCCGATCATTGTAGTGTGTTCCAAGCGGAAATTCTGGCGATTAAGGAGGTGCTGTCTTGGCTCAAAGAAAACGTCATATCCTCCACGGATATTCGGATCTTCTCAGACAGCCAAGCTGCCCTTAAATCTCTTGCCTCTGTCTCTACAAAATCCATCACGGTCCAAAATTGTCAGATGTCTCTGAGGGAGATGTCAAATCAGTTTAACATTCACCTTTCATGGGTGCCAGGGCACAGGGACATACCAGGCAACTGTATGGCAGACGAACTAGCCAAAAAGGGCACGACCACTTCCCTACGCTCAGAATGGAACAACATAGGTGTACCTATCGCTACATGTAAACTCCTGCTTAGACAGGACGCTTCAAGGATAACAAACACTAGATGGACTGAGAGTAACACATGCCTTGCAACCAAAAAAGTTTGGCCGTGTGTGGACTCAAAACGATCAAAGAGTTTGTTGTCCCTGAACCGTCTGTGTCTAGGTTCTACCATAGGTGTTCTTACAGGACACTGTCTAATAGGGAGACACGCCAAAAGACTTGGTGTGTTTTCCAATGATTTCTGCAGAAGCTGCATGGACGAGGAGGAGGAAGAGACCGTTCAACACCTTCTTTGCTCATGCCCTGCACTGCTTCATAGGAGGAAGGCTCATCTCGGTGAATTCTTCTTCGATGATACTAGCGACCTAGCGTACATAGACCCTAAAAGTCTTTCAAAATACATTAAAAGTTCCACGTGGTTCGACTAGCAGGTGATTAACCGGCTAGTACCGTAATGGAAGATTAATAAGTGATTAACTCGTTAATCTTACATCGGGTTTCTGAGATCAGTAGGTGATTAACTTGCTGATCTCTGTGGTATCACAATGGGCCCTAGCGGCCTAAGTGTGTTAGGCAATGTACTCATTGACTGACAGCCACTTCCACCTAACCTAACCTATCACTGTTTCGTCGTGGTAGTGTATACATGCACTCGTCGCTACGACTACGACGAAACAGTAGCACAGGCAAGAGGTCAAGAACAAAAAATCGATGTATTGAAGACGAGTATCGTTGACGACGAGTGTATCAGAGCGTTTTATTCATCGTATTCGCGTGATTTTAATTTGAATTGGCTCAGATGATATAAAAAAAATGAAATGTTAGATACTTTGTTTTGTAACTTTCATTAACCACTGTTAGATAATTACCGAGTTGAATTCGGGAAAATGTAGATAATTAACTGCAAATGAATAATGCTTATCGGAATTTTGGAGATTTACAGTAATAATTTGATGTGTTTCAGGCGTATGTAACCCCTATGTCCAGAAAAAAGTTTTTTATGACTGAAATTTTTTTTGACTTTTGATTCAAATTTGCGAATGTGCCGCCCTGTGCCTAAGCACCGAGAGCTAGTACACCTAGGTCCAGGGTTGTTTTTTCATGTATTCATTTGCTCAATTATTCATTTATTCATTTATTCATTTATTAATTTATTTATTTATTCATTCACTTAACCATTGTCTCATGTTCTAGTTTATTGATTTATCGATTTATCTTTTCGACTGATATTGTCTTTCGCGAAGAATTGGCAGGTCCTTCGAGAGTAATTATATACTGCCATGAAAATTACATTCAAAAATAACCGTTTGCAATGGGCATAAGATTGTAGGTTCTTGAAATTGGTTTCGCCTGAGGTTTTTACTACGTCATCTTATTTTTTTTTATCTCTTACAAATCCCTGTTACATCCACTAGTAGGTAGGCAAGGCCCCGAGAGAAGTATTGTCATCCAAAGTTCTTTCTTAGATCTAACAAATCCCTGTTGGGATGCAATCGTCAATAATATGATAGACGCAGGCTAGGCCTTTGTTCGCTCCAAGCTGTTGCACCAAAATATTCAAGTACCAAAAATTTAACTTAACTCAGCTATCCTTATTAATGTTCAATTAACTGTAAAAAATACATTAATTTATATATTCTTTTTTTTTATTATTTTTTTTCAAACCCATTTTGTGTATCCACCTCTGTTTGTATCAACATAAGCTTTTCACATAAAATATTGCAAACACATCTCTGCTTAATTAGAAGCGCACAATGC
This sequence comes from Melanostoma mellinum, assembly GCA_914767635.1. Taxonomy (NCBI): domain Eukaryota; kingdom Metazoa; phylum Arthropoda; class Insecta; order Diptera; family Syrphidae; genus Melanostoma; species Melanostoma mellinum. The sequence goes on along the minus strand of OU612058.1, from coordinate 230,782,374 downwards.
TGTATTCATTCCATGAAATATTATGCTTATAATTGTATACCAGGAACGTCATAACATACCTATACTTGATGGAAAATATTTGATATTTCATCACAAACAGCATTTTGTTTAGAGCACACTCGAAAACACACAAACATGTGTTAGTATTATACATCACACACTACAATACTCAACATTTTTAATATTCATAAAGGCTAAGTCGTGAGCTGGTGCATGTCAAATTCGTTAGGGGCTGCTTATTGTTGTTGTAGTATAATAATTTTTGATGAATGTGGACTTGCAAGAGAGAAAAAGCTATTCATGAATATTAAATTCACAAACAAAACAACAACATGACACAAATAAATTGAAAATCATCTATACGTTTTAATGAGTTTGTTTAATTAGACCTCCGTTCAAAAGTGTGTGATTATAATACCTAATTGATGTTACAGTTACATTGCACTACTATATCGCCCTTTTTAAAAATATTTCATGTGTTTTTTTCACTAATTTCTAACACTTTTTCCGGTAGATGTTTGTAATTGGTTAGTGAGAAAATTGCAAAAAAGTAAAGTGGGCGATTATTTCTTTATTTTTTCTACTTTTCAAAAAAATGTGTTCAATTTGAGATTGAATTTGCTACGGTCTTATGGTTTATTTTAAGTTTTGATTGATTTTTTATTTCATGTAAAACAAAATTGCAAATAATTTGTTTTATACATACTCGTATACAGAGTTCTCTGAGCTGACGGCAATGCCATAGTTTTAAATTCATTCATTATATTATAAACCAACTATGGAGAAACAAATAAAATGCATTACTTACTTACTTACTTACTTACTTACTTACTTACTTACAAAGTTTTCTGAAGCCATTTCGGTTTGGTCTATCGCAGTATACCAGTCTGACATTTTAGAATTAAAAAATTAATAAAAACGGATTGTAACAAAGTAGCTCACACTTTTCTCTTTTAAAAATTTCTTAGTTAAGCTAGCATCACCATCAGTGTTCCTTCTTCTTCTTCCCTTTTGAAGTTAGTACGGTCGTGATCTCAAAGTGATAAGAGCCTTCCCAATTAGAGTGTGTCAACAAACTTATCGATTTCGGATTCTTCTCTGTTTGAGGATACCCAAATGCAGAGTTCTTGCATTTGTCTGATGTTATAAGAGCATTTTGATCCTATCTATTTGTTCTTTGGCGGTCGTGTTTGAACGTTGTATGACACTGCCTTTTTGAGGGATTTCTCCTTTGAACACGACAATACCAACTGAGCCGTTCGTCCTCTACTTTTTTTCAAGATTGTTTCTTTGATGTGAAAGTTTTCACGCATATTCGTTCTCCTGAGCATCTGAGCTACTATCTAAAAATAACTAGCTCATCCTTACCTATAGTCAGCAAAAAACCCTCAAGACTCTAGCGCTATTAAATGATATGTTGTTTTCAAAATATTGCGGCACTTGCAAGCTGTTTCTTCCTGCTCTGACTGTAAATGGTAGTTTATGTGATATCTTTTGTTTCTTACGATATTTGCTTTCGAAATCAATTTCTCTTCGAGTTTGTCAATAAAATTGGATATTGAGAATTGCTTAGTTTGAAAACTGGTCATGAAAATTCTAAAAGTAGCTAATTTAGCAAAGCCACTAAGAGAGTTAAGCTCTAACTTAATCTGCTTTTAAAATACGAGCAATACAAACTTTGGACAATAAGTGTCTTCTTTTGGAAACTTTAACCACAGCTCTTCTACTCACAAAGATAATATTTCTTGCAGTGTTAAAAACTACATCAGAGTTTGTGCGTAGCCTTAAAATGTTATGGAACACACGGCGATCATTAAGGTCAACAGTTGGTGATTCTATAGGAGACATCGATGCACATTACTTTCGAACCTTCGTGGATCGTTATGCAGGGGAAAAATAGAACCTAGTAAAGCATCCTTAAATGACTTCTTCTGAGCCTAATGTTATTTCTCTTATTTTTGAATAAAAAGTGTTAACCGTGATTAGCAATCCCGTTGCTTGTTTTTAATTTTTTTTTAAATCTAGCAAATATTATTTATCACTCCAGTTTATATAAGAGGGAATAAATGTAATGAAAAAAACTAAAGACCCTTATCCTTCCTAGCACGGCATTGCTAAATTGTATAAAAAATTAGTCTGTGACCAACTAGCATTGAATGTAAACACGTTATTTGCCAAGATCAACACAGTTTGGTTGGAAAAGAAAAAGAACGACCGTCACTTACCTACTATGCCTTATAGATATCAAAAATGTTCTATAATACAACCAACACCCATTTTTCTAAAGCTTTCGACTAATTTTCAAATAATTAAATTCTCCCAACAGTTGGTCTTTTTCACCTGTGGTCGCCGATGGGGTATCTTCAAATCTGTCGATAACATTTTGTCAAGTAAATTTTTTTAATCTCCTTTCCAACCCTTTTAAATTCAGGGAAGTCATCTAGGACCTCTTCTATTCAATTTTGATATCTTTATTTTCTTCCTTCTGCCTTTATTTAAAAACGAATGTCTGTATGTGTGTTCACTATGCGTTTCAAAACTACTTGACCGGTCGGTTGTTTGAACATCAGCAAAGTTTTCTTGCCATTTTTCGAAAGATGACGCCACTATTTTTTTTTTTTCTATTTACTCTTAGCGAAACGCACCCTTACAACGTTTCCATACTTCCCCGGGTGCCGAACTTAACCTAGGTGTACTAAACCTGACATACCGTCTACAGCTCCTAAAGTTGAAAATTTCTTCGCAGAGGGGTCTGTGCCTTGGTTGCGGGTCTAATACCTAGATCAGATACATTGAAATTTCGCTTCCAATATTCTTCGTCTCTCATCATCTTCTGGATACTATTATTTGCGCTGAGTTCTCCGATATTTCTATTGATTTCCAGACGGAGCGGAGAGATCCTGTCTACTCGTCTACTACATTCGAGCTCTGTATGATGAGCGTCAGTCGTCCGTCAACGAATGGCGCTACTGTCATTCCAATGAATCTTTTTATACAAAAATGGTTCTATGCATGTATTTCCGGTATAGACACCTAAGCCAACCCCCCCCCCCTTTCCCCCCTCCTGATTATGATGAAATTTCTATGGTTAGTAAGTTAAGTTTAGATGTGGTGTCCGTGGCAAAAATGTCTTTCTACGAGTATCGCCTTTCGCGAGGAATTGATAAGTCCTCCGTTAGTAAAGTCATTTCCATGAAAAGCGCTTTCCCGATTAGCCGTTCGGACGTTTGGCGCCGACAGAAAATAGTTGCCTCCATCTTACAAGACATGGTTGTGAGAAATGCGGTAGGTCCTGAAGCTAATAGCTCTGTTGCGCCAGTCTATTTTTATTTATTTAGTAAGCTTATTCAATGTATGGTTTCTGCTGAGAAGTCTACATACTACCGCTACCGGATGGTAATAGAAAAGGGAACGAGAACCAAATCGGGAACACCAAAGCACTGCACCGGTTTCGAAAATTCTGTCAGCATTAGGATGCTACATAATCCCTCAGTAGCATGTTTCATCCCAATATTTCCGTGGTAACAGGAATGGGAAACTTAAAACTTTCTGACATTCTTTAACCATAGCGGGTGTTCCTGAAAAATGTTGGTTTATGGACAATTTTGTGTAAACAACACTTGAAATGCAAGATTTTGATAGGTATTCGCTGATGATGTGAAGTTTTTGATAAATGATGATTTTGAAGTTTGATAATGAAAATGGACTCAACCTCTGCCCCAACAAATGCCAAGGCTTGATGTTCTTAAAAAAAAACTTAGCAACCATAGATATATTTATATATATATATACAATTGTAAAGCCCACGGTATTAGTTGAGCTTTTAAACGAGCTTACCTGAATATATCAAAGAATTGTTAATAATGAAAATAGTTTGCCTGGTTTTATGAACAGATATTCGTAGGTGTTTCGATACCTGCTCTATAAATATGCAAAGTACGACCTCAGCTGGAGTATGCTTCCTAAGTGTTGATTCGTTTCTACGAAATACAAAACTAAAGCATTTGAATCATTACCTTAAAAATTTAATGGACTCACTATTGATGGGACTCCGTTTGATAAACCGTGCGATTAACCACACTTCGAGCATAGAATCAAATTGATTATCGCAAATGCAATTCCTTTTACAAAATCGCACCATGCACGATCTAAGCTTATTACCGGACATATCGATGTACCTATTGCTTTGCTCAAAATTACGCAAATTTAGATAGAAAACATAAAACCCAATACAACTTATTAATAAACCCAACGAAATGCTGTGGGCTATTAGCAAGAATTCTAAACAAAGTATTCAGTCACTTTTCCACAAAGAACTGCTTAAATTTTTATTGACAACAAATGGGAAATGCACCCCATATATCATATGAAATTCAAACGGGATATGGACGCATGAAAAAAAGCTTCCCAGTGTTATCCACTTCCGACAAAAAATTCAGGGAGTACCAACCGGTACACATAATACAAATGTTTTGTGTGTATTAAGAAAATGAGAAAAAATAAAAATAAAATTATAGTTCATCCATAAGTAGAGAAAATTGGAAACCGTAGGTGTGTAGCACTCCAACGAGAATTTGATTTATCCTTATACCTGTCTCTATTCGAGGGCAACTTCTTTAGTATTGTTGTATTAAACGTACATTCGTTGTTTGTAGAGAGCTATAAACGATGGTGCATATATCCTTTAAGTTTGGAACAAAGCAGTGTCTTTGTATACGAAGCACTCTGTTGATCTGGTTTCTGAAAAGTACCTTCATCCGGACTACATGAGGATGATGCTGACGATGATGATTCTTGAGCTTCAAGTGCAGAATTGCCCGATGCAAGGCATCCCTAGTGAATTTCACCGTAACAACAATTTAAGTGGGTCTATAGACAATTATTGTACGGGAATAGTTTCCCAGAAGAACAGATATTTATGACATCCCCATACACAGACACACGTCGTCTCTTGGTTCTTCGTTTATAGATTAAATCTTCTCTACCCTGTTTAGCTCGTGCATCTTTGTTGTCATCGTCATCGGTGAAATTGGATATGAAGGTGGTTGAGGAGCTAGAGACGCAACGTTTATTGTGCAAAATTCAAGAAAATTGTTTTCCATTGTCAATAAGCATGAAGACAGTTTATTCCAGCAATGGCAGCAGCGAGTGTAGGAACCATCAAATTCCATAGCTTATTTGAAAGCACCAGAGAGAGAGAGAAAGTGAAGAGTACATTTGTTTTTTCAGAAATGATTATCCTGTCAGCTAAAATAATCGAAACTCCTTGCTGGCTTTTCTTTGCCTCTCCACTGTGACAATCGAACAAAGATTGGCAAGCAACACAACGACCGTTGCCGCGCCGACACCAGTTTAATTCTAATTGAATCAAATTGTTTTCGTTCGAAATAGTTTGTGTCCTGTTCATGTTCAGTGTTCTGTTCAACGTCCCTGCTTTTCAAATCTCAAATCGAAAAACATCCTTTCTACCGAAGTTTCAATTTGTACTTTCTGTTCTTAATTTCTCTTTGGTTCGTGGTTTTTGGTTATAAAACGATAGAGATCGACTCACAATCACTATCATGACGACGACGACGACGACGAAGTCGGCACACTACAGAGGGGTTTGGGTGTTTGCTTGTGATGCTCGCTAGTTTGTGAATAACTCTTAGGCCATTCATATTGAAAGGTCCTTTGACACAGAAGCAATTCATATTTCGTGGTTTTTTTTGAATTCAGCAAAATCATCAGCATGGAACGCGTCCTGGTGTTCCAAATCCCATGCAAAATAAACACCAACACCTTAACGTGTGTGTAGAAAAAGAAACCTGAAGCTAATGGTGTGAACACTGAAAGGTAAGTTAATTGGAAACACTCAAACCTCTGACGATGCTGGCAACGACCGACGCACGGTTGGAGCCATGGCAAACGAAGTAGGAAACTCACGTCAGTTGAGAAATTCTATATGACGTTTCATTTGTTTCATTTGTTTGCTCTTCTAAATGATAATAATTGCCGAAGGACTGATCCGGTGGAAGGGCTTCTATGGCAACCACAGTTCAGGTGTATTTTAACAGCCAAAGTAATGAAATACAATTTTTCCATTCAACCCAAATCTCTTCACTCCCTCTGTAGCCTCTTTACTCCCCCAGCGCCAGCATACATACAATTTCGAAAGGTTGGGCGTTTGTGTGAGGTGAGATGAATTCAGCTAGAAACGAAAGGTTTTATGCATCAATAAGCACTACGGGGTAAACAAAATAATAAAAATATATGTCTGCTGATTGATTTATTCAGCGGAAAGGAAATCAAAAAAAGTTTTAATACCTCTTGTCTTTGCTATTCACGAGTCAACATACGAATCGAAACGATCGATATAACGCGGGAAACGCAACGCATTGTTTGACGATTAATAAAAAACATTTATTTCTTAATCGGACGTCTTTATGTGACATTTTTGTATGACTCGATGCAAAGAGGGGGTGAAACTTTTTTTTTATTGTTGGCACAGACTTTGACGAACCGTGTGGAATATGTTTAATCAAACATTTGGAGTTTTTATGGTTGTTATATGAAACACGATGAGAACAAATAAAAAACAACGAATTGGAAAACTTATCAATAGAATAGAGTAGTTTTTATTGCTGTGGTGTTTGCAGATTTAACAGTTCACTGAAAACCGTTTTATATTCCCGTCTGAAAAATTAAGTGTCTGGCGGTACCTATATCATCGAATGGGAGGTCACATGACGTGACGTGTTGGGATACGTATAAAGATTCATGACTGCTTCGAGGTGTACGCTATTCATTCAAAATACAGGAGCAAATATTTATCGAAATAAGATATTGTTTTTTCAACGAGTGGATTTCATAAATAAATGAACTTTAGAATAGGTTCGAAAAGAAGATTTACATCTTTGTGGTCTGGGCAATAAAAACTAATTTTTAATTCGTTCTCTTGACGCATTTATGCTATCTGTCCTGTCTTCTGCGCTTCCCTTTAGCCTCAAAATTATCATCGCGTTGCAGAAATAAACTACCACTTTCAAGAATTCTCTGAATGACAGAGAATAATCACTCCAGTTTATTTCAATTTCTCAATTTTATTTATTATAATTTTTATTGACGGACATGCTGAAGCATCACGAACTGTAAGATAGTTTCGAAGATGCAGTCGTGGCGTGCAAGAGCTAATATTAAATCGGGCTCAGATAGTATTTGCAAGAGAACCTTAGGAATCCTTAAATAACATAAAACAAATTCACTTTCCGCTGTCTGTCTGTATACTTAAATCCTTTAAACTACGGGACGGATTGTGGTGCGGTTTTCTTTTTAAAGTAGGTAGAGTGATCCAAAAGAAAGGTTTATATGTTTATTTATCATCCCCAAACTCTCACGGCAATATACGCGGGAAAATACATGGGAACTTAGAAACAGCTTGGGCGGATTCAAAATTCTTTCACAGTTATTTCACGTTATCCTTCAGCAAGGTCCTTATCAACTTTCTAATTTCTTCGAATTTGATCCAGTGATGCAAGAGATCTCTGCACGTGGGCGGAAAACTAGATTCTCTTTCTCTCGTTTGAGTTCCGGGCCATCATGGCATTACTGGAAAAGAGACCGTCGGTGAACTAGCAATGCAAGGATCTTAGACATATTTTTCAAAAAACAGTCACTAGGTCTGTTGAACACAACCGTAGATGACATTCATTTTTGCTATACCGTAGCAGAAAAGAATGTGGAAAGCTTTTTGTCGTTGACACTTGGCATCTCTCTTTTGACCAAACACTTAAATGTGTTAGGCTGAAGTGACACCCACGCTCTGTGCATCTTGTGGAGAAGATGAGGACACCACAGAGTACTTCTGTGAATGCCCTGCTTTTTCACAAACTTGTAACTTAGGCTCCTTATCATGGCAGCGTCTTTTGGGTTTTCTTCAAACATCTGAAAAGCTAGTACAAATAGAAGGTTGCTATCTGGAAGTACAATAGACTGGTACTTAGGGCTGAGTGCTCCAGTAAGTATTTCCTTTTCAATTTCAAAAATTCTTCCACCGCTTAAAATTTTGAAATTAAATAAAGATCATAATAATTTGTGTTTGAATATTTCAAAACTTTGATGTCTTTGAATCTGAGGGAACCGTAAAACTTTGAACTTTCAGATAACCTTCACCTTAGCCCAGCAGATGTTCCTGACAACTGTTTTTTTTTTTTGGCAATGTTGTGTGAACATCGTCTTTGAATAAGTCGGAACCGAGCAACACCGCACCGTGGGGTAACCTTGTATCATACAACATAAGTACAAAAAGTACCAAAATAAGCGATACTCATACTAATCGTATCGTTTAACAAGGTGGGGATCGCGTTTTACCCGGATAAGTACTTCTCAGGTTTTACTATCTTTTATGTGCAATTAACCGGGAAAGTTAGTTATTCAAACCCGGTTACGTGCCTCCTATTAAAAAGACTCGCTTTAATACCTTAAAAGCGTTCGTAACCGAGGGAGTATGTAGTATTGTTTGTGTTTTTGTTGGACATTGATGATATTTCAATTGCTGTGAAGTCAGTGCCCCTGTGTTGATTTTGAAACAAAACAAGGAATGTTTGATTTTTATTTTGTGTAAGTAAGGTAGTTATCCGAAAAAATGCGTGCTTTTTAGATAAACGTGTTGATAATTGAGGGCGTTAAGCGGGTTGGTTGAATGTCCGATGTCCGGGGAGGTAAATAAATGGGAATTGCTGTATTATAATATAATTTAAGTCTTGCAATCGTGCAACAAAATAAATTTTTGAGACAACAATTAAATATGACATTCATGACATGTCTGTATTTCTGTCTTTCCGTAAATGAACCTACAGCCTGAAAAGCTTGACCAATTCCTCTTCAAGATTTGCAGTAAGGGTCTATGGGGAAACCTACTGATTGGTTTTCGCAATTGGGTTTCCAGCTCTTCAACTAACGGTACCTGCCATACAACTTTTATGAGGATACTAAATTTTCTCTAACGATTTCGATAAAGTTTTATGTGAGATTATTTCTTTTTTAAAAAGTCTAAGAACGGCGCTCCCTATAAGTTTTTTTTTTTTTAATCGATTTTCTTGTCAATGAATAACCCGATTTTGACGAAGTCTCATATTAAAGAAGTTATGCATATGTTGTTTGAAAATGATTGAATATCAACATGGGATCGATCGGGTCGAAATGCTGTATTTTAAATACTGTATGTACAAAATACTGTGTGATCAAAATACTGTAGGTCAAAATTTTGTATTCCAAAATTCTTCATCTCAAAATACTGTATGAGCAACACTGTTTTTCAAAAATAGGTTTCCAAAAATACTGTATTTTTGCATTATTCTTTTTCTGAAAAACTAAAGGTACAACTAGAAAACTTTTAATGTTTTAGAAAAGTAAAGTATAATAGGTAGGAATTTTTCCAACAAAAACAAAATAGCGAAAGATTTCAAGAAACATATACAACAAAATCACAAAACTCCTTGAACTGTAAGCCAAAGTACTGTATATAAGAATTCTGTATTTCAAAACGCTGTAAGTAGACTGAAAAATAAAAATTGTTTTGAGAATGTAAAAAAGTGTGCTCTTTTTTGATCATACAATTTTTTGAAGTAGTATTTTAAAAGCAGTACTATACCCCTTCAGTATTTTGACCCTATAACTCTATCAACATTTCTTATTAATTTAAAAAAAAAAAATTTGATTTTTTTTGAATATTTTCCAAACTATGACTATGATTTTTGTTGAAAAATTCATTTTTTTTCAAAAAGTGCAAGATAATAAACCGGATCTTATAAAAAACTGCTCAAACGATTTTGAGTAAATTTTTTGCGTTTATAAAAATTAAAAATTGATAAAAATTTGATTTCTTAGATTTTTGCTAGAAACCTCTGGAAGATTGAATTATAATTTTTGTCAATATCTTATGTGATTTTATTCAAATTACATAGTTAATGTTTAGCTGGCACACTTGTACCACTAAATCGATTGTAAAGAGCGAATACTTAAACCTTCTTCGTAGATTTTGGTACTGTAATCCTCTAATTAGCACACAATGGCAAGCTCGTAAGACCCAGTCGTGCCCATTTCTCTCTTACAGGAAATTTTGGTCTAGAGAATGGGAAAAATCATTTTTTGTTTGCATATCTTAAAGTTTAGACATTGAAAAATATGCACTTAAAGGATTTTTCCCAAATTCAAATTTTTTTTGCGAGATACAGCGGATTTTGTGACGCGGCACTTAAACCGGCCGAGCGAAGTGATCACACAATGAACGGCAGATGTTTTCCAGAAATTCTTTCCTTTCCGACTTGAGCTTTATATATACTTGAATAACAGTACGTACCCAATATACATACCTGGAATTGTCCACACAAAATATACCTGGAAGTGTGTATCTCTATTTACAAATTTCAAACGCTTTTTTCTCAAAACTCCTATTGTTTAGGTGGTTAACACGATATCTCAAGTTATATCTGACCGATTCCATTGAAATTTCTTTGGGAATCTTCTTTAAACATCTCTTTAACTCTTGAATTTTGGAAAATATTAAGCTGAATTATTTTAAAAAAATTTGTAAAGGTCGAAAAACAGGGGGCACTAGATGAGTTTTTGACTATTTTTTGCAATTTTTTTTTATGTACTTTAAAAATCAATAAATATTGTATAAATGAATACTAATAATGTCTTTAGTTTTTTTTAATCCAAGTTTGAAAAATACCCAAACAGTAAGGCTCTAGACCAAAATATTCCCTTAAGTCACGATGGACACTTGGAAATTTATTTCGAAAACCAATCGGTAAGTAAATGCAACCCGCTTGAACAGACTGAGGACATAATGACAAACGAAAGAAACTTTTGATGCAGATTCAAACTTTAACTGAAGAAAATAAACAAAGTAATAAATTGGGTGGAGCAAAAGAACAGGGACTTCCTAGCATATTCCTCACAACCATACCTTGTTAGGAATTGAGAGGGCCTACAATTGTTTGCCGATTTTGAGAAAGTGCTTTTCAAGGCAATGAAATTGATAAAAAGTGCACGCAATAACCAGCATATTCGGAGAAATGGAACACATTCTTCTTCGTCTTTTACGGTGGCAACATGAGCATCGTGGCTTAGAAAGGATCACATTGCACACATTTGTCTGCCCCACACTATTGACATACCAGCGATAAGATATTTGCTGACAGGCTAATTTGGCCATGTATTCCTCGCTGGTTTTAAAAAATCTGTGATGTGTGTTAATCCAACTTTTTGCGATGATCGGAAGCACCTCATAATTTTGATGATATTCGTCAGACAGTCAAAAAAAAAAAAAAAAAACTGTCTCTACGATTTTCGAAGCTCAGTATATTGGAGAGCTTGCTACTAGATACATAGACATACATTTCTTTTTCTCTACTGACTTAGCAATGCAGGTTTGTTTCATTGTTCGCATTTATTAGCACAGAACAGACCTCAGTTTATTCTAAAAACAAAGTTCGGCAATGATTGCAACACTAGCCTGACCAAGGCTGCTACAAACAGAAATAGAAAATAGAATATGTTTAACTTTATCATTAGCATTTGTCAAATTTTTTATTCATATCCATGCTACTGTCATCCCTCAAAAATACCCTAAAATATATCCCGTTATATGAAAAAACCGAGAATAGAGGAGAAAAGTAGCTTAAATCCTATGAAGCAAGAAGTAAAGATGTGTCACCGTGAAGTAATAAAAAGTTGTTTCACCAATTTCATTAATTTAATGCCTACTTATATCCCAACCTAAAAAAAAAACCATTCGTGTCCTGTAGTCAAATTTACAAATAACATTGTTTGATTAATTAAACAGACAAACTCTCGTCAAGATGTGTCAGAGCCTTGTCCCATAGCAAATGAAATTCTGAAATAAAAAACAGCCACTTAGGCTAGCCAGTGAGATTTGATGGCACAAAATGTCCTTATTTTTGTAAGCACCTCGCATAAAATTGCTAAACTTATTGGCGTTTTTTCTTTGTTTTGATCAAACATTGAGCAGCATCAAAATAGAACAATAAAAACAAAAGAAGCTCATCAAACAACCCTTAAAAAAAGCTCAAGGCCCACACTAGGAAGTCAAAACTCAACAATAAAAAATCATCATTATCCAGTTCTCTGAGTGTGACTTCTCTGGCCTTTAGACACGGCACTTACAAAATCAATTCTCATTGGAACGGGAACCTATTAAAGTACAAAAAAAAAGAAAAAGAAGAAAGGAAATAGATCGACAATCATTTGTGTTTGTTTCGCGTTGAATGACGCATGTAAGGTCCTGTCGACGACCACACCAATTTTCTTTGGCCCACCACAAATTATTCCTCCCCATCAAACACCTCTGGTAAACAAGGGAGGAACTTTGTTGCGTCAACACCATTGCCTGGGAGATCTCTAATCCGACAACAGAATTTGGCCCCGTTAATGATGATAATATTCAATGGCATTCAATATCATACGGACAACAAAATAACAATGCGAATAATGGCAGCATAAAATCACTCCGTTAAACAGAAAATACCCTTACATTATCCATCGGAGATTTGAGTTCATCTTATACGGATTTGTGAGTATCTTTTGGGTTTCTGCGATGATGGTGATGTAGCTTCACATACCTACGATTCGATGTTGGCAAAAGGAAAGACCAAAATCAAATGCTTGTGTACAAAGATGGAATTTTCGACTGCAAAAAAATATTACACACGAAAGTGGAAAAAAATCACTACCGTGACTGTGGCCGCGTTGGTTGCCACATTTAGCCAACGCCCACAGTTCAGATCATAGAAAGTTTAATTTAAAAAAAAAAGGAAGAAGGAAGTTTGACCATCAGGGCGCTTACGAAAGCAAAAGCCACAAAAATATTATCCGCACTCCCAGTGGTTTTATGGTTTTTAAATGTCATTACGATATGAGCTTTCAATATGGATTTAGGTGCATAACAAAGCCCAATGTGTTTGAACAACATTGAATGAGCCTTTCAATATTATGTTTGCCAGCTTCATTCAAAAAAGGTAACTAGAATTTTAACGAGTAAACATCGCTACCACAATGAACTTAAAAGTAGGTAGGGAAACAGTTTAATGTGAATTTTAAATAAGGTACCTACATTAAATGCGAGAATGGGAGCGAAAACATCAATCGATAACCCTTTCAAAGTGTGTATATCTAAATTTCGGTATGTTGAAAAAACAGTTAAACAAACGTGACAAGAAAAAAATTTTTGGGGGAGAAAATCTGTTTTTAGTATAGGGAGGCCACAGTAATTTTCTCTGTTTGAGTGTATTTTATATCGAATCCTTTCATAGATCGAAATGTTGTTTGAATAATTGTGCCATTAAAAATAATTTTTTTAACTGCCGTGAGTTCAATAATTCGACTGATTCTTTGTGGAAAAAATTTTAACACCTCTCAGGCCCTGAAACTATAATTATATAGTTTCATTATAATTTGTTTGAATGGTCGAAAGAGGTAAATTGGGCAATGAAAGCGCAATTCGAGTGTGATATTAACTAAACTTAGTAGCAGACGAGATATGCAGGAAGTCAGTCAATGGCATTATCATCACTTTGGCGGCAATAATGAACGGCTTCACCAGCGAAGCTTATAAGATTATATTGGTACTCAATTTATAATCTTTTCCTTCCTTCTAATGGGCGCCAAATACGTTAAAATATCTTCGATTTATATCATCACCCTCCGCAGAGGGGAGTAGTAAATTTCACACATTTCACACTTAACAAAAATTGTGACCTTGCAAGCTTATTTATAATATACCGCTTGAACACGCTAAAAATGTGGTTACGCAGTCAATACGAACTTTGCCAACCTTCAGACAATCATTAAAAATCCGGCCTTAAAATGAAAGAAGTTTTTGTCTAGCTACACAAAATTCCAAAGGAATTGATTTTGTGATTGTATATCGTTCGCACTCTCCTCACACTTTCAAATTATTTATAACTAGCAGACCTACCCAGTTTGCAGTGGCTTAATTTTATAAGAGTTCGGAAAAGGTTCCGCAAAATCTAAACTAGTGAATGGATTTCAATGAAATCTGGCACATATCATTGGATCTGGCTCATACATATTTTGGTTAAATAAACCTAATTATGGAAGCAAAAGCTATTGACATTTTTCAAAGAAATAATTTTTTGCTTTTTTTCTTTTCTGTGAAATCTGAACAAAATTTTCTAAAAGAAAACTTTAAAGACATTATTTGTACTATTTAAGCAGTTGAATAATGAGGTCTTGACATTCTTGGGCTTTCTCGGAAACGGATCTAAAAGGAAATAGACATCTTTGATTAACTCCTTCGCCATGTTTTAAAACCTACTGTTGCTGGCATGTTGTACCATTTTGAGTTTTCTACATAAAATTGTGCATTTTCCCTCGCGTACTCTGGATATTTTTTTAATTTTTTTTCATTTTGTGTTATAACTTCAAGAATAACTGCAAGCCGCCGAATAAGATCTTCAGAAACTCCAGCGATCATTGAAGCAACTGGTGGATTGACAAAAAAACTCTTGGATGTGCTGCTTCCATTACTTGTTAAATGGGTCTAATTACTTCATTCAAATGGCAAATTGTAGGCAATATGGAGAATACAGGAGATATATACACATACATAAGCCTTACTGCTTACAGCTCTGTTCTTTGAATTTGTCAGATTATTCATTCCCGGAGCTGTAGTTCCACATAATCCCCCACCACGTCTTACATAATTTATTAGTTTGGATGGTTAACCTTCGCAATGATCGGCACTGAAGTCGACTTTTCTACACAGCCATTCCCGATTGCCAATATCTATTTGGAGGTCAAGAAAGACATTTATTCTCAGGTGAACTGTGTTATTGACAATTTGACAGAAATCACCTCACCGTGAAAGGCCTTTTGAAATCAGTGTAGCAGTTTCAAGGTTCCGTCCCCATTTACGTTGCCGTTCCCGTAAAAATATAGGGATAAGGTAAATAGCCTATGTCCTTCCTCAAGTTCTAGACTATCTCTGTACCAAATTTCATTTAAATCGGAGCATCCGTTTGGGCGAGAGATGGTTACAAAGAAACTCGACAGAGTTAATTTCGTATTTAAAATAGTAGTAAGGATATCCATAAGTTCTAGACTATCTCTGTAGCATATAAATAGGCTCAATAGCTTGGGCGGTAGATAAAAACAAAGGAAAATAAATAGACAGAGTTAATTTCGCATTTATGATATTAGTACAGACTCTCGTTCCCGTGGAAATATCAGGGCTCTGTACTGTACCAAAATTCATATAAAAAATTTCAGTAGTTTGGGCGGTTGATGGTAAGAAAGAAAAAAAAAAAGACTGACAGATTTAATTTCGGACATGTAACATTATTAAAGCCCCCGGTCCCGTGGGAATATGGTAACAGTTCGCGTTAGAATATGGGAATGACTTAAAGTTCATGTTACTCTGGGATAGTGTAGGATTCTAGCGGTGAAAGAATTTTCGATATCGGTGCTGTTGTTTTTAAGTTCCTGTTTACGTTTCCGTTCCCTTAGGAATATTGTAATGAAATATGTGGCCTATGTCCTTCTCCTGATTCTAGACTATCTTTTTACCAAATATCATTTAAATCCGTTCAATAGCTTGGGCGGGAGACGATAACATAGAAAGCCGGACAGATAGAGTTACTTTCACATTTATAATAATATTAACTAGCTGTGCCCGCGACTTCGTCCGCGTGGAATAGTGACTTTCGGCAGCATTTTTAATTTTTTAGGCAGTGCCAATAATTGCAGTGCCAGTGCACGAATTATTGGCACCCTCCTGCCAAGAATTAATCTTAATCTAAAAACTTAAGAAACAATCATAATCGGACACTTACCAAATCTAGTCTCCTTAGCGAAAACACTGTATTTTAAGCAGTTACGTTATTTGTCTACTTTCAATGGCCAATTGAGCTTTTTTAACATCTTTCTCCTGATATAGGCTGAGTTCCAAAATGCAGAAACGGCGCAGATGCTGCAAAGTCATGCGTTCCGAATATTAAAAAAAGAAAATTTCTACAAAGTCACTAGTTTCTTAACGCAGTTTTAAGGTATACGATACGCAGTAACTGCGCAGTGAATGCATTCATTTTTTTTTGATTCTGTTGCATACTTAAAATCCTCATTAAAAATAAATGTCATATTTTCACTTTTAGCTCCAAGACTGTTTTTTTTAAATGCGTTCCAAAATGTAAAACCAATGCAAAGTAAAATATATGCAAAGCAGTAAAGCTGTGCAGTATATGCACAGTGAGACTGTAGTACTGCCGCAGTCCAACTTTTTTTCTGCATTATGGAACTTAGCCATAATTTTCTTGTTTTCGGCAGTTTATCAAACTTAGAAGATTAACGGAAATGTTGTATAACTATTGGAAGTCTTAAAAATATATTTTTTGGCATTGGCAGTGCCAATTATTGTTGTTCGATAAAACTAGTTTTTGGCACCCGAGTGCCAATAATTGAAACCTCTTATTTATTGGTACCAATCTTTGGCACACTTTTAATTAAAAATCTCCCAATAAATATGCGAGTAGTTTATATAAAAACATAACTAATAGTTAAAATTAGGACAATAAACAACTAAATAAGACTTACTTAATCTTAGGTCCTTAGTAGAAACATATAAAATTTTGCAGAAATTTGATTCTTTTAAATCGTGTTGACATTATTATGCATTACCACACATCCAATGAAGAGCTTACTCAATCAAAGCAAAGACGCTAGACCGAACGTAAATGGGGGAAAAGCATGGTGAGGTCGTGGTCATTTACAACTTAAACTATTTAAACTAAAACTAATTTAAATTGTTTTTGGAAATACCTTCAACACTTTTTCAATCGATCGCACTCGCATATATTCAAAGAAACAAAAATAATTTTTACTTCTGTCTATAAAATGAATCCATCAAGTGTCAACTATGCTGACAGAGGGACTCCCTATAGATTCAACAAAGTAGTTCTTTATTCCATATGAAACACAGTTTTTTTTTGGGATACCTATTTTTTCAAACTTTTAGTCAAGTGATTAAGACCACTACGAATATATATTTTTTTAATTTCGTTTTGTGAATGCTGTATGCTTTTCCTTTCCAATGACACTACACATGAGCGCCAGTTCTTTTATTATTAAGGAAATGAAGTATTGGAAAAACTTGTGTGGCTAACTGACGGACTCCAAGTTATTTTATAAATTTCATAAAAACAAGGAGCATTACTTTAAAAAAAATTGCTAAAAAAGACACTCATACGCCACAGTGACAAAAAATTTCACAAGACTACTAATTATCTTTTAGTCCAATATTCGTAAGTAAGGAACTGGAAAAACCTTTCTGGTAGAATGCCTGTCAACCAGCAATTAAACATTCTTGTAATACCAGACTGCAAATTTTGGCTATTCGCTTGGTTTTCTACGTTTTCTAAAACTCGATTTATCTCTTCCGCTTTTCATTCCAAAAGACAACGAATGTTGGCGGGTTTGAAAAAAAAAAAAAAAACATCAAAAGAGAGATTGTTTTTTATTTTTTGATAAAATGGGTATTTTTTTGTCTCTAGTCCTATTTCCTGTCTCCATTGCGTTCCTTTTTCATTTTAATCTGCATTCCAAAGTTAATTTTCATAAAGGTCGCACTTAAACATCAACAATGAACATGAATATTTCTCCTTGACTATTTTGAAATTCACTGACTTAAGAAAAAGAAAAGGAAAATTGAAATCAATCGGTCATCCTGTCACGCATAAAATCAAGATGTTTTCCAAACTGAATACTGAAAAGAAACAAACAAGAGAAGGATTCCCTAAAACAACAGTAAAGAGAAAGACTGCTATTGCTACTGCTACGTCTTTAAGTAAAATGAAATTAATACCAGAGAGGATTGAATCAAGTGGAATGTTTTTATTTTCCTCAGCCCTTTTGCTTTGCTCCTTTTCACCTAACGCACAGAATAGAAATTGAGTGAAATAGTGATTATGAATAAAAACATGTTTGTCTTGGCTTTTGATGACGGATTCGGGCTCACTTGCCTCGCTTAAGGCGATTAAACATAAACCCTTCTGTAGAATACAACCAGACCACCAAACACAAAGAGAAAGTCACAAAAAATAAAGAAGTGAAAACGAATTATTTCCATGTCCATGTCCATGTCTCGAAATGATTTTATACCGCACCACCATCATCACATCTTGACATTCGTTGGTAGTGTTTAACTTTCATGATGGAATATTTCGGAGAGAAACTGAAACACAAAAATCTAGTAGCACATTAATAATAATTTCCAAAAGGGTTTGCCCTGTCAACCCTCCCCTTAATCATTTTGCAAGAGCATCCATTTGCCCAGTCCAGGCCCAACAACCAGCATACCGACACAACCAGCGTACAAATGTATATCTAACCTTAACATTTATATAATAACACAATAGGTATGTAGTAAGTATAAAATAAGCATCTGTAGCCGGTTCCTTCCTAATGACGGACTACAAACAGCAGCGCAATGAGTATGATAGAGGTTTGGCTTTTTGGTTTGAGCGTGGGTGAGTGGGTTTGGTGGATATAGAAGTGGGTTATCGTAAGCTTGAGCACAGAAGGAGACTTTATGATTAATTTGTTGCAAATGCGCTTAGAACCAAGAGTTCTTACTCTACCTCTCGCGTATCACTCCCTCTCTCCTTGTGGGAGTACAATTTCTACTGAACAACTTGTTCGAAATTCAGCACTTGAGCTTTGGAAGTTAATCGAGGAAGAAAGGAGGAATGTCAATACAGTCTGCTACTAATATTTATGAGGCAAATATATATAATTTGGCAAATGGAAGGTGACGTTGTGAAATAATCCCTGAAAGGGATATGAAAATAATGAAAATAGAAATGCAAACTGATTCGTTGGGATTAGGAAAACATTATTTCATTTCGGGTGAAAGATTGTGATGATTATTACAAATCGAATAAATACGGCTTAAATTGTATAAATAAGAAGAAGAAGAAAAAAATAATTCAATTTCGTAACTGAACATTGGAGCACAATATGGCGCATAGAGTCACTTAATAATTAAAAACAATTGCGATTGAAAAGGAGCTTTAAAAAAAAGTTGGTATTATGCAGAAGTCAATGAAAAGCAAATACGTACTAAAGCGTGATTTTGTTGGCTGAAGAAAAGACGAAGAAGCAGGGCAGACTTGTGACGAAGCAGCTGTTCGGCGACAACATAAAGAAATCTTGAGCTTGAATTCGAGTTACAGTGACTCAATAAGAAATTTTATCGACGTTTAAGAAAAAATTGAACAAACTTATTTTCAAATCCGTTGATATACAAGGTGTTCCGTGATTCGTGTTACATACTTTTCGGATGTGATTTTTTCTTAGAATATGATCAAAATATTCTAAGAAAAAAATTGTTTTACAGCATAGTCCGTTTCTCAACTTCGACATAACTTTTTGACAATTTAAAAAAAGGCTAACTTTGGTATACTCTGACCTGTGTTAAATTCGATTTCTCTGTCAATACTAATGGTAGAGACTTAAATTTAGACTTAATTTTTTTTTAAATATAATAATCTTTAAAAATTGACTTAGGTTGGGCTCTAAAAGGCTTACAGCTGCCAGATTTTAAATTTTAAATGGTGTTCAAATTTTCTTCTCGAAGCAAAGTTTTGACTAAAGTTTTGACCAAGAATCACACCCCAAAGTATCTAAAACGAATTACGGAACCCCCTGTATATGTGGGAACATATGACTTTTGCTATTGCTCGATCGCTGTCTGCAAAAAGGCAATGTGTGTGGTGGTTTTGCGTGTGACGTGTGGTTTTCAAGAAGAAATAAAATGCAAATAATTTGATGGTATTGACAAGAATTAAGCTTTATGATAAAGATGAGGGTTTCACATTGCAAGTGGCGTTAAATAGCGCGCTCTTAGAGGTAACTCACAACTTGAAATTATGTAAAAATGGGCGTCAACATCGATTTTGTTTCGGGATAATTTACCGGACGTACGCAGTGGTCGTGCGGAATCTTTTCTTTTGCGATGGCAAACCAAACTGATCGAAAATCAAGTGACAACTGTCAAAAAGACCAACTCCGAAAATAGTATTTCCAGAATGGTAACCAATCTTCTCAAAAAAAATCCTTTTTGTATGCCAGTGGGGGATTAAGGTTTCAAGTGCCCTTAAGGCAGACAATTTTTGGAGGCCCTTTAGTTTTTTTATCTGCCTTTTATAACGTTCAATAAAAAATGTTCTCTATTAAAACGCATTTTCCCCCCCTAAACGCACTATTGAATACTTTAACATTTCATTGTCTTTGTCTTACAACTAAAGAACCGCAAGCATTCTTACTGAATTGGCGTGTGCAGTTTATTCAAAATGAAGAATAAGATTTTGCTCAAAAGGAACAGAAAATGGATATTAAATACAAAAGTGGGCCTGAAAGGCGTCTATTAAAAGCGAAAATGAAAAAAAAAGAAGTAAATTTATTGTAAGGAATTCCACAGTTAAAAAGCATCTTTCAAATGAAAAATGTACATAATAATTCGAATTTATCTACTGCACATCAACATGCCGATTCGACAACTGAGGAAAAAAAACTGTCCAGCCAAAACAGTTCAGTTCAATCAACATCGACTTCTCAAATTACTGCATCAAAAACTCCTCCATTAACTTCAACATTCAATATGTTCCGGGCTTTTGGCCAATAAATTAATCTAATCAATTAAATTAACAGTGTATATGGCTTATGAAGGATCATGCTTTGCTTGACTACCCATATCTCAAAATTAAAACTAACTTCTATCTGCATTCTTTTTTAAGGAGCAAATGCATGTCGAAACACTGATGCTATAAATAATCCAAGAAAATTTGGTCGACAAGTTTAATTTTCATCGAATTCGGCTGAATAAATCGAGTGCCTAACGAGACTGCCTTATTTATTATCTCTCGACTGAAGTCATTTTTCGCTTCGTATGCCGTCTGTTTGGTTACATACCTTGATGCTTGTCCTTTGGAAAAATGTCAATGTTCAAAATCGTAAATCTAGCATTACAAAAATTCAAATCAACTGTTTCCATTACAAAAAATTTGCTTTACAATTCATTAATTACAGACCTGCAGATTGAAGACTTTGAATAATTTATCGATTCTTTCTATTGAAAGTGATATTTTGTGCAAATCGAAATTCGACGAAATCGTAGATCAGTTTGTAAATCTTAAGTACAAAAAGACTGCAATCTAACGACTTACCTAAAATTTAAATTTAAAATTACTGTAAAATTGAATGGGGCCCCGGAAAGGTGGGTCCTGAAGCGGTGCCCTCAAAATTTATATGATAATCCGCCTCTGATGTAAGTGCATAAAATTATTGTTGTTGTTCAATTGCTGTCTGAAAAGTTATATCTATACTTACGAAAAAAAAAAAAAAAATAATAATAATAGGGGGCAGATTCAGACATCTGTAATAGGGCCCCTACACTACACAAACCGTTTAAGCAAACATATGTATTTTGTTTTTGTAAAAATGTTTGTGCAAACTGTTTGAGTATTGTGTATCGATGTTGTGTTATTGCACAAGCGGAATGAAGAAATTCAAAAAATCTTGATTTTTCCGTGTTTGCACAAACATGTTTGAGTCGTGTGTGTTGAATTTTGCTCAAACAGATGTCAATTTTCATGAAATAAAGATGAATAAACCAGAAGAACACATTTTTTGGACGGAATTTATCGAATTATATAAAAGTTTACCGGTGTTGTTGTGTTGTAAAAGCAAAGATTATTGTAATCGGGTACTTTAAGCTCATTGCTCCGTAGGTAGGCCTGATTTATATGAAAAACGTCAAGCAACTAATATCTCTCAAATATGTTTGAGAAATGTGTGGCGAAACTATGTTTGCACAAACACACGTTTGTAAAAACGTGTTTGCGTAGTGTAGGGGTCCTATAAATTGTAAAAAAAAAAAAAAAAAAACAAAATAGATCTTTGGAAAACAAATATATACAGTGCCTATGTACACATATGTAGCTTTTTTGACGCTTGCGAAAAAATGGAAGAAATAATTCTAAGTGGACGGACTTTGTTGTATTTATGTTCATATGCACATAATTCAATTTGCGAAACTAAAAATTAAAACGAAGCTTTAATATCAAAATGAATCATGAATTTCTTGTATGCAATTGATGAATATCTACTGAACTAAAACAGAGAAATGCAGAAAATTCAAAACCATTAAATTTCATTCCATTCAATACTACTTATTCTAAGAACAATGCTCTTACAATAATGTACCTACATACAAACATATAAACATATTTATAGTTAAACTGTCAATGAGTATTTTGCGTTAATATATTTATTTTTATAATTGAACTATTTTTCTAAGCTTAACGAAATTTGAATTTAGTTCTCAAATTATCAAAAACTCTAACACTCTTTTCATCTTTTTATATTTTCAGGTATGTACAGTACATGTGTGAAATAAGCTTAAAATTATGCAAACGTGAGTAGTCTAATAAATAATTTATGAATATTTGAAACAAAATTGTTGTCAGAGCACAAAACAAACACACGATACAGCTACAATCCCATGTGTACGGATACACAATAGTAGAAAATACAATTAGTTGCTGGGTCTCATGATATGTAGCCGCATAAAGTTGAACCTACCGATTGAGAAAAAAACAAAAAAAAAAAAATTAAAAAACTAAAATAGAAGTACATTGTGTTGAAACCTGTATGATTTATAATGAAAATTGAAAACAATAGAACAGTAGTATTTTAGAAATGGTATAAGAACATATTAATTTTAAAATACCAAAATATTGAACAGGTTTACATATGCATAATATTCGAATTCATTTTCCCACGTATTTCATCGTAAAGCTGCTTTAGAATGAGCAGTAGGTACTCGTGGCATGATGGTTAGCATGTCTGCTTATTAGCCGGAAGGTTCGGGGTTTGAATCCAAACAGAAGCAAAAATGTTTTTCACGTATATCGCCTTTCGCGTAGAACTTGCAAGTCCTTCGATAGTCAATTTATAGCCATGAAAAGTGCTTTCTCGATTAGCCATTTAGAATCGGTAGAAAATTGAAGGCCCACGTGGTCCCTCATAAGGGTAATGGTTGTGAAAAATGGAAGAAGCGGTCTATGAATTTTGCGAGCAAGTTTATTTTTTCAAAGAGAATTTCCTTAATTCTTAAGTGTTGTTTTGCTTTGAAAGATTCTTGATTGATTGCCAAACCTTACAGAAAAGTAAAATAAATGAGCAGGGGAAAACTCCGCTATCTTCTGTAATAGAAAAATTGCCTCAAATGGTTGATGGGAAGTTTTTACAAAGCTGTTACGCATTCAGCACTTACATTCGGTTCGAAGTTTTGGGCAATGATCAAAAACCAATAAAACATTATAGTTCCAAGATCCATGAAAGCCTTCACGTCAACAAATACTATTTTGCAGAAATTAGAGCACAAATAGCTTACTCAGTTAGTGTTCGAAGAAGCGATTCAAAGAAGATAGAAAAACCAACAGAAAACTTCACACGTTCACAATCACAACTAAACAAGATGAAAGTTTGATCAAAACACTCCTGTTAAAGACAAATACAGCGAGGAAAGCTTTTTGGCTGTGCAACGCGTTGTAACTATAAACATAAATATTTTATAGGTGAGATACCACCGCGGTAGTAGTAGCTTAAAAGAAGAAGACGTCATAATTTTGTCATAACAATTTTGAAATTCGAAAGTTCATGAATGTTCCATAACAGTTATTTTGAACTTCTTAAAATAACTTTATCAGTAGTAACAAATTTTGTGGAAAAACATTTATATTTCTAAGCAGTTACTTCTTCAACGAGCTACAAGAATTATCAGAATTTCACTAGGGCCACAAAATGGTTAAAAATTTACAATCTCTAAATAAAAAATGCAATCATAAAGGACGTTGCAACACTCCAGGGTATCACAATGGTTCTAAAGTCAATCGTCAGCCCATTTTACTTAACTAAACTTAAAAAAAAAAAAAAAAAAAATCAACGACCTACCCGTTTATGGTATGCATTCGTTGTTCGAAATTGTAACGACATGCCGCGCGATTGAAACCAATGAATCGTTAATGATCTTAATTTCGCATTTTTGCGGACTGAATTTAAATAATTCCTAGAAAAAATGACCAAGACTATGAAAAAAATAAGCACGACTGCGTGTCGCACAGACTTGTGATTATGTGCCAAGTACAGCATCAAAATTTTTAGTCTTTGTACTCGCTTTTCACAATGTATTTGCTGGTACATATTTGCCAACTGAACATTAATTATGGAACTTAAAAAAAAAAATCATAATATAGGGTGTCCCGTACTTTGTGTATTATTTTTATGTATTTTTTTTTTTCAAAAAATTTCTTTTAAACATAGATATTCGTTATTTTTTACAGATGAACAAAACAATAATAAAGAAAAAACTTAGTATTAAGTTTACTCAAAAACCCAAACAGTTTATGATACTTAAAAAAATACCAAAAGGGTAAAATAAAAAAAAAAAAAAAATATAAAAATTTTCAGCTTTGAGGTTTGTTTGAATAAAACAATAATATGACAGCTTTTTGAAATGCCTTCATTTACGAAAAAAAAAATACGCAGAGATTTTTTTCTTATATGAGTTTTGCAATGGAAATTCAAGAAGAGCACAACGAAGATACCAGGAACTTTATCGTTACTGAAAATTCGACAACCCTAAGTCTATAGGAGTCCAATTTAAATACAGTTTCAAAGATTACAAGACTACAAGTAAGATAAGTGTTATCGAGAACAAACACCCACAATGAAATTCAAAAAGGGTTCTGACATGCATTCAAAACGAAGGAGGGCACTTTGAGCACTTGTTATAATTGTTTTTGTATAAAATACATAAAAAACAGACGCAACAGAGCGAGGAGTCCCTGGACCTAGCGCATTTCTCACAACCGTACCTTGTGAAGGAATGCAGGGGACCTCCAATTTTCTGCCGGTTCCCAATGGCTAATAGAGAAAGCGCTTTTCATGGCAATGGATTTACAATCGGAGGACTTGCCAATTCCTTGTGAAAGGCAATACCCGTGGAAAAACATTTTTGCCTCTGCTGGGATTCGAACCACGAACCTCTGTTATTAACTGTCACGGATAGCACAGTTAATAATGCATATAAACGCTGAAAATTTAATTAAAATCGTTAAACCATTTGTTTAAGTTTAAAATTGTTTTTAATTTTTCTTAAAATCAAGATTGCAGGTATTTAGATTTTCTCAAAAGATATTTGGACAAAAAATTTTTATCAAAACCCAAGATATTGTTTTAGGCATACTTATTTAAAAGAACTTTTCCAAAAGTAAATAAAAATATTAAAACTTAAAGTTTTCCCTTTGACGATATGCTTAAACAACTAACTTATGATTCTTAAACAACTTTGGACTTCTTAAATACCACAGTTTGTCAAAATCCTTAAAGCCATTAACGAGAAAGTAGGTTAAAAAACGAAACTATTGGAGGTACCGTCTGTAGTTTTTTTTTCTAAAAAGAAATAACTTACGTTATTAGAAAGACAGCTAAAAAATATTTCCTTACATAAAATGTAAATGTAAGATCCATTTTTGAGAAAAATAAGTATTATCATTATTATAGAGGTGGTTGGCGTTACAGGTACCGGTTTTTCAAGGCCAGGGAACCCAAATCTCCCAATTCTGCTTGTTTTTGCACAAAAATTTTGTAACAAACTCCCAAGTGACTTATCAAACATCGCTTCCCTGTACGCGCTTGGATAAGAAAACATTTAAAATTGTTTGTTCAATTCAAACGCTTCTCGCATTACTGTGCATACATGGGTGACGCAACAGAGATCATTCCTCACTACCATGCCATGTGAATGAATGGAAGGTACCAACAATTCTTTTCCGGATCGGAATGGCTAATCAAGAAAGCGCTTTTAATGGCAATGATTTTAGTTTCGGAGGACTTGACAATTCCTCGCCAAAAGTGATACCCTTGGAAAAACATTTTGGGTTTCTGTTGGGATTTGAACCAGAAAACTCCCGATTAACAGGCTGTCACGGTAGATATACATGGACACCATCACGCACTGCTGTACGCCAGCCAGACATATATTAGTGCCTTTCAAAAGGTTATGCTGTTAACACCTAGTGGCCAGACGTTGTAATTATTCCTCGTGCAAATTCTCCATTTTGTGTCGGGAATTGTATTGAAAAAGCATAACCCGTCGGGACACGCAAAGTGTACTGCTCAAGTTGAAAATTCAGTTTTCTTCGTGAGCATCCAGTCACTTTCTTCCTCACTCCGTTGGCCCATGAAATGAAAGATATAACTTTATGGCATAACCCGTCTGGAAAGATAAGTAAAAATTTGTATTGCAACATAAAATCTTGTAGTCAAAACATTCTCAGTCATGCAAAAAAAAACCTTTTTTTTTTTTTCTCATCGGGTTAAGATGGCTCACGATTCTCATCTCCAAACTTGTAAGAGGTGACAGTTTGCCTAATCAATGGAGGGAAAGTTTTCTTCTTCCAATGTACAAGGGAAAGGGAGATACCAGAAGCTGTGACAACTATCGTTCGATCAAGTTGATGTCCCACACTATGAAGATCGTTGAGCGGGTTTTAGATAGCCGACTGCGGAAAATAATAAGGCTGTCTGATGACCAATGCGGGTTTGTCGCGGGTAAGTCAACTACAGACGCAATCCAAAGTATAAGGATCATTATGGAAAAACACCGAGATGCCTTACAGGATTTGCATATTGTGTTGGTTGACTTCGAAAAGGCATTCGATCGACAACCACGAGATCTGATATGGGTGGCCCTCAGACACCGAGGAGTTCCTGAAGCCTATGTGCGAATAATTATGGACATGTACGAAGGAGCGGTTACAAAAGTGAGATGCCCAGCTGGAGTCACCGAAGAATTCCAAATAACAGTAGGTGTACATCAGGGAAGTGTCTTGAGTCCACTGCTCTTTATTGCTGTTCTGGATTATTTGCTCGAAGGAAAAGTAACGGACAATAAAGTACAACAATTATTCTTTGCTGACGATGGAGCCATCATAAGCGAGGATCCTAAATCCCTGCAACGAGCACTTGACGTTTGGATTGATGTTCTGGAAGGAAATGGGTACCGTTAGCGCTAAAAAGACGGAATACCTGTGCTGCCCTTTTTCAGATCCAGACAAGCCTATTCCAGACATTTATTTGAATGGAAATGTGCTTCCCAAGTGTGAAAAGTTTAAATACCTGGGATCTATGATCAATAGTGAAGCAACTTGTGATGACGACATCAATCATCGAGTAAGCGTAGGGTGGATGAAGTGGCGAGAAAACTCCGCTATCTTCTGTGATCGAAAAATGCCCCCTAAGTTGAAGGGAAGACTCTACACAGCAGTTGTCCGTCCAGCTCTGACATACGGTTCACAATGTTGGACAATGTACAAAAAGTATGAGAGCAAATTGACGGCAGCCGAAATGAAGATGCTTCGGATGACAGCAGGAGTAACAAAGCTTGATCGAATTAGAAGTACTAAGATCCGTGGAAGCCTTCATGTTAAAAGTACCATCTTGGACAAAATTCAGCACGACCGGCTCAGTTGGTATTGTCATGTTCAAAGGAGAGATCCGCAGAACCCCGTCCAAAAGGCAATATCGTACAACGTTTCAACAAATTCGCGACGAAAAAGAAAAGGCAGGCCAAAACACACCTGGTACAAGCAAATGCAAAAACAGCAGCATTTGGTTGGCCTCAGACATGGAACAATCCAAAACCGGGAGGCTTGCCGACGCTTTCTGAGGTCAACGCGGCGTACCCCACAGGCGGATCACTAGTGTGAAGCGGAAAAGTGGGAGAGTTGTGATCGCTTCAAGATCACTACTCGTAACGCCGGAAATGAAAAAGAAGAAGAAGAAGCAAAAAATAACCTTTTAAACTTTTATGGTCTCTGTTATTCAATATAATGAACTACACGGAAAACTTTTAAAAACATATTTTACATCATTAAAAACGTTCTCGATTCTATAGGGCCTCTCTCAAAAACTCCCTTCACTTAAATCTAAGTAGTCCTTATCACCCGTTAAAAGCCCAATTAGAATACATTTATAAAAAGATTTCATCCGCATAGCTTATGTGTGTGGCTAATATGTGGGATTTGTTAAACTCCCAACCTTGTATCAATTTCTCATTTAAAATTCTTATGGCAACATCGAAGCGTCTCGCCACCTGCCACTTCATTCATAATCGAACTTTAATATTTGTCAAATTATATGCCAGGCAACAGCAGTACCAACAGCAGCAGCGGCTTGAGATGGTCCTTGAAAACAAGTTTTCTCGTGTTGTAGTCTTTCAAGTCACGTCCTCACCGACGCATTATGATATTTGATGCTACAACCTTCCGCATTACCATATTGTCCTGGCGGTGTTAGTATTCATAAAGTGTTGTGCATTGATGTTCTTTATAGGATTTGTCCATTCTCTCTCAGATTGACTCATCCTTTTCGCATTAAGTGTTTTTTTTTTTGTTGCTCTTCTTCTTCTTCTTTGTATTTTTCATTTATTTTCTTGTTATTGTTGTTCTCTGATGAGAACAGAAATAAAAACACTCTCACATAATCTACACCCCATGTTCAAGAGTCATTTAAGAACGTAATTCCACTTTGAAAACTTTATGAGGAAATTTGTAAAATAGGTTTCCTTGGTGCACTTGGCGTTACGAATTCAATTTAAGCTTTTTTCGAAATTGTTTCTGAAGCGCATAACTTAATTACGAGAAGAGGAGAGATTTATATAAAGATGATTGTACTTTACATCGTACTCAATTGAAATCCCTACAAATGCCGTAGCAACTCAAAACTACAATTATCTCATTTTAAAGGAAGAACAAAAATAAATTCTTTGTGGTTCTGCTTTAATTGCATTACCATCTTTCTTTTGAGATTTTTAGTTTCTCTTAAGACGAAAGCAATAAAATTCTAGTTCTTTTTTTTCAACCCTTACTCATTTTTCAATGGAACTTGATAGGGAGAAATTCATAGAGCCCCTTCCAAAAAGCTGAAATATAATAAAAGAGAAGGTATGGGGGAAAATGGCATCCATTTTGCGTTTTGCTTTTTCGCACGGTGTTTGCTTAGTACTTTGACTGCTTTATCTGGTTTCATGATGTTTCACACGAGTACCATTTTGCATCAATAGTGAAACTGTTTCAAATAGTCCTTCTAACAGGTTTTCTCTTTTTGAATGTTCCTTTTTGTACAGGTAAACAAAAGAGTCCATTTAAAATTTTTGAAAAGCTTAGAGCTGTGGAGGATTCAGCAAAGCATTAAAAACACTCACAACATTGCGAATCATATGTTTTTCGATTAGATTGTAGAAAAGAATGAAATATCACAATGGAATGAAAACAATATGATATCACTATCATATGTTTCAATTTACAAATGTGTCATTTAAAAGACTCTTTCAGTAAAGCAAAGCAAACACAAAGGACATGGTTAACGCTACATACAGGTCCATGGCTGTTAAAACTTATAACAAAGCATAGATAAGTGCAAAACAGTTTAAGATTCAAGTTAAGCAAAATATTTAAAATATTTAAGGAGGCTTATCCTCCTACAATTGGCGCAATTGTGAGGGTCTCTCTTTTTTACAATCGAACATACGATACTGAGGTTCCATTTATCGGGCCTGCTTTCTTCCGACTCTAGCATGCAGATCAGCTGGTGCATCCTTTCCAACTGGTCTTCAGCTGCAAGCTCGACGTCAAGGCCATTGGCACCTTCAGTCTTATTTGATTTAAGTTTGCATATGTCAACTTAACTTCTTCTAGGTCGGGAGGACGGCATACTTGATCATCGTCAAAGCTGAATGGGACAATCTGCCGAACAGCGGAATTTGTGTCCTCATAGCCGTTAATAAATCTGCAGAAGTGATCTTTCCAGATCCTAAGTAGTGATTGCGACTCTATAACTATGTTTCCCTACTTTACAGGCTTGAGTTCGGGGCTTACCACCCAGGCAGGGGCTTTTTACACTTTGGTAAAACTTCCGAATCTTATTCCTGTCATGGCACCTCTCAATTTCTTCAAACTAGCGCTTCTCATGCTGCTTCTTTTTTTTCTTTTTTTTTTTTTTTTCTTTTTTTTTGAGAATTCAACGTTCTTCCCTTCTTTTCTCCTTTTAAATCACGTTATACTGAAAGTAAGCGTTTTTGAATCAGCAGTTGTTGTTTTTTTTTGTTTGGCTGCATATGCCTGCCTGCATCCTTCATCGAACCATGCGTTTCGTTTTGGGGGCCGAGTGAAGTCCAGAACCTCAGAGGCAGCAGTTCTGATGGCTTCTTACCATTTCTGCCACTGGTCTTCAATGCTTAATGCTGACGGCATGGGACTTAAAGATAATAATTGAAGGGACACTCGATAGGAGAAAGAATTGGCAATCTCTTGCGACTGTAACTTTCCAACGTCATATCACTTCGCAGCCAACGGTAGTTTGTTCAGGTCGTGAACAAAACATCCTCATTCGTACCTTGGCTACAACAAGGTAGTGGTCCGAGTCAGGGTTGGGTCCTCGAAAAGTTCGGACATCTGACACAGTGGAAGAGTGTCATGCGTCGATCGCAACATGGACTGTTCGACTGATGATTGACCAGGGAATCGCCGTGTACCTTTATGAATTTTGAGAGGCGGGAAGCTTGCACTTCTTACAACAAGATTAAGCCTGCAGCAAAATCGATTTGCCTCAGTTCGTTTTCGGAGGTTTTGTCGTAGAGGCTATGCTTACCGATTGTAAGTAATTCCAAAGATGTTCTCCTTCCCTAGTTTTAAGCTAAAACTGCCAAGAACAATATTCACGTCGTAACTAGGGTCTGCTCAAAAGCTTCCTCCAAGATCTCGATTTTCTCTCCTGTGTGGGCATATTAAGCTTACGTTGGCGAATTTAGCCCTGCGATTTGAATTTCTCGCATCCACATTGTCGCTTTTGTTTGTGGTAGTCGCCATAGTAGATGTCGCCATCTTCATAATTGTCATCCAAGGCTGTTGGTTGTTGCGGAGCCGTGTAGTTTTAACGCGGTTGGGTAATTAACCCCACGGACATCCCTTATTTTAGAAGTCCAGGTCCTTTTGGTATCTCATTAGACATAAAGGGCCGGGTAATTCGGAAGCAGTACCCTGCTGCAGGGGTGTGAGAGGTGCAGTTGGCTCATCAGGAGCTCATCCGCCACCATCTTTTCTTCGATACCTTGTCCTAGAATTGAAAGACCCTGAAATACCATTAAACCAAATATGTGAGAGGGGCTTCTGCTAAGCTTCCATCAAGTTCACTGTATTATATTTTGAGAGCAATTCTTTTAGTATAGATATAGGTATAGGACGTCAGATGTAAAAATGGTCATTCTTTTTGAGGTAACAAAGGCCACACATAAAAGAAAACCCTAGCGTGATATGATTTGAATTGATTATTGATGTTCAGCTTCAATTTACTTTAGTTTGATCCTGTGTTCAGTAACTACGACTGAACCCAGCTTAAAACTCAATATTTTCTCTTCACTAACCCTTTTTTTAAGTCTTCTGAGAACTTGAGCATTAAACAATGCGGCGAAGTATTCAAAAAAGTGGTACTTCTGTAATTTAAGACAGTATTGTATGAAAAGCTAAAGAGTTAGGAGGTGCGATATTTTACATTTCATTCTGACAAAAAATCAATGCCAAACAGAATTGAGCGAAAAAATGCCAGCCAGAAAAACGACACCATATCATAGTGTGATGTGTCTCAATAATGTCCTTGAAGTTACGAATAATTTTAACTCTCACGATTCTCTAATAGCTTGGCATATCTTTTGAGACAATCACAATACACAATCCTGTGGCATATTGTGTGGAATGATTTTGAAATTAGCAATTCATCATAGGAATTTGTCAGAATCGGAATTTACAAAACTGAAATGTAGATCACCTGTTATATCTGAGCAGCTATTCCTGGCTCTATTCACAAAATACTGACTCTATTTTTTAATGACCTTACGCTCTTATTTCCACGTTTGCAAAATTCGTCATTGTATCTGCTTTAATGGATTTGAAACCCTTGATTCCTCTAGAGTCTAGAGTTTAGAACAAAACAAACAAAGTTAATGGAAAAGGATCAGATTTCGCAGCCCCGTTTATCCCTGCCATACCTGAATGCCTTATCGGTAGGTAGGTACCTATCTAAGTATAAAAACTAATAAAACAAATCAAAGGTAGCCTTAAGAATGTCACACTCTTTTCTCTTCTATGGGCATAAAGTCAACAAATAAAAACAAAAACCCAAAACAACTCGGAAGCATTTCAAACGTAAAAGCTACAAAATCATCGTTTTGCAATCAGCTTAAGATTTAGTCCTTGTGTGCTCTCGCAGTCATCGTCGTCGTCGTCGTCGTTCTAGTCGTTGTGAATTGTTTAAATTGAATCTGCGAGAATCTTGGAATGAATGGTAGGTTATTGTCTGTTGCTGTTGTATTGTGTTGTGGGTGGCGTTTGTATACTCTTCCTTCAAGCACTCATCCGGAAACAGCGTTAAATCGTTTTGCTTTTTATATTGAAAACAAAATTCTTGTTCTTGAATTGCAGTAGCCGCCCGGCAGCACAAGCAGCTAACATACAATAACTATACCCACTGCTACAAGTAAAAGGGAAACCAAACACAAGCCTTTTTCGTAGAAAGAAGCCTTTACCGTACAGAGACGTTTTACACAAATTGAATTGAACAAAATGAAAACCATTTCATCTAGGCGACCGATGAAACGAGCAGGGAACTCTGAACTGTTGTGTGTTGTATTGGGTTCATAGGTACTGAACTCGTATACGGTTCTTCTTCGTACCTTACCGTAAACTATACATGCCAGAGGTGCGAGCGGGTGTATACAACTGCTATTGGAAATATGTACATTCAAACGAAAAAAAAAAAATAATGCACAAAGCAAAAAACTTTAAGTAGAAATCTATATCCGGTTGAGTTGTTGAATTTCTTGTGTATTCCTATCCCTGTTCCTGTTGCCCTCTTCTACCTTGTGCCACTTCCACCCTCGCTTTCCCGTTTGAAGACAGGAAATACAATTTCTCTCATAGCATTTTGTTTGACGAGGTATATCTTCGTTCTATAAAGCGAGATGGGAAAATATAACAAAAATCTGTAAGGAAGACGGAAAAATTCGAAAGAATTTATAACCGTTTCTATTCCATTCTACTACCGTTTATTTTTTTTTTGTCTGTTCTTTTGCTCTCCCCCTTTCGTTTTTGTTGTTGTTTGCGATTCTTTGTGCGGTATGGTAACTATCTGTAGATTCAATTCAGTTGAAAATATGTAGCAGCAAGTTGTTGACGGCAGAAATATTCATTTATTTCCAGCATCCTCTTCAAATGCTTATTGTTTTTCGTTTATTTCAATGCTCTCGTGTTTCATTCTTCATTCATTTATTTTCATTTTTTTTATTTTTTTTTTTTTTCATACCAAAAAACAAATTCAAACTGAACGATTTTTTTTTCTTGAGAGAAATGGAATTTGTCAGAAAAATTATTTTCCGAACAGCGATTGAGATTGAAAATGCTGTTGTCAAATTTTCCATTACTCATTCAAATCCAAAGGATGTGATATTTAAAGGTGATTAATTTTTGGAAGGAACATTTTGTGTAAAGTGTTTTTTTTTTGTATTAAAATTTCATCCGAGTTTAAGAACCTAAATAAGACTTCGTTAAGCTCGGACTTCTCGGAAATTTGCTCAGAATTTTTTTTTTTTTTTATGGCGAGTACCTGTACTTTCGGTTGACCTTCATCAATCGCTAATTCTGTAACAAAAGAGTGTGGCTTATTCTTTGACAAAGAACAACTTGATTTTTGCTTTATTTTTCCTTCTTATTTTTGTGACTTATCACATTTTACAACGAATCTTTTCTGCTTTTTGATCTCACGTAAAATTAAGCTCGACTGGATATTATAAGTTGTGTATTTATAGAATTGTAGTAAAAACGTATAATAAAAAATTACCTTAATTACCTAACTGCAGTATTCTCGACAAAAAAGTGTACTGTTTCTGTTACTATCATTAGCCAGTTCTGTAAGGCTGTGAAAATGGATATGCTCCGAAAGACAAGGTGAAACTTGATAGTATTAGAAGTACAGAGATCCGTAGAAGCCTTCAGTTTAAAAATTCGATCCTGGAAAAAATAAAACACGTTTGGTTCTGTGTTGTTAATTCCGGAGACCTTCCAAAAAGGCAATGTCTTATGATAAAAAAAAGAAATGCAAAATAAAACACTCTCGGTACAGACAAATGCAACGACACCAGCATTCAGTTAGCTTCAGACATGGATCAATCGAAAACCGTCGAAAGAAAAAGAATAAGACGAAGCCAGTTTGGTAGAGCTAGATGAAGAAGACATTTGTCCTTTTTTGAATAAGCTTTCTAATTTTAGTATGATAATATGACCTTACTTACATGCACATTGTACATACATCAAAAACGAAATCCCACTAAAGCGGTAAGGAGAATTGTTTCTCGTTCGTTTGATTACATTACCTTTTTAAAATTTGAAGAGAAAAAAGGTGGTGTCGTGAGACTCGTGTTAGTTCGTTTAGAACCAAACCACTCTGTCCCTTAGGGTTAAACAGGTAATTGTGTTACTTTTTAGTCAATCTAAATCAAGCTTATTGATGTCATCTGTGCTCTGAGCTCAGAGTCGGTTCTTGTAAAAGGAGGGAAAGGATTTCTAATAAAAAATGTGATATTGTCTGACAGAAACCATTACCAGTCGCATGACTTTTTTTTCCCTTTTTTGACTCGATTGTCTTACACAAGCACACATGATCCACGACGTGGGTGCATACTGCATATAGACAAATCCTGTTTTGTTGCTATTGGCATATTTTTCTCTTACTTTCCTGTTTACTTCTTCATTTTTCAAATTTAAACTACAAATCGTTTTCTTTACACAAAACATTTAAAAGTTCTGCTTTCATGTTGTGGGAATAAATTAAATAAATGATTAAAAATAAACAAAAAAAAATTAAAATTTTTTATAATTTTTCATTTGATAAAACTAATTTTTTTACAAAATTCAGTAAAATAAATTTGTTTTTTTCTAAAACGTACACTAAAAAAAAAAAAAATTACGTCCGATATTTAAGTAAAACCTCGTTGATTACCCACTGTTATGATAATGCTCTCGAGCTTCGCCTTAATGAATTGGCATAAAATAGCAGGTCCTGGTTAGAGTCTCGAGAATCCATAGACTTGATGGACCAAATTATTTATTTCCTTTTTTTCGTACTTTGATTGTGGAGTTCTGTAGGAATGTTTCTGTGGAACCTCTTTGGTGATTTATCAATTTCAGAGCGCTGCAATCAGTTCATAAACTTATTTGCTAAGAGCTCACCCTCCCGGCGAATTACGGGTGCTAAGGTGACCGAATTACGTATATTAATGTCGGGTCTAAAATTAAAACCTGTAGTGAATTGGGGAGTCAGAGAGACGGATTTGCAGGGGCGAACGCAGAAAAAATTTTCGGGGGGGGTTTTGAAAAAATATATTAAATATAAACGAACAATTTGTTTTTTACATTTTTATGCTTTTTTTATACTCTGTATTGATTCGTAAAATACATTGCTAGGAGGAATCCTAACTAATATTATAAATGTGTATAATGTGTAATTCTGTCTGTCCAGCTTTCTATGTTACCGTCTCCCGTTAAACTACTCAACTGATTTGAATGTAATTTGGTACATAGATAGCCTAGAACCTGAGAAAGGACATAGGCTATGCATTTTATCCCTTTATTCTAATGAGAACGGGAGCGTATACAGGAACCTAGAAACTACAGCACCGATTTTAATAATTCTTCCACCGTTAGAACGCCTCACTAACCTCAAATAACATAAACTTCAACTCATCCCCATATTCCTACAGGAACAAGAGTCCTTATTAACTATAACTATAACTGTGTAATTCTGTCTGTCCAGCTTTCTATGTTACCGTCTCCCGTTAAACTACTCAACTGATTTGAATGTAATTTGGTACATAGATAGCCTAGAACCTGAGAAAGGACATAGGCTATGCATTTTATCCCTTTATTCTAATGAGAACGGGAGCGTATACAGGAACCTAGAAACTACAGCACCGATTTTAATAATTCTTCCACCGTTAGAACGCCTCACTAACCTCAAATAACATAAACTTCAACTCATCCCCATATTCCTACAGGAACAAGAGTCCTTATTACTATAACAAGTACGAAAGAATCTGCCGCCCAAACCACTGAGTCGAGTTAAGTAAAATTTTATACAGAGATGATCTAGAAGGACATAGACTAAAATTCATCCGAATATTCCCACGGGAACCGGTCCTTACTAATATTATAAATGCAAAAGTAGCTCTGTCTGGTCGTCCCGCCCAAACAACTGAACCAATTCAAATGAAATTTTGTACAGAGGTAGTCTAAGACCTCAAGAAAGACATAGACATTATATCCCAATTTCTACGGGAACGTAAACGAGAGCTTAGAAACTACTGCACCGATTTCAAAAATTCTTCCACCTTTAAAATGCTACACTAACCCCGAGCGAGTAACATAAGCTTTAACTCATTCCCATATTCCTATGAGAACAATCACCATATTCATTCGGGAACGGGAGTCGTTACTAATATTCCAAAAATTCCAAAACTAAATCTGTCTGTTTTTTTTCCTTGTTCCATTATGCCCATGGGACTTACTTGTACTTACAACTTGTAAGTAAACAATTCTATTTGGCAAAATATGAAAAAGTAAGAAGATAGGTTGTGGTACCCGTGGCGTAATGGTGCTAACCTGCTAACCCAGAGGTTCGAGGTTCAAATCCCAGCAGAGGCAAAATGCAAAAATGTTTTTCCACGGGTATCGCCTTTCGCGAGGAATTGGCAAGTCCTCCTATAGTAAATTCATTGCCATGAAAAGCGCATTCTCAATTAGCCGTTCGGAACCGGCGAAAAATTGTAGGTCCCCTCCATTCCCTCACAAGGCATGGTTGTGAGAAATGCGCTAGGCCCAGGGGCTCCTCGCTCTGTTGCGCCACCCT
The DNA here is from genome assembly GCA_914767635.1 of Melanostoma mellinum. Taxonomy (NCBI): domain Eukaryota; kingdom Metazoa; phylum Arthropoda; class Insecta; order Diptera; family Syrphidae; genus Melanostoma; species Melanostoma mellinum. The sequence continues at coordinate 230,745,279 of OU612058.1, read as the reverse complement.
ATTTATTTTTATTTATTTAAGAAGATAGGTTATTGAAAAATTCGAATTGCTGCCGAAAGTCAGCTAGTATTTTATAAAATTAAATCAATGCGCCTTGGAACTTTTGCCATTTTTATATTTATAAAGTTCTCATAGTGAACTTCAATACTTTTATAGATGTTCAGCAACATCAAACCGTTCAGTTGCTCCTCGCTGGTTCTTCCTCGCATATAAGTTTTTAATCTGCGCAGATATGAAAAAGATCGCTCGCTTGAAGCCACGGATACCGGAAGTGTGGCACCGATCTGCATAAAATAATAAACTGTTTTATATAGGGACGAATCGCACACATTTAAGGTGTCTATAAAGTTGTTTGGCTGTTTTTATTTTGGCATACTCAAGCAATGTTCATTGGTATGCATGTGCTTATTCATACATAAGTATACCCTTTCCTAGTTGCCATTGTCGATCCCATATTTATACAGAGCCAGAGCGACTGGTTTTTAGTATGTGTGATGAAAATTAAATGGATTCCGCATTTTGAAGGATTTTTCCAAAAATTTTTGACAGAATGAAATTATCAGATGAATTTTATGCTTCCATGTTTTATATTTTGATTTTTGTTTTTAAAAACTAGTGGTTATTTTTTTATTTCAAAAATTTCGGGGGGGGGGGGGGTTTCAACCCCCAAAACCCCCCCTGCGTTCGCCCCTGCGGATTTGACAGATAATCTCTCAAATTCACCCCAAAACGTTCTCTCTAAATCGATTTGGAGTGGTGTTTGAGACTATTTTCTTCGTTTTCATTTCTTTTTTTGGACAAAAGAGTGAACACCATTAAATAACCATTGACTGCTCATTAATGGAAACCGCAGTTTCTTTTTAATTTTTGTAAGCTCCGAAAGCTCGCTGATAGTCAATAAATTTTCGTTAGATGACCACAAAGCAATTATTAAAATTCAAGTGAACGGTTTTTAGTTTTGTTTTAAGTGTTTAAATAGGAGAAGAAGTCTAGCAATTTTCACACTAAAAACTCAATCACTCCAAATAGCGGATTTTTCAATAAGAGCTTTAAAAACATTTTTTTAAATAAAACGGGTTTGGAATTCAATAAAATTTTTTAACTCTGTAAAAGTACGTTCCATGCCATTTTGTATAAAACTCAATTTCTTTTGCATGGCCACCACGGACACGCTTGCAGAAGTCCGAACGCTGAACCCAATTTTCGACGGTTTTCAAGCATAAATCGGCCGATACTGCTGCAATTTCACGTTTGATATTCGTACGAAGTAGACTCTTGACCTAGCCCCACAGGAAATAATCTAACTGCGTTAAAACGCACGACTGAGGTGGCCAAGCGACTGGACCATTTCGTGAGATAACACGTTCTCCAAACTTGTTTCCAATAAACTGATTGTGACATTCGCTGTGTCCTGTCCTGTTGTCCGTCCTGTTGGAACCACATATAATCCAATTGGGGCCAAAAATATTCGGTTATCTTTGAACGATAGTGATCCCCAGATCCCCATTCACAGTAACGTTCCGGTCTTGATCATCACAGAAGAAAGCTCAATGACGCCGCTGACCCATAAACCACCACCGAATCGTAATATTTTCGGGATGCAATGATGACTCATGGAGTACGTGTGGATTGCTGCCTAACCAATACCGCATATTTTGTATATTGACGAAGCCATTCAGCCAGAAATGAGCCTCATCACTGAAGATGATTTTTAGATGAAAATCCGAATCATTTTCAAGTTGTTATATACTCGTAAGACTGGTGGTCAAACGGCTTCAGTTCTTGTGTCAATTTAATCTTGTAAAGACGTAAGCCAAGATCTTTTCGAAAAATTGTCACAGCGGCTTCACAGAGATGCCCAACGCTTGAGAACGACGGGTGAGAGACACATTTGGGCTTTCTGCAACTAAATCTTCAGCGGCAGCAATATTTTCGACACTACGGGCACTTCTTTGTCTCACTGGCAAATTTTTTCACTAGAAGCTCAGTTGTTGATCAGCTAGGACGATTATGACGACTCTAAATTGGACGTAGCGCTCTTAACGTTGAGGCTACTGACTCCGGATCTCGGTAGTAAATTTTAATAATTTCGACTCGTTGTTGGCTGGTATATCTTTTTATCTTAAAATGGCAAACCTTATTGGAAAAAAAGAACAATGGCGTCGTTTGCTGTCCTTTTGTGCTCTGTTTTTGTGGCATCCTACTTGAAAAACCCTTTACGTCATTTTCGCTTATAGGAATTCTAAGGTCTAAGAAAGAGAAATGAAGGAGTGAAAATAAATTTGAAAAACGACAGAACGAAGTAGTTTCCAGGTTTCCATTCCAGTGAGAAAATGGGGATGAAAGAAGGCCTGTGTCACTCGAAGTTAACACCGCACTGTAATGGTGAAATCGATCCTGTGGTTTTTAATTTCTTTTTATCGTTCCTGTGAAAATATGAAAATAAAATAAATTCTGTTACTCGGGAATAATGAAGCAATCTTACGGTGAAAGAATTTTTGTAAACAGTAAAGTATTTTTTGATCTGCCGGTTGAGTTCCCATTCTCGTTTCCGTTCCCAAGTGAATATGGAGAAGAAATACATATAAACTTTTCCAAATCTCAGGTTCTAGACAATCTTTTCCCCAAATTTCGTTCAAATCGGCTCATTAGTTTTGGACCCTAATACATACAAACAAGTTGACAAAAAAACTTTCCTCTTTATAGTAGTGATATGCATAATTATTGCACTGGATATAAAAATGTACTATTTTCAAGGTTATCAAAAAAATTTTTGGTGAAAATTTAAGGCGAGTTCGTATATGTCGATGTTTATTCAGAGAATCGAGGTTATTGTACAAAACAGGCTCCATCCTGTTGAGACTCTTTTCCAAAGCTGGTATTAATTTAAGAAGAGTTGACAAATTGGCAGCCATTGGCAGGAGGTACCAGCGAAAAGTGTTTTGAACTCAACACAAAATTTCTCTTTTGAAGTTGTATTGAAAAGTGTCGTTCCTAATCGAATCGTCTTATACACCCTTGTGAACTTAAAATTCTATTTCATTCATCTGCTCATTCAATGTGTTGACAATGAATGATATAGGTTCCATCTTTGACTGTGACATTTTTTTTAGTTGTCATCTCAAATAACTTACATCGCCACGGGATACTCCTCTTCTCTTAAGTGTAAAATAAAGAGGTTTGATATTAACTTCGAAGAAAATTCATATCAAATATATTAGAGCACTCAGACCAATTACCTTCCCAGTGTAACTATCTTCGTTTTCTTTTGTGACGAAGTAGATTTTAAAATAAAGGGGTTGCAACTCACATACGTATACCTTAGAGGGTGGCATCCAGATGAAATTGGATGAATGAAAGAGAAGAAAGAATTACGCTTCGAATGTTATTGAGGGAACCATGCCACATTTTATTGTTTGCCTAGGCTTTTGTGCTTGGATTCGGAAGTGGTCTGCTGGGAAAAGCTCTTTCCCAATAAGAACTAACAATTGTCCAAATAACTGAACAAGTATCTCTTTTCCTATAAACGAACTTACGCACTTTGTTATGAATGTTATGAAAAGACTTTTACAATGCAGCAACGGTATGTTCGAGTATACTCAAATATCTTTAAGGCCAACAACGAAAAGTTCGGATTAAGAACACCTAAGGCTTTTTGTTCATGTTGCCATGACCTTGTGACGTTCTAGTGTAAGAAGTTTTTCTCTTTGCTATAAACTAGAACTAGTCTTTGACCATGGCCCATGAGCATGATGCGCTTGTTAAATATTAATTTCAGCATCAAGGAAGTTTACCCCCATCGCATCATGGACGAGATAGTACAAATTTTCTTCTATGCGGACATAGTTTTAGTGTCGTCGTTTAGTATTGAAGAGCCATCTTTTCCATGGCTAAGTCTCCACTTATTGTAGTTCCATTTCAAAGACTTGATGGTAGTTTTTTTTTTGTTTCTTGAATCTTGTACTCCTTGAAGCAATATACACGCTCCAGTGAAGCTTTTAGGTGCACTTCAAATGGGAAGAAGTTCACTCTTATGCGATACATGCAGATGCACACATGCATCGCATAAACTGAATGATGTGTGTATACATATGAGGTTCAATGTTTTTGTGAATTGTGTTTTTACACTCAATAGCTTAGCTTGGCCTCTTTGAAAAAGTGTCTCTACGCAAATTCTCTTTATATATATATTTTTTTGTTCAATTTTTTTATGCTACTTAAATATCTATTTTGTAGCCCCAAGACAACGTTTCATAGGATTCCTTTCCAACCGAATATCCCATGCCCTCCTGTGGTTAAGTTTTTCCGTCTTTGCCAACGGAAGCAGTTGCATAGTTTTGAAGAGGAGTATTTTGCATAGGATATGAACGAACGAACAACTATAACTGCAACAACAAACTCTTCACTGTATCTTTATACCGAAAGCATCGAAATAATACATCGGATGGGAAGTTTGGACTCCTCCTGCTGTTGCAAGTTGCGGTCTTATAAGAAAATAACGAGCTACCAAGACTTGTTTAAGAGCTAAAGATGACCATAGAGTTTTGCGTGAAATTATTCATACATTCAAAATGGATATATGTGATTTTATTCATGCGGAAAATTGCTACAAAGATGCTCACTCCACGGAAACTTGTTATTGGAACTCTTGTTTCGTCGTTCACTCATCCAACACTTTCAGAAATGTTAAACTTTCATGATATTGTTATCCTCTTCTTTTTTTTTGTTTTAGTATGAATGAAAAATTATTATTAATGGTTTGCATATTTGAATGTGGCAAACACTTGGAAAAGTTTACAGTTGGATGACACTTAAGTGAATAAGCTTTGTCCTTTTTACTCAAGATGATTTGAGTTTGCAAGCTTTTAGCCTGAAAATGATAAATACATTTCAAAAGAGTTCTAACTCGTAGGAGTAAGTTTTTCTTGTTCATTGTATTTTTGGGATAATCTTCCAAGTGACCAATTATTAATTTTTCAATCCGAGTAATTATTTTCAACTCGTTCTAGCTCTTTTCTTCGAATTGACGAAGAATCACCAGCAAAATTGCTTACATTCAGATTAAAAGATTGAAAGGTTTCGTCGTATTTGATCGTATTTTACCGTTGAGTTGGGACTTAATCAAATCAAATAAAAGCGCAGGTATGAATGGCCTTGATGCCGAAATTTTGAAAGTATAGGATCTGCATTATATGGTCGGAAGAAAGTACGCCTAATGAATAAAATATTGCATTTCAGAGACTAAGCAGTACTGAGCTTAGAAGCAGTTCATATGTATACACTTATATACGCTCTTCATCATGAATGCAAGTGTTAGTAGTTAGTTAGTATAAGGCCAACACCAGCACATAGAGAACGTAAGGATAGTCAAAAAAAAAAAAAAAAAACATTAAAGCAAGAAATTTTTAATATATATTACAGAATTATCTTCAATAAAGTACACTATTAAAACAAACAAGACATACAAAATGTGATACAATCAGCAATTAATGACATAAACTTAAAATAATTGAAACATGCAAACATGCAAACTAAACTTACGAAAGTGGAGCACTGGTTTTTAACAAATTTTTTTAACTAGATTTACTTAAGTTGAAGTGAATTGAACATGAGTTAAGATTAAATAGTCTACCCATACAAGTCAATGCCTCATTAATGCCATAATTTGTTATATGGTACGGGCAGTCTATTAAAACTAAGTTGCGCTGGTGGTAAGATCCGCCTCGAAAGTTGAATTCAACACAAGAAAGTAACTCAGGTGCATCGATATGTACGGTGATAAGTTGATGAAAAAACACCACATCGTTTTTTAATTGGATTCGGTGCTCATGTGGTGGTAAATCGTAAGGGTTTTCCCACGGAAGCCCTTTAAGAGCGAATCTTATGAATTTATGATGTACTGATTCAAATATTAAGTTGTGTATTTCATAAAAATACACTTGAAACGCATACTCTAGATGTGTCGTACTAAACAATTGTATAGAGCAAAGGTAACATACGGGTCTTGAAATTCTTTTGACCATCTTTTCATAAAACCAAGCACACTATGGGCCTTACTATCAATGTAGTTGACATGTTGTGTAAAGTCCATATTGAAACTAAAATACACGCCACGATCCTTAAAACATTTCTCATGACTGAAAATAATATTGGAAATAGAATAACTTATGGGTTGCTAGGCTCCTTCTTTTTAGAGACAGTCATGCTTAGGCATTTGTTGGGGTTTAGGTTGAGCCCATTTTTAAAACACCAAACTGCAAAATGATTAACATCGGATTGGAGATGAGAGCAATCAAGCGAACCAGTTGATAAGATCTCATAGACAGATATGAAAGTACCCAATCGGTGAACACAGGTGGGAAGCCCATACATATCCTTTAATTTGAACAGAAATTGTGTGAAAGTTGATCGAAAGCTTTAGAAAAATCCTTGTGGATGCAATCGAGCTCATTACCATTTTCTAGTGCTAAGGAACTTTTTGAAGAAAGCATAGCAGGTTTGTGACAGTCGATCTATTTTTGAGGAAACCATGTTGCTGTGTGCAAATAACTTTTTTTACACTGAAAGCTTGCTGGTCACATACTAGTTTTTCAAATAGTTTGGGAATGCTAGAAAGTTTGGCAATGGGTCTATAGTTTTTTATATCACATTTTTCCCCTTTTTAAAAACTGGAGTTATAAATGATCTTTTCCAAAGTAAAGGAGATTTACTAGATTTCAAAGAAACTAAGAATAAATATTGTAACGGGAATGCTAAGCATGACCTACATCATTTTAGTATAATAGGAATGCCATCCGGCCCGGAAGAAAAATCGTCATTTAAGGTTTCAAGACTCCAAAAAAGTTTATCAATTTCAATAACAATATTATTAAAACATACTTGATTACAATTGCGAAGATATCTGAAGAAATCAATGTAAACAGACAACAGTAGTATCTCAAAATGAGCTGCGGCGAAACTAGTCAGCAAATGCATTACAAATATCAGAAATGTTCTCATAAGAACAGTTCTCATACAAAAAACTAGCTGGATAACCATCTTATTTTTTCTTTGAGTTAATAAACTGCCAGAAGGCTTTTGGATCCTTTTTAAATAAGCGGCCCATTCGGTCAATGTAGTTTGAATAAAGATTTTTAGAAAGCGTCTTAAATTTTTAATAAAGAAAAAAGTTAAACATCATAGTCGGAAAATGAATGAGTTTTGATATAAGTTTTCCAAGCTTTATTTCTTTTATTTCTTAATATTTTTAACTCTTTAGTATACCATGGATGTTTGGAGTCAGAATTAAAAAAAAAAAAATTTTGGGAATTGATTTTTCTATATACATCTATAGAGAATCAATTAAAAGCCGCTAACAGTTTCGTCAAAATTCTACCAATATTGAAGAAACTGTTAACTGATAAATGTTTTCGATACCAGGCATAATTAATTCACCACAGAACAAATCAGCTTTGCGGTAGTCAATCACATAGCAACAATCATGAGAGTTACTTTTAGTGGATTTCGCCACTCAAGTCAAGAAAAATATTCGGAAGTGGGTGGTAGTCATCTATGTTAGTTCCATCGAGGCTAGGATCAGTAATACCGAAACTAGATCTCAGTTTCGTATGCCCGATCGTTAAAATTGGAAAACCGAATAACGAATAAGAAACGATTAAGCCTCTTTAATGTCGCTTATAAGATATTGTCTACTGTAAAATGTAAATTTCTGAAAACCCACGTCTACAATTTGATAGGTCTTTATCAATGTGGTTTAAGACCAGACTCTGGCAGATCTTGGAAAACCCAGAGAATATAATACCGACACCTATCGATTTCAAGGCCACGTATGACAGTATTTACAGAGACGAGCTGTACAGAGCCATGTCTATAGTTTCGGCATACCTGCAAGACTCGTAGGACTATATGCATGATGACTTTGTTGAACTCACGCTGCTCCATTAAGGTCGGTAAGGAACTCACCGAGACCTTTGAGGTCAAAACAGGCTTTAAGTAATGCGACAAACTGTCATCCGATTTCTTAAACATCATACTTGAAAAAATTTAACAAAACTCAAACGTCAACACCATCAGAAGAACAATTTCAAAAGTCCGTCTCGCTTAGGCAGACGAAATTGATGTAATAGAAAGAAGAATGGGTGATGTCATAAGTGATTTTGCAAGCATTGAAACGGAACTGATCAAAATGGGTTCTATCTTCTATGGTTGATTAGGTCAAAACAAAGCATATGTTGTTATCAAATTAGGACGTTGAGTGTCCATCGACGAATTGGACCCAACTCAACAAAGGACAGACATAACCTCGAGAACTTCGTCTACCTAGGATCCGCTATAGACACGGATAACATCATAAGTGCCAACCGTTGCTTCTTTGGGTTAAGAAGACAATTGAGAAACAAAACCTCTTAAAAAAATCTAGGTCTTAATCATCCCAGTTTCGCATTACGGCGCAAAGGCGTGGACCTAATCAAAAGCGGATGAGGAAACCATTGGTCTCTTCGAAAAAAAAAGTACTCCAATTGATCTTTGGTCCCATAAGTGAAGACAATGTTTGGAAAAGAAGATACAAGGAGCTGTATAAGCTGTGACGCGACATGAGCGTTGAGCATAGCTTGAAGACTACGAACCACGAGACTTCAATGGCTGGGATATATAGAGCAGATGGACATCAACAGTCCGTCTCGACGGGTTTTTGAAAGCAGATAGCAGTGAAATCGCGGAAGAAGAAGATCTCGTCTTAGATAGCGCAATCAAGTGCGAGAAGACCTCAACCGGATAAGAGTGCAAGACCGAAGAATTGCTTGCCCGAATCGAAATTGCTATCGAAAAATTTTAATTGAGGCCTAGACTCTCTCCGAATCGTGATACCCACCTAAGGAAGCAATTACGAAGACGTAATAAAGCCGTACTATTTATTCATCTAGTGTTGTTCGAAATTGGCAGTCTCATACAGCACCGTAAGAGGCTTTATTTTGCTACCACTTAACCATTTCTTATAGCATTTTAATTGGTCATTTCGGGTAAACCAAGTTAAACAAAAATAAATATTATGCCAAAAGATTAAGTGAGCTTTCGCCTTATGAGAAAGTTTTCTAATTCCTTCAAGTTTGATCTTGCAACTGTTCCTTCGTGCTATGAAAACAATCGAAAAACAAATTGCTAAGCCTGTATTGGAATATCAACAAATCATAAATTCAATCTCTCACACAATAACTTTTGCCTTCGAAAGTAATAACCACCCACCTCACGTGAAATTTTTGGTGCCCGAATCAAATCGATGTGAAACTTTCACAAACTCGCGTTGAATTTAACTCGTCATTCGACCAACACGAAGATATTACACTAATTGCACGCAATTTCTATTAAATTAAAGTTGATTAGTCTTAGGGATTAGACACATTAACAACTCTTAGACACAAGCACCTAATTGGCAAGGATTATATCTTTTTCAAGAATACCAACACCAACACCCTCATTATCAGATTAAATTATTAAGATGAGGAAGGAAATAATATGTGTTTTGTCATGCTAACGGTCACGCAAGATATAGTTATTCGTATAACACACTCACGCTCATTGAGCGTTTTATTTACGTATAGGAATTCTTGTCACTATTTGATGGATTCATCAACATAATAACACGAATCATTTGAATTGAACTTGTTTTTGGAGCTCAGTTGTTTTAGTTTTCGCTTGATTTTATGGAAAGATTTTGTAAATTTTTTTTTTTTTTTTTGTAACTGGCTTGTATGTTGTACATGGTGAATGGTGATACGGGGTAACGTCAGTGTATTTCCAGAGAATAACAAAAGAAAAAAATTTGCAATGGTCGACAATGGTTTATAACAAAGAGTAAATAATTTTTTTCTGAAGTTTTTTTTGCCCTTATTTCAAATCTGACCTCAGAATTGCTCTTTTTCGCCACGCTTTTGAGATATTGCACCTTCGAATTAAAAAAAAAAAAGAATAGTTTATACTACTTTTGAGCCTATGGTTCAACATGTAAAAAATTTTAACTAAAAAGTAAAATGATTTTACCATAGTTTTTTATGCGCTGAATCTAAATCTCACCTCAGAATTGCTCTATTACATCAAATTGCTGAGATATATAAACCTTAAAGTTATAGAGCGAGGTCATGCTTCGTTATGAAGCCTAGATAGAGTTGCGAAAATAGCATCTTATTTTGAAAATTAGCTATGAATTAAAAATAATTGAAATTTATCAATCAACTAGCTGAGCCGCTCGGCGTTGCTCGGGTTCGGGTTTAAAGGTTCCCGTTCTCGTTTTTCCGCTTCCATTTGAATATGGGGATGAAATAATCTTTTTTACTGTGAGATTATGTGGCATCCTAATGCTGAAAGGATTTTTGAAATATGTCCAGTAGTTTCTAGGGTTCCTTAACCAACACTTTTCCTGTGGGAATCTTACGTTCCCATGGTATTATGTGAATAAAATATAGGTCTATGTCACTGAGGGATAGTGTAACATTACAGAGTTGAAAGAATTTTTGAAATCGGTCAAGTAACTTTAACTTTTCCGTTCTCGTTCCTGTTTCTGTTCCCGTGGGACTATAGGGATCATATATACGCTTAGTTACTGAGGGAGTATGTGACATCCCAGTGCCGAAAGAATTTTTAAAATCTGTCCAGTAGGTTAAAAGTTTCCGTTTCCAACCCCGTTTCTGTGGAAATCTTCCGTTCGCGCAATTTTTAAAATTTTTCTGTCATAAAAAAAAAAATGGGCACGACTGGGTCGCACGAACTTGCGATTGTGTGCTGAATACAATACCAAAATCTTATTGCTGAGTAAATGGTTTTTAGTATTCGCTCTTAATATATTTGATGGTACAGGGCTGCAAACTAGACATTAATTATAAAAATTAAACTAATTCAAGAAAAATATTGAAAAATTAGATTAAATATTCCAAAGGTTTCAAGCTGTTTTTTTGCAGTTTTTAGAGTTTATGTGTATTAGTACATATAATCTCTAAAAATTTAACTAAAATCGCTAGAGCTGTTTATTAAGAAATAATGTTTTAAAAAAGAGAAGTTTTAAAAATTCATGTACACAAACTTTGAAATCTTTCTAGAAGATGTATTGACAACAAATTGGAAATAAATCAAAACACTGTTTTGAAAATATTCGAAAAAACAAATTTTTCTTAAAAAATTAATGAAATTTCGAGAAAACTAAATTTTTCAATTGTTAATATGAAATCTTTCTTATACAATCTCGAACTTTAAAAATATGAAATTTCGTCTAAATCGTGTTAGCCAAGAAAGCCGAGAAAGTCGGTTTTGAAAAAATTGGTACCTACTACCGGAGGCACAATTTTTAGACTTTTTCCAATAGGGACTCATTTTTATATAATATAGGTTTTATCAAATCGTATTGTGACTATCAACTGTCAATCAATCATTGATACATTGTCAGTTCGTATCATTTATTCTGAATGACAAAATTCATGTTATGAAAATTAATAGTTGCCAACTTTGTTGTCAATTTGTATAATTTTTCCAACCGGAAATTTTTAGTCGACAATTTGATGTTCAGTACAAAAAGTGTCCAAAATGTAAGTTCTTACATGGTTAGCTGGATTGCAAGCCTTCTTTTTATATATTTTATGAAAGACCTCGAAAGGAAAATAATAAAAAAAAAAAAACAGATGTATGCAAAGCTTAAGTAGCAAAACATTTACATTCCTAAAGTATTCTGTTCTATGCCCGGAATACAAACTTGGACATTGCTATTAAACTGAATATATCAGGGCCCACCATCAGAATGAACTCCAGAAAAGTTGAAAAGAGTGTTGAAATGATGCTATTTCAGTCTCCTATTAGGCTAGGGTTACTTTTAACTTTACCAGAACTTGAAGTGTAACATTTAAAATTTAACGCAACAAGAGTTTGGATCGGCCTTTGTAGGTAAATTTTCAAATAAAACTGACAACTCAAAATGAAACCGCAGTATCACCCACTCAACTAAGTTTTAAGTTTATTGAAATAAATTAATTCCTTGCTACAATCTGACAGAAAACTAAGAAATATGTCAATTTTTGCCTATTTTAAATTCACAAACCTGTGAATGTTTCATAAGCATTGACAATAGCGCAAGATTTTATCAATCAGTTTTCACAATACGAATTTGGGTTTCAATTGATAATTTCTATCAATCGTCAATCAGTTGATATTTGATGTTCAGTAAGGCTGTAAATTTGAATAGAAGAAGAGATTTTTATGGTTCTTAATGTGGTGAATTCAAGTCCAGTCAGAGAATCGTTCTGCAGCGCCAGATTTTTAGCATTGATGTCTTGAACTTGCTTTGCTATATTCTCAAAAACCTGACGTGATTGAGTAATTCTGTGACTTAATTTGAATTCAGCACATCCAGAATCTTCAAAAGTGTATTCAATTCAATTTTATTTAATGCCTTTCACGAGGAACTGGCTTGTTCTACAAAAATAAATTCATAGCGATGAAATGCGCTTTCTTCATTAGCAGTGCGGAATCAGCATACAATTGTAGGTCCCCTTAATTCCCTCACGAGTCACAACTCACAAGGCATGTTTGTGAGGATTGTGTGTGGCCCCGGGGCACCCCACTCTGATGCAGCAACCCATTTATTTATTTTACCCCATTTAGCGAGGAATTGACAATTTCTCCGATACTAGTTTTACATGAAATCGGCATAAAATGATAGTTATGGTTGACATAAATCAGCTAAGCTCCGGGGCTAACTGCTCCGTTGCGCTTACCTATTCATTTTATTTTAACATTTACTGGTTAAACGAAAAACAAAATTCATCAAAGGTAATTATCAAAATATAAACGTAATGGAATTTGATGCCAAGTTTCGTCATTTTGCTCATTTTCAGAAATTAATTTTGGGTGAGAGTTCACAATTTTCCTCATTAGGTATATAAAAAAAAGGGACGATTCACATACAATTTATTTTCTGTGTGTATCTCGAAAGTTATAACTTTTCCGCGTGTCTAAGCGAGGTCATTTTATGCTTCTTGAAGAACAAACGCACAGTTGTGAGTGATGTAGGTTTTAACGCGTATTTACCATCTTCAGCAAATAATGTCATTCCAATTACGTGTCATCAATTCGGTGACATTACTTTTCATGGAATCAATTTAAGACTATGTATTTTTAAAAAGCTCCTACTCCCTACGACTCTTTTGGTTTCTGAAAAGCCAAAAACTAAAGCCTCCACAACCTCAATTTAATCCAAAAAAACACACAACTCTGGTTTGTAAACCGCACTCGTTTTTTTTTAGAACTAAATAACTTCGAGTCTTCCTATCTCCCAAAAGGACAATAATGACGGAGGAAAAATCTTAAATTGAATTAGATGAATGTCACTTTTTTCAATCATTATAAAGCCTTTTACTTTGTGCGATTTAACGAAGAAAAATCAACTGAATCCTCTTAGTACCCTAACAATGATGCGCCAGCCAAAGCCAACAGCCAAGCCAACGAAATAAGATAGAGAGAAACTGTAAGCTGCTGTCACTTTAAAACTTTTAATGCTGTAATTTTGGTCACAGCGCAAACATCTATACACAGAAGCATATCCTTAATGCTATGTTCAATAACATTTACGTGTCCAAAATACCACATTACACTACCCACAGTAAGTTTTCTTTTTCAATCCAATCTCGAAATCTTCTTGCCTTTCGTGGTTATTGGGAGTCGCCACAAAGTCGCCTCCTAATCCACTTCCAATCAATTCCCTCACATACAACGACAATAATATCCCCCCGAACGACCGACGCGACAACGAAAAAGCTAACCTATCAGAAGCAACAGCAGAAGCTAAGTAGGTAGTGTGATAGCTTACAACCAAAACTTTATCTTATTGCAAAAAGTTATCCCTCGCTCTCTTGGCTGTCAACGACGACGACGCCGACACAAGAATGACAAGGACATCGACGACTTTTGCCATACACACACACACATGAACACCAACATTTGGAATTATCTTCGTGTAAAGATACATACGACGAGTATGAGAATGCCATGTTCGTTGGGAGAGTGTGTCAATTTTGCGGATATATTTTGTTATTTTTAATTTGTCTCATAGCACCCACACCGCACGTCGTTAAGGCCCAAAATCGGCCTACCCCCCAAACAGCCTCCCATTGGTAGGTTAGGATGGTTTTCCTAGAAATCCACCCTTACAAACATAAAAAAGGGAGAATGCGTGAAATCAAAATTCAAATGCTCAAACTTGCGCCATAAAAAGATTTTTTTCTGTTCCCAACAAATTACCGGGAAAAGATAGATATAAACGAACAGGACGACAGCAACAACAATAACAACAACAATACGAACAAAGTGAAGCGGAAAAAAAATTGTCTGACGTCTGATAATAATTGGCAGGCGACATGCTTGTCGCTCGTCGCTCCTCTTCTTCCATGATGTTAACGAGTGTCCCTGTTTGCATATATGTATACGGGTAGGGTGATTGTTGGCTCTTTTTTTTCGACATGTTTAACTGGGCGCTTTTACTGTCTGTGGTCCAGAAAAAGCACACCCTATATAAAAAACAGGGTCCGAATCCTTATGCTTGCCTGCATTTTGTTTGCAAGAGAGCTTAGGTATGGACGGGTTGGGTTAAGGGAGGCTGATTCCCTTTAAATCCGTAAACTGTCGTCATCAGTATACCCTTTCGCTACCTTGATTTTGCTCTTTTTGCGTCCTTTTAATACGTATGTCTAATGTCTATGTCCATACCATGCTGGCCATCCTCTCCTTCAACTTCGATGGTCATACATAATTCAAATTTGTGCTGAATGCACGTGGAAGCAGCGCTATGGTCTTTGTTGTGATGAAAGTTTTCCTATTCTTTTTGTTATTGTAAATCCTTTAAAACAAATTTGTTTTTTGTATTATTGTCAAGCTCCTGCGGACAAACACGAAACAACTGAAATATGCTCATAGTTATACACCTTGAATAATTTTTGCCTACACGAGAATACAAATAGAGTCCATGAATAAAGCTGTTTTGGCTTAGAGGGGAGGTGGAATAAATTGTATGGATATTCAGTTTACACCACTGTATGTATATTAAGAAATGAAAGTGCTAAAAAAAATCAGAATTGAAATATTTTTTTTTTTGATGAAAGTTTAACGATTTCCCTTTTTACATTGAAAATTGGGTCTTTCAAGATACCAATGAAACGAACCATTACATACTGCAGGACTGGTTACAGGGACCGTGCGTCGGCTGATACATCCACAAGAGACACAACAGAACAATTAATAAATGACAACCCAGCTGTGCGTATAGACGGTCCCCATCTTCCATCTAACCACTAACAGAGCTCAACTCGACTTAATTGCGGTGTTCTAAGGGGAAACCGATGCTTTCGAGTGACGAAGCCGGTGTCTCAAGATACCATGCTTGGTGTCTAGTAAGTAAAACCAATGAATGGATCTTTGATTGCTCATTTGAACGGAACTCGAAATGTTGGAAATGGGATTGCCCTCGAGGCAGCGTTCTGAGACCTCTTAGGTGGTATTTGTTATTTGGTATTCTACACTCAAACTGATAAAGTGACAACGATGTATTGAAAAATTCTCCAAGTGAGACGTTGCTAATATGGCAAAACAAAAAACAAACAAAATGCCGGGTCTAATTGAGCTAAAATTTCTACATTATTTCTCAAGGTAGGCAGAATACAAGATAATAAATGAAAGATGATTTTGAAGAATTCACGCTGCTTCGTCAAGGTCAGTAGAGAACTCACCGAGACTTTTAATGTCGAAAAAAAAAAAAACTTTAGGCAAGGCGACGAGCTGTCATGCGATTCTTTCAACATCATTCTTGAAAAGATTGCACAAAACTCAAACTTTAACAGCAGAGGAACCATCTCTTAAAAGTTTGTACAGTTACTCGACTACGCAGACGATATTGACTTGATATTATGTGATTTTGCGAGTATTCAAACAGAAGCGGCAAAAATGGGTTTGATGGTTAATGAGGGCAAAACGAAGTATTTTGTGTCATCAGACAGAGACACAGAACATCGACGAATTGGACATAACTTCGAGGTAGTACAGGACTTCGTCTACCTAGGATCCGCTATAGACACGGAAAACAACATCAGTGCGGGGATCGAGCGGAGAATAACTCTTGCCAACCGTTGCTTCTTTGAGTTAAGAAGGCAATTGAGAAAAACTCTCTAGAAACACCATGGTAAACCTGTAAAAGACCTTGATTATCCCAGTCCTGCTTTACGGCGCGGCGCGGAAGCATGCACCTTATCGACAGCGGATGAGGAAATTCTTGGCTACGATAGTTGGGCCATGTAGAGGACCCAAACGCTCCGGCTCGACGGGTTTTCGAATGCACGTTGCAGGGGAATCGCAGAAGGGGAATACCTCATCTTAGGTGGCGCAATCAAGTGGATGAAGACCTCAACCGACTTAGAGAGCATAACTAGAGAGAACTCGCCTGAAATTGAAGAGGTTACAGAAGGATGTTGGTTGAGGCCCAGATTCACCCCGAACTGTACCGCCTACCTAAGTAAGTAAGTAAAATGAAGGATTAGTTCATTTTTCATAAGTTAAAACACTTTTAATATATTTCCTTAAATGTGCATTTCGGAAGCAATGCTTCCTTCATCAGTAATTATATATTGTTCTACAACAACCTGTTGCTTTAAAAAGTTCTAAGGTGACTTGAAAACATAAAAGGTGTTCTTCGCAATTATAGCTCGATATGTTAATTTTTTTCAGTTATACAGGGTGCGACAAAAGTATGGAAACCCCTGGAAATATGGCAGAATATGCGTTAAAAAAAATCAAAGACCCTATATCCGACGTATTTTTCGACGAGAAATCTGATGGTAACCTTGAATTTGACCTTGGACGTAACCTTGAAGGCCCAGCGGCCAAAAATTTTTGAAATGAAAACTCCCATTTTTTATTGCAGATTTGGAAAGAGCGCAAAATTTTACGAAAAAACATGTAAATAAAAAAATAAATAGGGTGGCGCAACAGAGCGAGGAGCCCCTTAGCCTAGCGCTTTTCTCACAACCATTCCTTGTGAGGGAATGGAAGGGACCTACAATTTTCTGTCGGTTCCGAACGGCTAATCGAGAAAGCGTTTTCATGGCAATGAATACTAACGGAGGACTTGCCATTCCTCGCGAAAGGTGATACCCGTGGAAAAAACATTTTTGCCTCTGTTGGTATTCGAACTTGAACCTCTATATTAACAGGCGGACATGCTATCCATCAAACCACGGGAACCACCGAAAAAACATGTATTTTATTTTATTTTGCGCTCCTTCCAAATCTGGTTAAATGGCTCACTAAAGTGGCAGCCTAACTAGTTTATTGAAATCAGTTCTATGGCAATGTTTTTAAAAATAGGCTTTATAAGCTCATATAATTACAAGCAGTCTGGTAGATTCTGGATTCCACTATAATGTCTGGATGAATTAGTGATAATTCTGGGTTTCGTGACTTGGTGGTTCCGAAATGAAGAGAGGTCAGGGATTTAAGTCTTGGTTTGGTTCAGGTGTATTGGCAGAGATGATATCAATTCTTGGTTTTCGGTCTTCGTTCTTTTAAATCGAGGTGCAGTGATGTGTTTTGTGAGTTAAGCTTTGGAATTGCGATTCTCGTCTGGTGTGATGATTCCTGACATGGAAATATAACGTTGATTATAGGGGTTTTCCTCTAAGAAAGCAGGAGCCATTAGATTAACAGTGATATAATACTGGATACAAAATTCACTGCAAAATAGCACTCATATGTAGTATAACACTTAGGATGATACATAATTTTTGAGGACTTCCACTATGGATAAATTTAGCTACTTCATCTGAATTAGTGAAGGTTTCAGCTGGTTCCGGATCAATTGCAAGATTATCTATGTCATCGTCTGCTGCAGTCATCGGTTCATTGCATTGCTTCAACATTTCCAATAAATTAATAAGCTTTGTCCTGGGCTCTGGCTCTCTCGACTTCTCCTTGCCTGCTAATTCTGTCGGGCATTTTTTTTTCCGATGACATTAATAATGGAATTGAATTCGCCGAGTCTGTGTTTGATGTTGTTGAAGTATTGAAGAGCGTTCCCCTACATAACATGCGAACATTGTAGCTAGATCTTCATCATTTGACAGCTGTTGTTTGCAGCATTCCAGTCCATTTATTTATTCCTCGTAGTCGTAATTCTTTATTTTTGGGGATTTTCTGTTTCTTAATTTTTACTTTTATAATAAGGGTTTACTCATGAAAAATGCTTTTTGGTTTTTGTGGGTAAAGTGAAGTAGTACTCCACACTTGCAATCTGTATTCGGCGAGCTCCAAATTTATACGTTGACTCATAGAATAATCAGAAAATGAAAAAAAAAGAGATACAATTGTAGAAATGGAACCCCGTTGATGTGGAAAGTGCTCAATTTGCCATCCAGAAAAGAAAAATAGGAGTGTTAAGCTGAGACGGATTCAGTTTTTGTAGATAACCCAGAAGCGATATTTGAAGTTTGGCTTTCCAAATGAACCAAAGAGTGTTCCAAACAAGTTTTCGCTACTTTATAAGACAGTTGATAAATATTGATTGCAAGGCTTTTAGAAAAGGCATAAAAATGTATTGTATTCCTGACCTTAACGGGAACTTCCATCGATTGAGCTAAAGGCTTCAATCAGGTTAATGGAAACACATTTTTTTGACATTTTCAAAAAATCAAACGAAAAATATGACTTCCAATCCAACAATGCAGAATCTGATATGTGGATGAAACTGCCTTAACCATTAAACAAGCAGGGACGGGCCTTAGTCGAGAAAAGGAAAAGTCAAATCGGCCCATTGCCTTCGGCTGAACGTGGTTCATTAGTACCAATTAATAATTGCATTAGCGCTGGGTGTCAACTTTATTTCACCTTATTTCATACTATAGCTACTTTTCACATTTCTTGGTGGATTCCATTGCACATTTTTTCAGAGTATCATGATTATGATTTAAAAAAAAATTTGACTATTTGAGTGCTCTATAGTCTGTTGCCAGAAAGAAAATGATTTCTCATGAGACCACTTTTTGGATCCAATTTGTTCTTGTTCCAATTCCAACCATTTATAAGGACATTCCCATTAAATTTCGACTTAGAAAATATAAGTGTCTTTATTATTATTATTATTATTTTTTTTTTCAAAAATCACTCATTGGAAAAGGAAGTCAAAATCTGTCTCTGTAGTGTTCTAGCTATTTCTTAACAGAATAGATTATTTTGATGAAAGGTCCTTCCAAAGTGATCGCAATCGGTATACCGATCGGCAATGTATCTGAATTATCAACACTTATTCTTAAGAAACTATTTTACTTAAATTTTCAATCCCGGTTTAAATATTAATTTAAGAATTATGTATAATATATTTCCAATCTTGAATACTGAGCTTGTATATTTTTTACTTGATGGGTCACCACATCTCACCAAACTCTTTTACACAAAAACATAATTTCAATTACTACGAAGAAATTAAATAAAATGTCTCAACTGCCCTTCATAGGAATTTGCATATTCCTTCGTCAAACGCCATTGCCCAAAAATGATAAATTTTAAAAATGATTACATAAGTCTGATTAATGGTTGCTTTTCGGTTACTTCAATTAATGTACACTCATAACGATTACCAAATTATGATTCAAAGTTGGTATATACACAACTCCAAATGATGGAACGAAAACTCCATCTTTCCCTAGCGTCCTGTTATACCAATTATTGAAAATTTTTGCTAATTGTTTCCATTTGCCTTAATATGAAACAATTATGAACAATAACGCCCACCACAAATCGGTCTAATTTTATCTTTTCGGTTTTTGGACATTCACAGAACCACTACTAACCACTACCAGCACCACCCAAAAATTTTACCACACCAACCCAATAGTATAGTTGGGTATGTATCCTAGAAAATATTATCTAACCTCTAGCATTCAGCTTTTGTCCCAGAGGAGAGGAAAATTTCTTCGAAAAAGTTTAACACATTCGGTGCTTCTATACTATACTGTTGGATCTGCTGGGATGTGTTTGTGGTGAGGGTAAGGGTGATGGTCTTCTGGAGCTATATCCATCGACTGAAAGGAAATTAAGTGTCATCTTTTCGTCGCATGGCAGGGACATTAATTTATTGTTATTTGGTTAAGTGGTTCTGCTTGCTGCCATCGATAAGAAACCACGAACAAAGGCATAAGAAAGACAACAACAGCATTTCGCCAACACAAAAAGGGAGAACCAACCCTTAAAAAAGAAGTAAATTCGAAAGGAGAGGACAGTGAAATAACTTTGCATCTCACTCCAGAGCTGTCCACTTTAATACTCAATGATACTTTCTCGGAAATTTTTGTCAAATATTCCCGTTGAAAGACAAAGAGAGATCAGTTTTCACAAGGTGTATTCAGTCGAATAAGCAATAAATTGTTTGCTTTCGCTGTCTACACGAATTCACCTAAAAAAAGCCTTCGTCTCTTCATTATTCGTAGATTTCTTCTTTAAACTCGAAGTAATTTGTATTTGAGTCTTGCATTTCAAGGTATGTAGTTTATTCCCAGAGTGACTGCAAACCGAATTAGAGTTCAATGATCGATTTATTGAAAATCTGCTTCAAATAATCTTTGAGAACAGTCGCCTGAAAAAGCTATACTCTGCATGCAAAACCCTGATAAAGAAGGGCTTTTTTCCATGTCACATGAAAACGGATTTGAGTAGTTCCATCCTCCCAGTCAGTATCATGTTTCTCCGACAGCACTGTAACCCATTGCGACCGACCATTTGAATCCTAGAAGAAGTCGGCCTATGTCCAAGTCGATCCATCTAATGGTTAGGTAGGTTAGGTATGTATCTATGTATATACCATTAGCAAAGTCCACACACCAACACATATGGAGGTATACTTTCGTACCAATAGCACTATATTCCAGCCGAACTCATTCAACTTATTGGGCGAGGGCGAGCGAGTATCCTTAAAGACACATCTAACTCAAGAGTAAACTGAAGGCAAAAACAGAAAGCAGCACACTCAGAGAACCACAGAGAGAGAGAGAGAGTGAGAGAGGGAGAGTGAAAGAAAGAAAAAAAGTTATAATCGAGTTTTGGTCCCTGCCAAGGATGAAAATTAAATTCAGATTTTGTCATAAATTTTATATTGCTCTCGTTCCACATGACGCGGTATACTCTTTCAACGTTCTTGTGTCCTCTGCCATACCCAAAAACCCACCCAACCCATGTCATACTATTACCAGTGCTTTTGGCTAAAGTGCTTTTTTTTGTTTGTAGGTTTGTATGTGGGTTCAAGTGCTGAAGCACTACCAATTGCTGTGCATTAGAGCAGATATTTGGGTATTCTTTGGCATATAATGAGGTTGTTATTAAAATTATGATGATTATTACTACAACGGCTCACAAACACAGAGCAAAGTGCGCTAATACCAAAATAATTTTTGTCAGTCAGTGTCTTAAAGTGGTGCTTAAAAAGGATGGTAATGGTGTAGCGTGAAAGAAAAATGTGTAAAAGTAAACGAATGGAATCGAAAAACATTCTGCATTAATTATGACACACTTTTATTTATTCTTTTTTTTTTAATTTTTTCTGTGTCAATTGACGTTTGGTTTCATAAAAAAAGTAGGATACACAAAAATGGTGAAAGTCGACTACATGCTTTAGTGCTGAACAGAGGTTATTGATTTTGAATGTTTGCATAAATGAACGTTAAATTTAAATTGAACAATTCTGGCAATTGACAAAATTTTTTATAGTGATGGGCAGTTTTTCTGGGGTGTTGGCTTTTATTTTGTGGAAAGGTTAGTACCTGTGCATTTTATACTGGCGAAATTGATTAACATATCAAATCAGTAGCAGCTTATTCTGTTTTTAGACGCTTTTGGAGTATAAAGTCCACTCACTTTTTAACTAAACGTTGTCTTGTAATGGTGAGATGTTGGTAAATAGTAACCTTTCTTTCACAATATCGATTAATTAGACATATTTCACTTTCTTAGGTAGCCATTACAGTTCGGGGTAAATCTGAGCCTCAACCAACATAACGACTTCGGTTTTGGGCGAGATCTCTCCAGTTTTGCATTCAAAATCTGTTGAGGTTTTCTTCCACTTGAATGCGTCACCTAAGACGAGGTCTTCTCCTTCCACAATTTCCCTGCGAAGTGCTTCCCAAAATCCGTCGAGTCGGAGCGTTTTGGGTCCATCAGGTATACATGGCCTTACCATCATAGCCTCGCGATGTGTACTCTTCTGGCTACGCCGATGTCGCGGTATAGCTCATAAGTTCGTTGTTGTATCTTCTTCTCCACACATTGTCTTCGCATACCGTACCAAAGATCATTTGGAGAACTTTTCTTTCGAAACGACCAAGGGTTTCTTCATTCGCTTTCGATAAGGTCCACGCTTCCGCGCCCTAAATCAGGACTGACATGATTACGGTCTTATAACGGGTTACTTTGGCTTTTTAAGATATGGTTTTGTGTCTCAATTGTCTTCTTAACCCAAAAAAGCAACGGTTGGCAAGAGGTATTTTCCGTTTGATCTCCGCAATCGTGTCTATAGCGGATCCTAGGTAGACGAAGTTCGGTACTACTTCGAAGTTATGTCTGTATATTGTGACGTTTTGTCGAATTCCAAACGTAATCAGCCCATTAAAACCGGGTCCTGATGTTTTTCCTCTGATTTTCTTAAAATCATGTTTTGCGGCTTTCTCTGAACCATGAACTCAACTCTTCAATGAATCTCTGAAAACGTGTCACTTTCCGAGTGGTTGCAAAATTTCTATTATTATTGCCATTCACAAATCAGGACCCGAACAAGATGTCAACAATTACCGTCCTATGAGTAAAATCTTAACTATTCCGAAGTTATTTGAGAAAATCGTGTACAATAAACTGCCTTTCATAGCCCAGAGATATCATTTCCCCGTTTCAACATGGTTTCGTCTCTGGAAGATCAAGTGTTGAATTCACCAGTGGATTCACCAGTAATCATCAGTGAATTGTTGGAGGAATGTTCTAAAAATTATCCAGTTCTTGAGTCAAGATCGGACTCCTCCTATAAAATATTTGAGTAAAATGAAAGATTTTGAAAGCTGAAAATAGTTCTTCAGGGCATTTTACCAGTTAATGTACTATATGTTCTACCCAGTCAGTATTTAAATCTTTTAGAAAACTGAAGAAGGAAGGAACAGTTAACCAAAATATAAAAATCTACTTTGCCATATTCGGTGGGTCTTTGCGTAGATGAGGGTACAAGGGAAAACGATTAACGATTCATTCTAATGGCACGGTTTAACAAAAATGAAAGATAAATAAAGGACGTTTACACTTGCAGCACTACGCTACACAGTGTGTCTCGTGACGAAGTATGGCTTTTCAACGCGCCGTTTCCATTTCTTTCGTCTTTGCTACATATGTGCATTGTGTTTGCTTTTGATGCTCTGCATTGTGTATTGTGTGTAATGATGTGTGTAAATGCAGACGAGTATAAATGATTATGTCCTCAAATGAGGATAAAGTTTTATTGATGATAAACTATATAAAAGATGATGTTTGCGAATGTTGATATTTGTGAATAATGATGTAAGTATATGGTGATGCAGAACATTCAATTTGAGGGCAATGGTGTGCTAGTCTACAGAGTCTTCTGGATCGACACACCAAACGCTGACATCAGTTCAGCTCGTCCACTTATTACGACACGTACAAACCTTTTTAATAATTTGCTCAAAGATTTTAATCGATCACATTTTGCATCACATTGCACAGAGAAAACAACGGAAGATTGGTAGGGCGAAGAAATTATGGGAAGGGTTTGAGGAAAAGAGAAGAATATCGAAATCAAAATACTTACTTACTTACTTAGGTGGGAATTACAGTTCGGGGTGAACCTGGGCCTCAACCAACATCCTTCGATAACGACTTCTATTTCGGGCGAGCTCTCTCCAGTTTCGCACTCCTAGTCGGTTGAGGTCATCCTCCACTTGATTGCGCCACCTAAGACGAGGTCTTCCCCTTCCGCGATTTCCCTGCAATGTGCTTTCGAACACCCGACGATCCGGAGCGTTTGGGTCCATCCGCTCAACATGGCCCAACCATCGTAGCCTCGCGATGCGTACTCTTCTGGCTATGCCCATGTCGCGGTACAGCTCATACAGCTCGTTGTTGTATCTTCTTCTCCACACATTGCCTTCGCATACGGGACCAAAGATCATTCGGAGAATTTTTCTTTCGAAACGACCAAGGGTTTCCTCATCCGCTTTCGATAAGGTCCATGCTTCCGCGCCGTAAAGCAGGACTGGGATGATTAAGGTCTTATATAAGGTTACTTTGGTTTTTCTGGAGAGGGTTTTGTTTCTCAATTGCCTTCTTAACCCAAAGAAGCAACGGTTGGCAAGAGTTATTCTCCGTTTGATCTCCGCACTGATGTTGTTGTCCGTGTCTACAGCGGATCCTAGGTAGACGAAGTCCTGTGCTACCTCGAAGTTATGTCTGTCTATTGTGACGTTTTGTCCAATTCGTCGATGTTCTGTGTCCTTGTTTGATGACAGCATATACTTTGTTTTGCCCTCATTAACCATCAAACCCATTTTTGCCGTTTCTGTTTCAATACTCGCAAAAGCACCTATGACATCACGCTTTTTTCTTCCCATTACGTCAATATCGTCTGCATATGCGAGCAATTGCACAGATTTTTGAAAGATTGTTCCCCTGGTGTTGACGTTTGAGTTTCTTACAATCTGTTCAAGTATGATGTTGAAGAAATCGCATGACAGTTTATCGCCTTGCCTAAAACCTTTTTCGACATTGAAGGTCTCGGTGAGTTCCTTACCGACCTTGACGGAGCAGCGTGAATTCTCCAAAGTCATCCTGCATAGTCGTACGAGTTTTGCAGGGATGCCGAAACTAGACATGGCTCTGTACAGCTCGTCTCTGTAGATACTGTCATAAGCGGCCTTGAAATCGATAAAGAGGTGGTGAATATCGATATTATGTTCTCGGGTTTTTTCCAAGATCTGCCGTAATGTGAAAATTTGGTCTATTGTGGACTTCTCCGGTCTAAAACCACATTGATAAGGACCTATCAATTTGTTGACGTGGGGTTTCAGACGTTCACATATTACAGCAGACAAGATCTTATAAGCGACGCTAAGGAGGCTTATCCCTCAATAATTGGCGCAGTTGTGAGGGTCTCCTTTCTTTAGGATCGGGCATACGATACTGAGGTTCCATTCATCGGGCATGCTTTCTTTCGACCATATCATGCAGATCAGCTGGTGCATGCTCCTTTCCAACTGATCTCTAGCTGCCTTGAAAAGTTCGGCATCAAGGCCATCTGCACCTGCAGTCTTATTTGATTTAAGTTTGCATATAGCAAGCTTAACTTCTTCTAGGTCAGGAGGACAGCATTCTTGATCATCGTCCAGGCTGAATGGGGCAGTCTGCCTGACAGCGGAATTTGTGTCCTCATCGCCGTTAAGCAGTCTGCAGAAATGATCTTTCCAGATCCTCAGTAGCGACTGTGACTCTATAACTATGTTTCCCTGCTGGTCTTTACAAGCTTGAGTTCGGGGTTTGCCACCCTGGCAGGATCTTTTTACCTTTTGGTAAAACTTCCGAGTCTCGTTCCTGTCATGGCACCTCTCTATTTCCTCAAACGAGCGCTTCTCATGCTGCTTCTTTTTCTTTTTGAGAAGTCGGTGTTCTTCCCTTCTTCTCTCCTTGTAAATCTCGTTATACCGATCGTAAGCAGCCCTCGTTCGTGTTTGCAAAAGCATTTGTCGTGCTCTTTGCTTGGCTGCATTTGCCTGCCTACATTCTTCATCGAACCATGGGTTTCGTTTTGGTGGCCGAGTGAAACCCAGAACCTCAGAGGCAGCCAGCGGTTCTGATGGCTTCTTGGCATTGCTGCCACTGGTCTTCGATGTTTAATGCTGGCGACATGGGATTCAAGGATAATTGAAGGGACACTCGATTGGAAAAAGCATTAGCAATCTCTTGCGATTGTAGCTTTCCGACGTCATATCTCTTCACAGCGTTAGTTCGTGCTGGTCGTGAACAAGATATCCTCATTCGTACCTTGGCTACAACAAGGTAGTGGTCCGAGTCAAAGTTGGCCCCTCGGAAAGTTCGGACATCTAGCACACTGGAAGAGTGCCTTGCGTCGATCGCAACATGGTCAATTTGGTTGACGGTTAATTGATCTGGGGATCGCCATGTGCCTTTATGAATTTTGAGATGCGGGAAGCGTGTACTACTTACAACAAGATTTAGCCCCGCAGCAAAATCGATTAGCCTCAATCCGTTTTCGGAGGTTTTGTCGTGGAGGCTATGCTTACCGATTGTGTTTCCAAAGATGTCCTCCTTCCCTAGTTTTGCGTTGAAATCGCCAAGAACGATTTTCACGTCGTATCTAGGGCATTGCTCATATGTTTCTTCGAGGAACTCGTAGAAACAGTCTTTGGAATCGTCGTCTTTCTCTTCTGTGGGGGCGTGGGCGCATATAAGGCTAATGTTGGCGAATTTAGCCCTGATGCGGATGGTCATTATACGCTCATTGACTGGATTTTGGCTAATCACCTTATACCTGAGTCTACCTCAAACGACAAATCCGCACCCAAATAAACGCTTTTTCTGTTTTCTGTAGCAGTCGCCATAGTATATGTCACACAAATCAAAATAACCGATCTTATTAATGGTTCACCATGAGTGACTTCATTAGCAAATTCACTAGTGAATTCACTAGTGAAATTACTAGTGAATTTTACAGTGAATTAAAAGTGAATTGATCAGTTACTTCACCAGTGAATTTATCAGTGAATTCAAAAGTGAATCCCCTGTTTCAATTTTTCTTAGGCTGAATAGTAATGTATCATTGGAAATTGGTTTCCCTGGTTGGTGGTTAGCATATCATACCTGCCTGTTATGTGAAAAGTTCATTGTTCGGAAGCCAGCATCCGAGTATTTTGTTTTTGAACAAAACAATATGATCAGTTGCTAACAAGCTGGCTTTCGTGCAAATCTTTCGACTATAGATCAAATTTTTGTTTTAGTTTAGTTTAGCCTAACGATTTATTAATAAAAAAATTTCTATATGCCTTTTTTGTCGATCTGAAGGCTGCATTTGACACGGTCAATAGAAAGTCATTAATATACAAACTTAATACTAATATACAAAACAAACTGAAAAGAAATCGAGAGATTTAAAATACCAATCTGGTGTTCCTCAAGGCTGTGTCTTAAGCCCTTTTACTATTCTCACTTTTTATTAATGATGTTTAAAAGTACATCCCAGGAGGTATCACTATAGGTGATGTAAATATTAAAGTCCATCCTTACGCTGACGATCTTGTTAACCTGTCTGATAGTCCGCTTACTCTACAGCTACAAATCAATAGGCTACAGCAGTATTGTGATAGTTGGGATTTGAAAATTAACAGCTCGATATCTAAAATTATGGTCTTTAGATCTCGCAACAGATCTATAGGTTAAGGTCGCAACTGGACTCTTGGGGATGATATCATCAAAATAGTGGATAGATTCAAGTATCTTGGATATATTCTCACAAATAGCCTGAATCCACCTGCACATGTTAAAGAAAAAATGAAAGCTGCTAAAGTAGCTTTTAATAATAGCATGTGTAAAAATTTTTTTTGTAACCATTCCGTTAATCCAGCATCAAAATTTAAAGTTTTCAACGCTACAGTAAATAGTTGCCTTTGCTATGGAAACAACTGACAATTTCGTTGCATAGATTCCTTATACGACTGCATTGCTCGCATACATAAGACGCTATTTCAGCAATGCTTAGTCCGAGGTACTTCTTCGATATCAAGAAGTGTTTATCGACAAAAAACTTTCTCTTTAAATGAGAAAAACTATTTCAGAGATGAGTTTTCAGTTTCTCAAGTGAGCTTAATTTTCAAAGTTAGAACTGAAATGCAGGAACTGAATTGTAGATCTGACTTAAACCCTATTTGCTTTCTTTGCAATCTCGATCAGAACGAAAACGTCTTACATTTTATAGCATTTTGTCAAATTTTACAGGAAATACGTAAACTCTATTTTTTCACAAGTTTTCTCTCTTGTTAGAAGAATTTATAAATATCCTGAATGGTAGCCGTGGTTGGAAGTCTCTTATAGGATACGTTTCTCACGAAGAAAAATACCGAGATGATTATATGAACATGTTTTGAAACAATAGATCTACACCACTTATTGAACTATTCATATAGAGAAAAAGCAAGTTATTTTCATTTTAGTCCTTTGCTCTACATATTTTGTTTTATGATTAAACAAAAGTCCAGAAATTAAATTGTTATGTATGTACATTAGAAGCATAATATTTATATACATTAAGAATGTTCTAAACGTGTATCATACACAGCAATAGATTTGAACCTTTGTAAATCAATTTATTTACTTTTTGTTTTGACTAAACTAAAAGTCACTGTTTGTTTGTTACTAGTTTTTTTTTTTCTATTTAAACAAATCAACTTATTAACACAAGTTTTTTAAAACTTTCTCATTGTTATTTTAAAATTGTAATTTCCCTACGGCAGACGGCATATTGCCATGCTTTCTGAAAAATTTTATTTCTTTACTATAATATTGTAATTTATTTATTTGAAAATATAAAGAATAATTAAATTGAATTGAATTCAAATATTTTTCACGGATAGCGCGCGTTTCACGAGTAATTGCAAGTCCTCCGAGCGAAATTTTACACAGAAATGGAAATAACTAAAACGGTTTCTTAGTTAGCCTTTCGGAATCTGCATTCAATTCTAGATATTTGAAATGTGGTACTCTTTTACGGTACATATCAATTTTCCGTTACGTATAGTATAGTCAGCATATGTGACTCGTTCGTGGCAGTTCGAGGTTAGAATACTTAAAACATCCAACCGTTTGCTTTCTTTGAATGAAATAAATATTGGCTAACCCACCAAGAGTAACTTTCCATGAGAAGTGCTTACTCAACATCGTTCGGAGTCTGCCAAAAAGTATAGGCCTCTGAATATCGTTTGGACCTGTGGCCTCCGAGCACTGCTGTGCTGCCCACCAATCTGTTTAATTAAAATATACTTCCTTGGAATATTTTTTGAAAAAAATTTCAATGCGACACCTCAAAACTATTTGACACGCCAGCGACATGATTGTGTTAGCTGCGCCTTAAAAAACTACGGGCCTGATTTCAATTTTCTTACACTTTTACAATGTTTCATTATTCTGATGAATATGAGTTACATTACCGACTTAAATAAAAATGGGAGGGGCAACGAATACGGGAGCTCGAAATCAACGGAACCAATTTCAAAAACATTTTCTATTAATGAGCTATTTTGAAAGCTTTAGATACATCTGTGCTGTTTTTCCAATGATTTAAATCTTCTGCCTGTGTATGTACAGAAGTACACAGAAATTTTTCTGTTTTCATATTTTTAAAATACCCCTATAGATACTGAATTTGATAAAGTTCGTTCCTTAGCCTATTCTGCCTTAGGAAGAACTAATTATTCAAGGATATAGGTAGGTACCAATAGAGGACTCAAGTTAGCAAATAATAGTAAGACAACTTAATAAAACTAACGTTTACCCCACAATGAATTGGGAGCGTCTTTACATGAAAAGGACATTCACATTTCATACATGGAGAATGTATAAATCGTCCACAGCGCAAGAGTATTTTCATTTTCAGATCTTCAATAAAACCTGCCCAAAAAGTCGATATACCTAGTTGCTCCAATGTTTTGAATTATGGGCACGACAGAACTCCTTAATATGCTCCTACCCGAGCCATTTGTAATACTCGTATAAAAATATAAAAACCTTTCCCAACGCACTACAGACTACACAACGCCCTTGGCATAGGCGCTTTCCATTTATTTTCAGTTATTGCTCCCATAAACCTCCAGCAATCGTATTTCGAAAGCAATCGCACGCAGTTAATCTTAAAATTATTGATTACTCTGTCTTCGGTAACATCGAATTTAATACAATTTAACTGATAACGTTATTCCCTTCCAATGGCTCACAGTGCACAGCACACTGTAGCACACTGTAGCACACACAAATCCATTATATTTAACCATCATTATATTTAACCCACATCTAATAATCACTGACATGGAAAATCCCAGCCCTAGTGGGATCAGAAGTATTGCCACCGCATCGCTTCGAACATCGTTTTTACGTTGGAATGCCGAATGCCATATAGAAACCGATTATGCTACTACCCACGTTCGGAGCTCTTCAATCAGATAGTTGAGCACGGGGCTTACCTAATTGCCTCTATACCACCACTCTGTCTATCCATCCTAGGAGTATGAGCCTACTTCACCACCAACGTATACAAACCTCGTACTTTCACTGTTTTCTTTATAGAAATGACTTTTCTATAAGGAAGAGAGAACAAAAAAATAAAAATAAATAAGCACAGCGAACAGAGCTCACATATTCGGTGGTGTAGTGTGAGTGGGTTTGTGAGATGGGATGGGTAATCTGATGGCAGGTAAAAAATATGTCAGAGGATACATTTAGTTAAGAGTTTCGATCTGTTTTCTGGTACGAATGAGTATCCGAGTATATGACACTGTGACAGGAATAAAATTACTTACGTAGGCTTACCAATTAATGGGAGGAATTCCTCTTTACTTTCGCTTTTTCTTTTCATCCATGACCATGATTTTTCGTTTCCTTATTTTGCTTCTGGAACACAGGAACGGAACTTATTTAAGATCTCAATTTCCGGACATTGTTTCGGCTTAAGCTTAAGCGTAAGCATAAGTATAACTCTCCTAAAGGACAAACTCCTAAAAAATTAATAACGCAAAAGTATAAATGAAGTCATAAAAGTTATCTGTTAACCAAACAAAGCAAAGGCTTTGGCTTTGGCTTAATGACAAGAGTGGAAAGAAGAAAAAGGAAGCAAAAAATTAATGAAAAGACAGCCTTAAACCTTTATACGACAAGGAAAACGACAACGACAATGACGACGACAGACACACTATGTCGATGTCGATGGCGATGGCGATGGCGGCTTCTATTGTCCAAAGTTCCACTAGAATACTTTTCGACAACGTTGTCCTACAAATGTGCTGAGCTCGGAATTCAATTAATTTTAATCTGATTAGCATTTTGGTAGTTGACTGTAATTGTTATTGAGAGAAAGGATAATGATGTCCTTTAATTAAAACATTCACACGCACCAATGGGGCGACGCGTCCGCAATCACCATTCGACACTCTCAACCCGAGAGAGGATTCGATTAAAACAAAAAGTACTGCCGTAACGGTGAATGAACGAACGGACGAAGAAACATACACCCCCTATTCTCTATACAAACAAATACATACATACACACACGCGTCCACACACTACTCCTCGGCTCAGTAGAGGAAGAAGGTGCTGGCGCTGGTATGATGGCTGCGGGCGGGGCATAAGTCCATTTCTACGGTCCACTTGGTGTCAATGAACATGAACACAATAGGACCACACGCACTCCCCGTGCCTGTGACTCCCCCGACCCGACCCCATCCTAAGGAGACGGTGGCCGGATTTTTCCGGTTCCAAATAATTAAAGTTGAATTAGAAGTGTGGACTTAAAGTGGATGAGCACACAATTTTGCTACAAGTATCTTCTTTTCTCTTTTTTTTCCTCTATTGTGTTAGTAGGTATGTTGGTGCGACAAGCATGTATCTTTTTTTCCTCGATCTCCATTTGTATATCTGTGAAATTTTACGTGAAATGTCACTAGTTTTGCTCTATTTATTTTTCTACATTGTTGAGTAAGAATATCGTTGAAAAGGGCAAAAGGACGAGGACATGCGATTGTTGGCGTGAAATGAAGCTGAAAGGATATCAAATTCTATTTTAACCGGGGTACTAGGGTTTTATTTTATTGCTTTCTGAAGAAGGGTCAAGTATATTTACCCTTATCTTTTGAAGGAACGCATTTGATTAACGCACGCTGCTTGTGCTCGTACGTAAGCAATGAGCATATTTTCAATAAAAATGTGTCTCTTGGAGTTGGAGATTGTTTTTTCTTTTTTCGAAATCTCATTCTATTAAATTCGAGTAAGTGTTAGTTCATACAGCGGGACATAAAACATGTTACGTATTTGCCTATGAATCCACTGTTTTTCAAAGTCGTTCAAATTGATTTGGAAAAGGAACAAAAGTAGTTTGAACTTCACAGAGGCATACATCCCAGGCTTTTTAACAAATTCGTTAAGGCACGTAAATATTCCTATTTATGCTCGTAAGAAGGAAGAGTTTAAGTTTGCCTTTGGGCATATTCATCCTTAGTTCCATCCCAAAGATAGTTTGCAAATGAAAGATAAGAACGGTTCTGTTTACAGGAGGAGAACAGTGTTTGTCTTCTTTTTTGTCTGTTTGAGAAGAAGTGTCTGCTTTCAAATTGATCTAGGCCATATGATGACCGACAATACGACCACTTTGTATTGAGGCGAGTTTAGGTAAGACTCCCATCAGTCAATTCAATGTCATCAATCAAAAATAAATCAGTAGGTGCTTAGCCACACATCGAACAACAAAAGAAGCATCAGTTAGACGTTGTGATGAAATTAGAAGATTGTGCGTTTTTTTTTTGTGGTTTATGTGGAAAATCAAAAACAACCCTTTTCTATATTCTTCTTTTTACAAATTTCAATTAAATAGTTATGTGTCGGGAACGTTGTTTCAAAAAGAATAAAGAGTTGACTGGGAAAAGATTTTTTTTGCATTTTTAAACGATTTAAGATAGATAGGTTCTCATTTCTTTTCTTCAAATGAGTTACAATATCTTTTTTTGGCAGTCTTTCCATCTACCGGGTAAAACATTTTAAGAAATATTTGAAAATATTTGAAATGTGGGAATAAGATGAGTTCATAGGTGCAGGGAAATAAGTCCACAGGAACTAAGTCCAATCGCGGCGAATATTTGGATTATTTTTGAAAACTGAATTTTGAAATACATAACCTGAATAATAAAATATTTTGCAAAACTCGAAAACTGAATTTGGAAATAAACGAGCTTACGAAAATATGCTTTTTGATTCACGTTTCGAACTTTCGAAAATAATAAAATAGTATCGAAAGAGTAGGTACTGTACATGTTATGCATAAAAGCGAAATGAATAATAAATAATTAGTTGTTTGTATCCACATGTTGTGGGCACAACATTGAACGTCCCATCAACAAAATAACGTTTTTGAAATGTGGCGAGCATTTCTATTATTAATCTTGTAATTCTTTTAGCCATAAAAATGGTGTATGCAAAGCCATTTTCCAGAACATGTGTTGGTAGAATGGAGCTTTATCACTTAATTTAGAAATTCCGTAGTGTATTGAATATCGACTGTAACATACTCGTACTTATCAAGATAAGTTCCAGAAAACATAAGAAAAGGTCTAAGAACGAACAGTAGTTTCTCTCTTTAATTTTTGTTGTTGGAAATTCAAACTCACTTAATGCTACACAGTTTGTACTTGTGTCCCATAAGGAAGTGGAGCTGGTTCTCACTCAATGGGATAAAAGGCCACTTTAGTAAAGTGGATTTCGTTCCCATTAAGTGAGAACTTAGACCCTCAGTGGACTTATTTCCTTGTACAAATGAGAATTAAGTCCCTCAGTGGAGTTAAGTCCCCTGCACCGAGTTCATATCCAATTTTGATGATAAATAAATAAATCTATACATTTAAAATTAATTGCTGTTCTATAGTCTGGCTTAAACTCGAGAACGGCTGAACGGATTAATCTCATTTTGGTCTTGAAATGTAAAAAATATGAAAAAAAAGAATTTGAATATAGTAAAAGTAACAATTTCCTTATTATTAACTGTAATGAATAAAAAATTAAATTCAAACAATACTTTTGTTTTTTCTTAATCATTTTTGACAACAAAAAATTTAAATAATAAGACTATTTTATTGTTTGTTTTTGAATTTTTTTTTACCTTTTTGACTGGTTAGAATTTAGTTTATAGCCCATGAGTACAAAAGACTATATTTCATCCTAAAATTCCCACTGGAACGGAAATGGGAACTTCAAATAGTCAATTTATCAAACTAGATTTCTGAAAGCAACCATAATATTAACGGTTTGACAACCAATCTTTGTGAGCGAAGATTACCGCTACGTGCGCAAGAACTTTCTGTACTTTTGTGATTCTTTGTGATAATCACATTCCAGGTAATGAGCTTTTTCGAATAAATTTTTTTTTTGATATTCTGTGATAGTGACAATTTACTACTAATTTAGCAATTTACGATGACGAAAAGAAGGCGACCTGACTTAGGTCGAGGATCTCAATGCGACCATTCAGAATTTTCTTCCAGGACAGTTGGTTTCCTTCAAATCAGTCGACACCGTTATGAACCAGGATGACGTAGTCAACTATCCCACGGGAATTTTAAATTCACTGAAATTGCCTGGACTCACAATTTGTAGGTAAAAGCTAGGATCAGTTGTCATCATGCTGCGTAACATTAATCATCCTCGACTATGTAATAGAACAAGACTGGCTGTTAGACGGCTGATGAATAACGTCATTGAAGTAATAACCAGAAAAGGAAAATACATAAAAGAGGATGTCCTGATCCCGCGAATAACGATGATTTCAACGGATTTAAGATTCAATTTAAAACGGTTACAATATCCAGAACGTCAGTCCTTTGCGATGACCGCAAATAAATTACAAGGACAGTCGTTGGATGTTTGCAGAATCAACTGGGAGTTTCCCTGTTTCACGCATAGACAATTCTACGTCGCTTGCTCGCGCGTCAGAAAACCGTCTTCTTTATTTATTTACGCACCACAAAATAAAACAAAAAATATAGTTTATGAGAAAGCTTTAAATTGATTAACAGACTGTATAATAACAGTGTATGTCTGTCAATATCAAATTTAAAACTTATAAATAGCCAGTATTTCAGGAAAACTCTGTTTTGTAAGTAAGCAACATGATGTGCCGAAAATAATAATAATATTTCTTCATAAAAACAGGCTTTTTTTTTTAAATACGAATTCATTTTGTTTGATTTGATTTAGCTTATACAAAAGTAAAGGTCTTTTTTTAATCGGAATACAAAATACACAAATTTTCGACACATTTTCTTAGATGTACACAATTGACTCTGGCGTATACGTACTATTTTTTTTAAAGTCTTATTCTGATAATAAATTGTAACTACTACTTTACTTCATAAACCGTTTGTGCAGACAAATGTATTTTGTTTTGTAAAAATCTTTGTTAAAACTGTTTGAGTAGTGTGTAGCGATGTTGAGTAATTGCGCAAACGGTTTGAAGAAATTCAAAAAATTTCGAATTTTCCGTGTTTGCACAAACATGTTTTAGTCGTGTGAGTTGAATTTTACTGAAATAGTTGTAAAATCAAGGAGTAAAGATGAATAAGCTTATCGAATTATAAAAAAGTCACAGAAATAGATATTGATATACCGACAGTGGTTATATACAAATTAAAGAAGCAGTATCCCTGCAAATAAATTCAAATTGATAAAAGTTGTGGTGTGTTAAAAGCAAAGTTTATTGCAATAAATTTAAGCAGCACATGCGAAGTCGCTCATTGCTCACATATCTGATTGATATGAAAAACGTCAAGCAACTAATTTCTCTCAAACATGTTTGTGTAGTGTGAGGCGAAACTAAGTTTGCAAAAACACACGTTTATACAAACGTTTTCGTGTAGTGTAGGGGCCCTAATAGCGTATATTTTATCCCTCAGGATTAAAATTACAGGCCCAAGCAACGCCGGGTGGCCTGCACCTATTCCAATATCTCTGTCATCGTAAGAGTGCTTAATTGCCCCTGAGTAGCATAGACTATATTTCATCCCCACTCTGCCACAGAATGAAAGCTTTGAGACTGCTTTACTTAACTTTCAAGTGATAAAAGTAGGGTCTGAGCTACGCCGCCGCCGCGCCGCCGGGCGGGTCAGGTAGTAAATAAATAAAAATGTTGGGGTTGTGTTTGGTAATCGGAATAGTCGCTTCAAGGAAAAATCTTTGAACAACTTCGAATTTTGGTGAATCGGTTAATTACCAAATCCAAACACACTACATTACATACAGGTGGTGTTGACCTTAGCATTATAAGTACTTGGTATTCAGATGTGTTATCAATATCCTAATTTTTAAAGAATTTGAGCCACATCAAATTTTGTGCCAATCTAGCTTCTCTGATGGTTTTTCACTTTTGCATGTTTTCCAAAGTTTAAGTTTTGTATTCGTGGATTGTTTAGTTGCCAGGTTGCTTCGCGTTGTTTTGTTCCCTGTTGCCTGTCAAAGATCATAACTTTGGTCTTCCGAACGTTGATATGAAGATCCCATGCGCCGCAAAACGATTTTAAGCTATAAATCTGAATCTGATGTGTGAATGGATTGTCTGCTAATTAGACCAAGTCATCAGCAGTACTATTATTTGCTTTACAGAAAGTATTGCTCCTCCAAGAAGAGTTGAACAATGTACAATGTACATGTATAAGTTGCGTTTACCCCACCCTGTTTATTTATTTCTTTAATTTTTATTTTTAGTTCTTTTACTTTTTAGAACTAAATGCCAAACCATGCACCGAGCACACATTACAAAAACATAAAACCAAACCGTTTTGCTCTGATGGTTTCATAATTTCGATTCCTTCGAGTTAATTTAAAAAAAAAACAGTTGAGGACATACCTTACTTGATACTAAAATCGAAAAAAGGACAGTTTCGCTTTTAAATTCAGCAAGTCAACATTTTTGCACTTGAAATCGATGTCTTCTTATTTAATGAGAATTTCTTTCACTCTGCCTGACTCACAATTTAAAGCCAGCTCGCTTATCACTTTACACTCTGCTCTGTTGAAAGCAACACTCCGCAGTTGACTTTAGCGCCTTTTATCAAAGAGGTAAAGCTGGTATATTTATTTCATTCCTTGACTTTTCTACAATTAATGAATCTTATCAAATTCATGAAAGGTGATACACTATCTCCAAGCATATATCTAGGTTGTAGGTGTCAATAAAGCAGAGTTTATGAGCCTCTCAACACAACACCAACTATACTAATGTACCTATTTTGGCAGCAGCTAAAAGGTATTCGCTTCACACCCAGAAACAAAAAACAGAAGCAAAAATAACTTTGTCCCGTCAAAACTTTTCTTATTTCACTCACATAGTAGGTACTAATAATGAACAACTTATGTATGTACGTTACGTACGTACAACTTACATGCCAACGCATTCCTTAACGAATATTCTGTTGCTGTGCGTGTTATGTATTGCTAACTTTTCTGTCACACGAAACAGGGATCATAAAGAAGCAATTATCATTAGATAGAATGATCATAATTTTTGGTTGTCTATTTTGGTTCGTGCATTAGCCGCTCATCCCATAACATTTTAGTGTGTGGTATTCTCCACCCGATGGATAAATAGTAATATAATTCAACCCTAGCCTACATAGCTATTGTGGCCCTCTGGCCCCCGCAGTCGTTTCGAATTATGGATGTCAGATTTTATGGGTGGAGTCGTAAATAGAATTGGGCTGAGTTTTGGACATGAAATGCGATGCTAGCTGAAGTTTGGGTTTCGCAAGCACTCATGCTCTAATTAGTTTCGTTGTGGAGCTGTATACGATGTGTTTTCCTAATTTATGACACGTTAGCTTTGAAATTATTGTGGCATTCTGAAAACCTATCCGGGTCAAATATACTAAGGTTTTTATAATTTTTTTCTGGAATGTCTGCTATTATGGGATGTGATTTGTGTACACAGAAATTTTTTTTTATATACCTAGCCTAACACACTGTTTTAAAAACGAATGCTGTCTAAAGTTTAGCAAAAGCTACGATTTATTCTGAGTTGATTTCTAATTATGGTGAGAAATAAGATCTATGGAGATGCTTTTACATACTTTTGGAAGTTCGATACTTGGTTTGAATGGAAATTTTCATGCTTTTAGTACATTGTCCAACATTGTGAGCCATTTGTGAGTGCTGGGCGAACAACTACGGTGAAGAGTCTTCCATTCAGCTAAGGAGGCATTTCTTATCACAAAAGATGACGCAATTTTCTCACTACTTCATCTACCCTACTTTTACTAGAAGATTGATTACGTCATAACAAGTTGTTTCACTTCTAATCATACATCTTTGATACAAACTTTGAACACATGTGAAGCACAGTTCCACTCAAATAAATGTCTGGAACAGGCATGCTCCCAACAGGAAAACGGCAGCAGACATAACAAGTGATTTTTGGACTACCCATTTTCTTCTCACACTTCTGGCATTTGTAGGGAAGATAAGGAACTCTCGCCTTAGTAGGCTCCATCATTGTCTGCAGTTTTTTTTTTTAAATATAGTCGAAAAGTGATGACAAAGTTGAGAAGTGAACTTTACTGTAAAACAATTTTTTTCTTAGAGTATGACCAAGAATCTAATTCCAAAGTATGGGACACCCTGTATAAGGTCTCGCAATAGAGCGAGGTGCTCCAGGGCCTAACGCATTTCTCTCAACCATTCCTTGTGAGAAAATTGGGACCTATAATTTTCTACCGAACCTGAACGGCAAATTGAGAAAGTGCTTTTCATAGCTGGATTGAATTTGCGCTTGACAGGAAAAACTTGCCTACAGGCATCTTCTCATCGACGTACAAGGTGCTTTTGACAATGCTAGCTTTGATGTTATGTGCAATGTCGCCATAGAACAGAGTTGGACGAATCATTAGTTTTGTGACTTAAAAGATTTGCTAGTGATTTTTTTATCATTAGCGCACTCATCGAGGCATCAAGGGGCTATGATGGGTATTCATATTCATGGTGGCGTTTTATTTCATCTTTTGTGGTTCATACTGGCCGACTCTCTTGTTGTAATGTTCAATGGATCTAACTTACAATCTTAAGGATTTGCCAACAAATTTTCAGTTCCGGATCACAGGCTGCGCTAAATCATACCTGGGGAGTTAGAAACAGTCTTTCCATCAATAGGCTAAAAGCTGAGGTTTTTCTCTTTACGAGACGCTGATAATTGACTGGTATGAACCAGCTTACATTTAAAGGCTTCAACATGCCATTCTTCAATGAAGTCAAACTTCTTGAAGTAATCCTAGGCCCTAACCCAGGGCTTGGTTTGTCGGGGTCCTCAGTGAGGGCTTCAATCAACAATTGAATTTGTCAAAAGCAAAATTGTAGATGGCATGCCTCCAGTAGATGCGGATAGACCAAACGTGTGCTCCCCAACGTTAATGAGAAGGCTGCAACATTTTTGGTATCTCGAAGCAGCAAAGAATTTGAAAAACTTAAATTGGCGTTGCCAAGGGGGCACTCTCCTTAGCCAAACATTAAAACATATATAACTTAGGTGATACCACACTCCGTAAGTGCTATGGGCAAGATGAATACACAGCTAAGCACTTCCTCTGTGAATGTCCTGAATTTTTTTCGTGTCTGGTTACAGATACTCGGCGCAGACATGGTGAGAGCTGGTATCATATGCTCCATATCATGGCAGCGTCTTTTGGCTTTTCTACGAAAATCTGGAAAGCTTTAACCAAAAGAAGGCTCCTGTCTGGTAAAACAATGGACCGCTATTTAGGTCTGACTGCTCCAGCTAGTATAACAGAAGAAAGACGTTTAAGTTAACTTACACAGTTCTTTTTTCCCTAACTGTATTTAGCTGTTCCGAATCAGCAAAAATGTATTGATCATCTTCTTTTTTACAAAGAGTGATTGAAAGAAATGCGTTTCGTCCCTAAGCTCTGAGGTGCCACACTATCTATTTTGTTTTATGTGCAAAGAGAATTCCTCCCGAAAACAACCGTACAATCAGCATGTGACGACTGTTCGTATAGCTAAAAAACCAGCTATCAGTCTTCTGACAAAGTCCACTTCTTTTTCACATCAACGGATAAACGATAAATGGAAAGCGGAGTTGGCTCCCTTATGCATTGCATTGCATTGCATTTCGTAGAAACTCATCAGTTCATTTGAAGTCGAATTCCAGATATCGACCTGGTTCTCTCGGGTGGAAAAAGGCCACCTTAAGATACCGCGTCGTTTAAAATTCAGTGATACCTCATTCTTTTTGTTCCTTAATGGCGTGCTGGAAAGGACCACAGAGTTCTCATTTGTTTGGCAAGCGGCAAAGAGACAGTCCTTAGCGCGTTTCTTTTTTCTGTTCCCAAGTAAGGTCTTAAGAGACGTCGCTACGCGTCATAAACTACTTTATAACCGAAGATGCATATCTTTGTCAAAGTGCATAATACGCAAGGCACCTTTCCCCACCCACAAGAATTTATATGGCACCACATCCTTCAATCCCACTTCCCAAGGTAAAATTAAATTTGCTTGATTTTTTATGATCGCCATATCTCGAGTAATCCAAGTGTACGAAAATAAAAAAAATTATACGAACATATAAAACAACACCAAGCTATCTCAGAGAAGTAATAACTATATCTTGTTAAATGCTCTCTCTCTTTTTACTTGGAGTTTCTTATTTATACACAGCTTCAGAGTCAAGGCAAAGGCAAGGCAAGGCAAAAGTTTGTTATAATAGTTCAATAGATAACCAAGCCAGGTACAAGTGATAAACATTCAACCACAGCCATCATGTTTTATCCATTTAATATACTACATCTCTGCAACGATATAAAACCCAGAGTTGAAAATTGCTTGAGGAGCTTGGGATCGAACACCTTGCAGTAGGTATAAGGTAAAGGTACTTGAGAGCTTAACGCATGACCGAAATAGACACACTCACTCTTTTATTTTGCAATAATCGTAAAATCTGAAAGTAGAACAAATTCTGATCTCTTCTCATGTGTGTAAGGTGTACTTCCTCTGTTTTGTCTACCTTCGAGGCAAGCTTTACGTACGTAGGTACTTGCCTCGTTGTATCATCGTCATCGTCATCGTCATCATCATCGTCACAAAAATGACAACGAATTGTAGTTCTTTATTAAACCTTTTCCCTGTGTGACAAACCTATAAGTTTCTGAATGATGCGAACAAAACCCACATCGAACAGAGGAGGTATAATTTTATCAGCAACAGCAAGAAAAAAAGGTTAGAACTTCTGTTAGGTGATCCAGCTCATCATGTTACTTCAAAAGAGAAGTACTATCGAAACGACGACGGCGATGACAACGACGACGCACGTGAGGGTGTTTGCTTTGGGAAAATGGCAATGGCAATGTCAAAGCAAAGCAAACCAAACCAAAGTAGAGACGAGAAAGTCAATAAGATAATATCCCTCATTTCACAAGAAGTTTTGTCATTCCTATTACCTTGGATATCTGCAGAATAGTATCTTAACAGCTGAGTCAGCCGCTCATGTAAGGACTTGCAATCAACGGCTGATGGCTTTTGACAAAATCATAGCATAATGTCCTTTCCCCTTTTTTTTGTGTTGCTCTTGTTTGAAAAGTTTCCATACGTAGTAGAAGGGCAGAGAGAGAAAAAAAGCAATGCTTCTTCAGGTACGAGTACTACGTACATATTTTCGTCTTACGTCTTGAGAACTTGGAAGTTTGAATGGGTAGCATGTTGGTAGGATACTTTTACTCATACATAAGTTAGTATGTTGGTTGGTAGGTACTTTGTTCGTAAGAACATTTCATTAAAAAAAAGAAAGTAGAGTTTGGATAGCATACACCATCGCCATCACCACCGCCGCCACACCCATATCTTTATACTGGTATATTTTTTTTCGGGAGAAAGTTTTTGCTTTTCAAAAGAAAAGCAAAGGACACGCAAATGTGTGGGGATTTTCGCATCCTTATTGAATTGCTTAAGATATGTTTTCTTTTTTTTTTGCTCTCTCTGTCTCTGCTCCATGTTTTAGTATGCGCGGGCAACATGTGTGTTGTGCAATACCAATAACGATAAAAGAAATTACTTTTTGTGACAATGTACCTATATGGGAGGTAGAGAGTCATTTGAGATGATTTTCAATGTTAACCGATGCCATGTGCCTGGCTATGAAAGTTTATACATTAGTTATTGAGACGTGAGAGTCGACTCGAGGTCCCAGAAGTAAGGAGCTCGGGTTGCCATGAATGAGCATTGTGTAGCCCCATGTAACTTCCTCATAACGATAATCAACTGGAGACTTATTGGGGTTAAGGTAATTGAACTCATGAATTACGACACTTATTACGCTGGGAGAATGGAAAATTTTCTAATTATAATAAGCTCAGTGATTAACGTACGGAAATTGTAGTTAATTTTACCAATTAGTCTTTTCCTAAATATTAGCAACTCATGTATGCACTCGTACACATATACATATAGAGGTTAAACCGATTGAATATCAAGTTAATACAAATATGATCCACCGAGGAATAAAAGATTCTTTCTTATCACTCGAAATCGGACTACGCAGTTTTTCTAGGAAAATAAATGAATAGGGTGGCGCAACAGAGGAACTGGAGCCCTAGGACCTAAAGCATTGCTCACAACCATTCCTTGTGAGGAGATTGAATCTACAATTTTCTGAAAGTTCCGAACGGCTGCTAATCGAGGAAGCGCTTTTAGTGCCATTGAATTTTTTAACGGAGGTTTTGCCAATTGCTCGCGAAAAGGGTTATCCATGGAAAACATTTTTCCATCTGTTGTTGACTTTATACATCGATGTGTTTGAGACTTATCAATCATCGCAAACTACTTAAGACTCTTAATAGCATACGTTTGCAGGTATAGGTAAATAAGCACAAGTTGGGCAGAAAAGAAGTCATCCGAAGTTTTTTTGCTGTCCACTTCTTCCTCGTGATTAAGGATGGCTTGGTCGAAGCCTATACTTGCTTTTTGCAGTCGGTATGCAGCGGCTTATGCACGAACTGGTATTTGTACGGAAACATGCGTAAGTCCTTGACCAAAATTTGCCTTAGGCGGAAATTTGCAAAGATGAGAGCATTTTCCATAACAGGATGATTTCTTTTTGCCAACCTTGTATTTCCTAAGCAACCCAGTGAGATTAATCCCTACAGTCCGCTTTTCAAATAGGTAGAGCTTAGCTATCACACAATGTTTGATAAGGGTAAAAAAGGTATGAAGAAGAAGTCAAGCGCATTTGTTAGCATCATTCTGGTTTAGAGGGTATACTCAAAAGCAGTTCATAAAGTCCGAAGTATGTATGAACACTAAATTTCTGCATGAATGCATTCATTTGCTCTCACTAAACGTGTGCAGTACTTCAGTGTACTTCATTATGGTAAGGGAGAAAAACAGCTGTAAGAATTTATCCCTTCGGATCTCCTTGTTGAAGAGGAAGAGATTCTGAGAGAGTATTATTTGGACTCACTGCCTAGGTAGGACGAAAGTATCTGAAGATAAATGGAACCTCTGCTGTAGTTTATTCAGGAGCAAAGTTGTGCAAACTTGATCTCCATTCGTAGGCTGTAAAGAGAAATGTTAAAGTAGAGATGGGTGTGAGTTTTTCACAGGTATAATTTTCTGGTATATGAATTACTTTGGCCAATTTTAATTAATATTGATTGTGTGAAGAACGTGGATAAAATATGGGAGAAGTAATGACACGAGGCATTTTAAGGCTAGGTGGACATTTTTAGCGAACTCAGAACTCATGTAAAAGTGTTTGCTTGTATTAGTAGATCATTTTATTCTCTTAAAAGTAATCCCTCTTGCCATCGTCGCGTGTGATTTCAAATTCTCCCTATTTTCTCTCTCTCTTTGGTCTCGGCAACAGCCAGAAACTAGAAAAGAATTACGCACTTGCATAAGCAGAACAAAGGGGTGACCATTATACGAGCATGCAAGTAGGCATATAAAAAAACAGATATCATAAGGCACACTGACGAAGATATATGCATGTACACAATATGTCCGAATGAACATTTTTTACGATTTCTTGTTTTTGGATGGGTTGAGAATGAGAATAGAAAATGTATTGTGTCAAGTCAGGAAAGTAAGAAAACCGGTTCTTTTTTTGTCAGTTTGCTTGCTGAGATAAATGCATATACATAATTACAAATAATGAAGATGTTGTAGGGTCGATATTTCTTATCTTGTGTTTTTGCGGATGTGGAAAACATGATATTTGTGTGATTTAAATGTAGGTCAGTTTCTTGGCTTAGTTTGATCAGCAAAATTAATGAAAAAGGGGATAACTTGGGAACTTAGATAATAGGTACTCATTTTTTTTT
This sequence comes from Melanostoma mellinum, assembly GCA_914767635.1. Taxonomy (NCBI): domain Eukaryota; kingdom Metazoa; phylum Arthropoda; class Insecta; order Diptera; family Syrphidae; genus Melanostoma; species Melanostoma mellinum. The sequence continues at coordinate 230,701,090 of OU612058.1, read as the reverse complement.
TCATTTATTTATTTTTATTATTTTATTTTTATTTGTTGTTTTTATTTTTTTTTTTACCAATAACTTGTATCCATTTTAATTTCATTTGCAAGAAGATATATTTCAAGAAAATAAAGGAATGGATGTTTTTTGAAAACTCCAATCGCAGGACAAAAAATTCCCTAAGAAAATTCAAAATTTTTCAAGTTAAATTTGATTTAAAAAATTTTCCGTTACAATTAATATTTTTTTTTTTTTTTCACTTGAAATTTGAACAAAAACAGTAATTTTGTGGGCCATAACCAAGCAAATTGAGATTTACGACTGGGTCGCATGAACTTGCGATTGTGTTCTAAATATGACATCAAAATCTTAGGGCTAAGTGAAAAGTTTTGGTATTCACTCTTCATAATATATCTTGTGGTACAGGGTTGCCAACCACACATTAATTATAAAAATTTAATTAAATCACGAAAAATATTGAAAAAAATTCAATTAAATATTCCAAAGGTTTCAACCAAAAATTTAAAAACGCCATTCTTTTGCAATTGCTAATACATATGAACGATGAAAATTTAATCAAAATCGTTGTACCAGTTTTTTTCAAAAAACGGTTTTTTATTTTTCACTTTTTTTGAAAAACAGTTTTTTAAAAGCTAAGTAAGCAAAGTCTTAGATCTTGTTTAGAAGTTATTTTGACAATGAAAAAAATCAAAGTTATACTTTTGAAGTTATTTCTAAAAATCAAAATTTTTTAAAAAAATTTATAAAAAAACTCCAAAACTAAATTTTTTTAAGTATTGGTATGCAGTCTTTCTTTAACAGCTTACGATTTCTTAACTCAAAAATTTCATCAAGATCGCGTCAGCCATTAACGAAAAAGTCGGGTTTGAAAAAAACGGCACTATGGGAGGTACCGGTTTTAGGCTTTTTCCAAAATTTTTTTTTAAATCATAAGAAAAACAATCTAAAATTAATCCTACACACAAAATTTTATCGAAATCGTTGGAGCCGTTTTCGAGAAAAATAAGTATTATCATATCGGTTGTATGACAGGTACCGTTATCTCAAGCCCTAGAGACCCAATTCCAAAAACCCCTCTGTAGACTGCTCCACAGACGCTAAATGCAAATTTTGGAGCAAATCGGTCTATTGGTTCAGGCTGTAGATCCATATACAGACAGACAGACAGACAGACAGACACACAGACAGACAGACAGAATTGCAGGAACCACTTTTTTCGTATTCTCTATGATCGTAATGTCATGTTTAATTGTTATCTCAAAATTTTTTTTCCGCACGATTGCAAGACTTGCCTTATAGTACCTATAATCGCAAGTAAAAATTATTTCGCATACACCTTACCCAAACGCACATCTCATTCCAAATAAGTTGAATCCTATATGCCTATGTAAGATACTGACCTATACCTACATACATTTTCATGCCAACCGCGTTATGTCATCAACAAAACAATAGAAGTTCTCAAATACAAAATACTAACTACCTAGGTACCTAGCCAAATACAAAATTTTTAGCTGAAGAAAAAAATGAAACACACTCTCATCAAGTTGCGTACACTTGACCAAGAAATTCCATTCTATTAGTGCAGTGGTGCTATTTTCTCACCCCTTTCCCTTTGTGCGTTTGCCTATGTCCGTTTCATTCAATCCTTCCTCATTTCAAACTATTTTTTTACAATGCAAGCTACTGCTACCAGCAAAAAAAAAAAAACAACAGGCACACAGTTTGTAATGAGAAATGAATAGCACAAAAAATCACAAAATAAGGTCATAGGTATAGAATATAGATGATATGTATGCATGCATAACGCATAAGATCATCTGAGCGATACTCCTTTTTCAAATCATAGAGAACAGAGAACAGTCAAAAAGAGAAATCGGCGCTAAACTTGGTGGCGGATTTGCTTCGAACTAAAATGCGTATGTATATGTTTTTAAGCAAGATTTTCTAGTAAAAAACGCAAAGTAGACAGTTTTTCTAGAATTAATATTTCAAATTCTATGACCACAAGAGTATATTTTTTAATTGAAACTGATTGAGATTATATCAAAGAAAAATACCAAAAAAAAAATTGAGGTTCTTTTGGCTTCTCGTTCCTCAGAAATCGTTTGCAAATATGACTTTATTGAAATTGAATTTTAGCGGTTTGGAGAAGAAAATATTGGTTTTGGGCTCGATGGTTAGTTGAGGAGCTTTATAACCTTCAAAAAATGTATATATATATGCACTTGAAAACACTCACTCCTTGCCCCATGCTTTATAAGCTAAAAAAAGGCAGTTTCACAAACTTCTCATCATAACACCTGTTTCAAAACACTCAAAACTATGACTAATGATTTTATAAGATGCGCCTGATATCTATCTACTATTTACTTTTTATTTCATGAAAAAATATTAATAAACGGCAAAGTTATTGCCAAAAGAGTATGCTGAAAACCGAAAAATTAAAACAAATTGAGGAAGGTTTTTTTCATATAAGGAGACAAAATTAAAAAAAAAAAACGCTCGATGGTTAGTTGCATATATATTTTCTAGTTATAAAACGAAAAAGAAAAAAAATAAAAAGTTCATAAATACGGATGCCCCGACCAAAATAGTGAACAAATCGAAATTTTCAATAAAAAAAACGGCTTCCGGTCCCTATAAAAACCGTTAGGGAATAACTTTCAGCATTTGAATGATACACAAATGTTTGTGAGTTTATTATCTTTACAATACATTTTGTTTCATAAAATTATCAAGAAAATTGCAAAAGTTATGAATCAATAAGTCAACGCACCTTTTAAATTTTAATGAAAAATGCAAGGGACACCTAGCCTTAAGAGACTTGTTCCTCTTGCGAAGGCACAAAGTAAATGCTTACATCCGTCGAAATACAATGATTTTTAAGAGATGACCTTTAATTTTTTTCAAAATTCCAAAACTAAACATCCACAGGAAGTTTCTTACACTTTTATAAAGATTAAAGGGCTCTGCTAGTTTCTTGAGCTCAAATGGAAGTGAGATATGCCATATCTCTCCGTATTCCATTGAGAACAGAAACAGGAACGAAAATAAGAACTTAGAGTTTGTATTGAAAAGGCTCCTAAACTACTATGCCGAAATGAATAATATTTATAGCAAAGACTGTTTATATTCTGATAAATGATACAGGTTATTTCACTAATAATTCTACGGGAAATGGACGGGAACAAGAACATTAGAAAATACTGGATCGGTTTTTAAAATTCCTTCTTCGTTACAGTGCTTCATTATACCCGAGTATGAAGCTTGGTGTATATATTTCCCTCTCATATATTCTGAACAGATTTCCAAAATTTTTTCAACATTAGAGTGCTCCAATATTTTTCAGATGGAATTCATTTCATTTGAATACTGCAGAGCCGATGCTATACACAAGATCACTGTAGGACCCGGGGTGGTCAGCTAGTATAATGCAATAGCATTGGTATCACATTTGAAACTCATATTGCAATCACGCAACTCTGAAATAAAAATGATAATTTAAATTGAAGTACCTATTTTTACAACAAAATTTTGAACAGTAAGAAATAGAAAATAACAAAGTCGAAATATAAAAAAAAAAAAAATAGAAATGGGCTAGAGCTTGTGATTATGTGCTTAATGCATTACCAAAACCTAAAGGTTGAGTGCAGGATTGCTAACTACACATTAATTATGAAAATCTTGTAAACTCACATTAAGTATATTGACAAAAACTAAAAAAGATGGTTTTAAGCTAAGATGTAAAAGATTTAAGTAGTTGCTAATACATACAATGCTGAAAATTTAATCAAAGTCGTTTGACCAGTTTTTTTTTTTTTTTAATATGATTTTTATTTTATTTTTTAAGAACATGTTTCTTAAATGTTAAGCTTGAAAGTCTTAAGAACTTGCCAGAAAATGGTTTGACAACAAATTTGAAATAAATCGAAAATACCGTGTTGAAAATAGTCAAAAAAATCAAACATTTTTTGAAAAGTTTATTAAAATTTCAAATGCTAGAATTACAAATATTGATTGTCTTCTTAAATAGCCTAGAACTTCTTAAATATTAAAATTCATCATAATTATGTTAGCCATTATTTTGTTTGAGAAAAACTTCACTTTTTCGAAAAAGTTTTTTACATCGTAAGAAAGAAAATTAGGAAATAGTCCTTCACATAAAACTTAATCGAAATCGTTAGAGCCGTTATCGAAAAAAGCAAGTATTATCATATGGATTATATGGCAAGTACTCTTATTTCAAGACCAAGAGACCCAGTTCCAAAAACTCGTCTATAGGCTGCCTCACAAACCATAACTGAAAATTTTGAAGAAAATCGATCAAGCGGTTACGGATAGACAGACATGCATGGCAGAATTGCAGGACCCTCTTTTTCCGAATTCTCTAACATCGTAATGTCATATGCATTTAATTATTATCTGAAAATATTTTTCCGCACGTAGTACCTATAATCGCAACAAAGACCATAATAGTAGGGGAGCCCAAGAGGGGATTTCGCGCGTTACTCGAGCGCGTCAGAAAATCATATGGGGAGAAACCTTGCACCATGTAATGTACTCCTACCATATATTAAACCTAAATGTTGGGGCGTTCGCTGAGAGCAGCCCGTCAGATTAGTAAAAAAAAGTCGATCATCGGAAATACTCGAGCGCGTCAGATTAAAAGATGGTAGGTTGATTACATCGAGAAGAGTGTATATTTCAATAATCTGACAATTTGAGCGGGGCCTTCGTAAGTAGGCAAGTCACAAAGATGTAAAAAAAAATCGATGTTTCGAAATACTCGAGCGCGATTAATTTTTTTTTTATTTTGAAGGTAATTTTATCAGGATTACGGAAAACATATAATCTGACATTTTGGTTGGGGCGATTGAGGTAAAATCGTCAGTGAAATGTATAATATATGATGGTTAATATCTCGGTTAATATTGATATTAGCAATTGGTCCAGAAGACTTTTTTTGTAGAAAACTAAATTTTCTACAAGTTTGTAATTTACAATTTTTCTGTAGCTTTTGTTATTTACGAGATAACTGCGACAAAACGTGAATTTTATGGAAAAATCTGGTTAAGTGGCCCGTACCACCTTCCCGGTATGAGTAACGACTTTGCCAAAAAGTTGTAGAGCTTTAAATTTTGAGAAAAAAACATCTTCGGTTAAAGCGATCCCATGAAATGCCGCTGAGTTATAGAAATTTAAAAATAAAAAATTAGATTTTCCGTGTATTTTCAATGGAAAATCTTCACACCTCTTGATCGAGCACTTTAAATTAATATTAAGGGCTCAAACTTTCGGGATTTTTTTTAAAAGTATTTTCAACAAAATTTCAATACAAAATTTTTAAATACATAATATGTGTACATATTTTTTGATTGCATCCAGTAACAAAAAATAGAAACAACAAAGAATTTTTACTTTAAAATTGTCAGACTAAGAGTACGCCCCCATATAATTGTCAGATTATCTTCCTGGAGGACGAAGACATCAAGTTGATCACTCTGTATAAAAATCTGACGCGCTCGAGTATTTCAAAGTCACGTGTTTTTTTTACATTTTTAAAAATCAGCCATGACTGATCGCCCCACTCAAATTGTCAGATTATTGAAATATACACTTTTTAGAATACACTTAACATTCACTTTGAAAATCTGACACGCTCGAATAACTTTTTATTTTTTGTTTTTTTAACCTCTCTTTACGCCCATTTGCCCCCAGTAAATCGTCAGATTAATATATATCCGTTATAAGAAAGACAAAGCGCGTATACTCTATGAAAATCTGACGCGCTCGAGTATTTCAATTTAACTGTTTTTTTTTACATTTTTAAAAGCTCATACACGCCCATCGCCCCACTAAAATGAAAAACTGCCATACACTTTTTTTCGTTTTAGAACGTAAACTTCACAATCCAATAAGTCCCCATGACGCTTTAGTAACTGCAAATTTAGCGGCTCGGGCTCCCCTACTATAATAAGTGTAAGAGAGTTCTTCTGTCGTCTTCTTGTAGTTTTCCTTAACGATAGTCATGGTAGCGGTGATGGCTTTCAATGTTGATCAATTGCCGAAAATTGCATGTCATTTATAAATGATTTTTGTCTTTTCTTTACTCAAAACTGGAATTGGTTAAAATTTAGGCTTTTCAATTTCCGCATTCATCTTTTCAATCTATCTATCTATCTATCTATATATATAAAAATATTGCTGTTCGTTAGTCCGGCTAATTCGAGAACAGCTGAACGAATTTATCTTATCTTGGTCTTGAAATGTTCGTGCAGGTCTAGAGAAGGTTTAAAAGGTAGGTCTATATAAAAAAAGAATTGGAATATAGTAAAAGTAACAATTTCTATTCTACTGTAATGAATTAAAAATATATAAAAAAATGCTTTTGTTGTTTTTTTCAATCGTTTTTGTTAACAAAAAATTTAAAAAATAAGATAAGATTATTAAGATATTTAAGATTTATTTTAATTGAATTTTTATTTTTAAAAAAGTGATGTTTTTCTATATTCCAAGCTATTTTTTCATACGTTCCCTGGACTTCCACAATTGATTGATAATCACATTTTATTAATAGGAATACCCATCCAATTTAAGCTAGACTAACAATGCCAAGAAGAAAAAGATCTTACCTACTTAGGTCGTAAAAGTAAATTTAATGTGCGAAGAGAAACATCACGTGCTAACACTGATGACTAGCGTGAAACATAAAACGAAATTAGTCGTATGTCAGAAATACGTTATATAATGTGCGGAAATGAAGTGAATAGGTTAATAATGCAATGAGTTCGTACACATCAGATACAAAAACAACGAGCACGACAAATGAGCACAACAATTGAGCGATCCCGCAGACGTAGTGCTCCTGTGATCATGGAACGAGCATCATTCTACTATGATCCTGAAATAAATTATTCACATTTTTCTTTGACAATAAATCGCTGACTATTATTATTTATTCCTGTTTTAGTAAAGTACTCGGGAACGGGAACGTAAACGAGAGCAAAGTGTTTGTATTGAAGAGGCACCAAAAGTATTTAGCTAATTTGAATGAAATTTGAAACACAAAAATGATCTTGAACCTGAGAAATAACATATTCCCTTGGAAACGGAAACATTATTGGGAATACTAGACTGATTCTCTGAGTAATAAAGACTATATTTCATAACCATTTTCCCATCACAGGAACGGGAACGGGAATTCAAAAACCACTGTACCGATTTCAATTTTTTTCACTATTAAAATACGATGTTATTCCCGAGTTACATACACTATATTTCATCCCCATACGGGAACGGAAATATAGGGAACTTGGAAAATACTGGACCGATTCCAAAAATTCTGCCATCGTTAGAGTGCTTAATGCCCCTGAGTAACACAGACAATATTTCATTACAACTAGAATTGAAACTTTTAAACTACTTTGATTAACTTTCAATTTGATAAAAGTAGGGCCTGAGCTTCGCCGGGTGGGTCAGCTAGTCGTTTATAAAAGTATTCGAAATATCCTTCACTTACTAAATAACTGTCAACTAAAATCATCTCACAAGTATTACATTTGAGAAAATTTTTCCATCTCTTAAATCAAATGAGAATCGTAATCATAAAGGGATCACATTTCTCCTGCTTTGTATCCACATGTGGAGTACGAGTGGGAGGTAGGCATCTATCACAAACACTAAGTTAAATTTAAACCTTTCTCTTTTATAAAAAAAAGAAACCAAACTAAACAAAACATTGGTCAGACCAAGTAAGTAACTGAATTAATGCAGGTAATGTTATTCAGTGAATTTTCCACACCATTTACACCCCCTCAGGCCTGTATTAGAAAACCCGATGACATATTAAATGCTATTTTACCCTTCCAATTGAATGACTCCCACGGCTTTAAAAGCCAAAAACACATATCACTATATGTATACATACGACGGTATATGCGGACATGAATGACTCAAGGACATCCAAACAGCTATGTCGCGCCAGCGTTCTAGTATGTATATAGTTCAACCCCCCCAAAATTCGTTTTATAAGGGTTGACTGTAGCATGTAGGTTCAATTTATGGTATAATTTAATAAATGTTAATTAGTCAATAATTTTATTGGCTGGCATATGAATGTGATTGTTTGGCCAGCAAGGAATATATTTAAATGTCCACACTAAGAGGGTGTTTTGTTTTATAAGCTCACTCACAAACAAACCCATACATTCATATATACTCGCTTTGGGATGGCTATAAATGTTCAAAATGGCCAAGTTGGTGGTGTTTGAGTTGAATTAATGTTAATTTCGCTCTGTGATTTCAATAACTAGACAGGATATTGTTGGAACGATTAGTAGAATGGTATATGGGGACGTTAATCGTTTCCCAATTGAATTAGATTTCTGATTGTTGTGAGCAAAAGGGAGGCAGTATCAACCTCTTACGAGTTAACTGATATTTGTGTTAGCATGTGTTTCTGTAGTTGATTGTTATGAACGGCCAACCGACGACGACGACGACGCCGACGTCTAGTGGCCTTTATGTTGTCATTTAAATTTTATGTTTACCATAGCTGTAAGTGACAGCATAGTAAAACGGAGAGGCATAGATTTTATGATACGAATGAAGATAAAACACGAGGTCAAACTAAAAGTGTTTATTCGGTTGTTGTGAAATCACAAACGATTTGAATTATTTTTTATTTGCAAGAATTTGCTATTTTATAAAATGAAATAAAGCTGCAGGTTATTGAACAAAATTTGCACTGCCTCGTAGCTTTGCTGTTAAATTGAACCAATTAAGCAGGTGCAGTGAGAAATTGATTACTCCGAAGGTAGGAAGTGCTAGCAGTGGAGCGTTACTAAAACAGTAAGAAATCGAATTACATACTTGAATATTAGCCAACAAGAACATAGACATATTTGAGCTTCAAAACGCGATGACAAAAAACCATAATAGGACAAAAAAAAAAAAAAAAAAAAAATTGCTGAATTACTACGCATAAATTGAGCCCTTACAAGATCGTTTTTGTGTTGATCTTAGTCTCCCTTCGCAAGCTAAGTGATGACTGCTACATGGTTCTTATGTCTTTCTTCAAGAGTACTCACATAAGCACGATCATCGCACAGCAAATAAATCAGGTCTACATTTTTCACGAACGCTTAAAAAAGCGATTTAATTATAGTTCTTTTGTTTTTATATCTAAAATTAAGGAATTTGAGAAATGAAATTTACTCTTCAAAAGCAAAAACCCAAATTATGTTTTCCTTAACTTGCAGTTTTTAATCCAGGAATACTTTTTTCCGAGTTGATCTTTTTGAAAGCTTTAACTTGATTTAGGCACGCGATAACTCAGCAGTACCCTTCCACTTTCCATTTTGCAGAAAGATCTTAATTTTCTGCCTTACAGAATTCACCTCATACAGGAATTGAATCCGAAGGACTATCAAAAAACGATCTTTAAAAAATAAAAAATGAAGAAACCGGTCATAATGTTACAGCCAATGGGGACCGCTACAAAACCATGATTAATGAATTGTGGAATATTGATGTGGATTACCTTGGGTTCCAACACAACGGCGCTACATGCTATACGGCCAACAAATCAATTAATTTAATGAACGAAACTTTTCTTCAGCGCATTATCTCGCGTCTTTGTGGTACTACTACCATATGATAGCATTTCTACCTGTTAACCCAAAGGTTCGTGGTCCGAATCCCAATAGAGGCAAAAAGGTTTTTCGAACGGCTTGAAAGAGAGTATTTGGGGGTTTATTGTTGACATACATCCTTAAATGCTGCAAGAAGTGGTCGAAAATAGAGCTTCTCTTCTGGAATTTATCCGATCCAAACGTGTCGTCCACTTACTCAAGATAACATTTTTAAATAATAACAGCCCTTTATCTTTAAAACATCTTGCCCATAACATTTAATAACATGAACACACAGTGCTTCGACTAGTGGAGAAAAGTAAAAAAATAAGAAATGCAAATTTTTGTTTTAAGCCATAAGCCTGTTCTGTAACATCTTGAAGTACTTAAATTTGCTTTGGCTTTGTTTGTTGTACTTATCTTCTTAGTGGATTAGAGAGATTTTCGTTAGAAGCTGTAATAATTTAAGCTTCAGTGTTATAAAAGGTTGAAATTTTGTGGGGACAAGTCTAGCTCGTTTGAGAAAAGTATTGTGTTTTTGTTAATTCTTTTATTTAAATACTAAAAATATACATATTGAGCACTAGCAATAATGTTGTTTTATTTTTTTTTCTCGTTTAGCTATGTGAATTTTCGTAATTTTTTTTTTTAAATACTTCTTTTTAAGGTTTAAATTTGTATAAACTTGAACTTTTAAAAAAATGTTACCAAACGGCAGCATATTCTTTTTGATCTCTTGTTGTTGTGATCTAAGAAAATGTTGGCTTTTCTTGCTATTTTTGCTAGCCTTCAAATTATTTGACTTTTTATAGGACAAGGTCAAACCATTAGAAACGATTTTTTTTTTTCAATAGATGTATGTACATATTTAGTCAAAAATACATATGAATGTGTTATTCAATTTATATTAAATGAAGTGAAAATAAAATATTTTCCTCGTACAACTGAGAATGGTTCGGGGGAAAAGTGAGACTTTTGACAAAAATTTGAAACTCGCGAAAAATATGGATACCTTGAGCTGTACAGTTGGTATTATATGCCTATATTAGGGTAGGTAAGAAAAATCCAATTTTTTTTTTGATCCGACACACGAAAACTAGTTCTTAGGTACCTCTAGAAAGTACCTACCAAATTTCAGCTTTTAAAATTAACGGGAAGAATATGCTCATCGTTTTTTTTTTCAATTTCGTATCATATAAAAGTGGTCATATCTTTTTGACAACAAGTTGTTTAACCAGTCGCAAAATTAATATTAATAGAAATTTAACGTTCTACAAATTGGTCTTTTTGACTTTTTTCATTAATTTTAACATTTAAAAGATATTCTAGATCGAACATTGAAGTAATTAAATTTTTTCGTTTTGAATTTTGTAACTCACTAAGAAATAGTTATTATCAAATGAGTTTCTATTATTTTTATAGGAAATCGAACGTTCTACAAAAAAGATCTCTTGTAATTACTTTAACCATTTAAAAGATATTTGCAGTAGAATCCCTATTCCTACTGGCTTTAAATATCTAACTCTCTGTCAAATTGTTTGCAGAACAGAACTGGTGTACCTCAAGGTTCAATACTGAGTCCTCTTTTGTTTTCTGCCTATGTAAATGAACTTCGATCTTTATAAGTAAATCTAAGCTCTCATTTGTATGCTGATGAAATTCAGCTATATTTCAGCTGTCCACTTGGCCATGAACATGGAGCTTTCTGCGTCAATGAAGAGAGTGGATAATTGGTCATTGCCAAACGGACTAATTTTGAACACAAAATAATCTAAATGTCTTGTCACACATATATAGAAAATCTCCTGACCTTTCTTATTTTCCACCGATTGTTCTGAGTAATGCTCCAATCGAATATGTGGTTACAGCAAAAAACCTTAGTGTGCCTTTCAATCGTTTTTTGAATTGGGATGATCATATATCAATGGACTCGTTGGCAAGGTTTATGGTTTACATTCGTAACACAATATTTCACTAATCACTACACTAAAAACGCGTTCGTTTCTCGCTAAAACTTTGGTAATAATTTCTATCCTGGTCTATGGTTGTGAAATCTATTGTAACTGCAATTTCGGGAGCAAGCGAATACTTAATGTAGCTTTCAACTCAATTGTTCGTTACGTTTTTGGACTACGTATATGCGATAGGATATCTGATTTTGCTGCTCGCTTACTACGCATGCCTCTCGAAAAATATTTCGAACTTCGTTGTTTGATTCTGCTTTACGGTATACTCCTTACACGCCAACCACAATATTGATTTGAAAGAGTAGGAACTATGTCCTCAACCAGATCTCGTCAGCTAATTATCCCTCCTTACACATATTTAACATCGGAACATCAGTTTTTTCTTAATTCTGTTAGTTCAGCTCTTAGTTCATGTTCCAAGCTTATGTGACAGTTTTGCGGGTTTTGAAAGCTGAAACTGCATCAAAAAACCCAGATTTGACTTTTCATATATTGCAATAAAAACTGGCTAAGCCCTGGGGAAAGTTCAACAAATGAACTAAAGAGTTTACAATCCCATAACAAAAGTGACAAGCAACGTTGTGCAAGTTCGTCCTTATTGAAATGAAATGAGTATGAATTTTCTTAAACAGCTTAATGCTAAGAGGATCGATCCCATGTGAGGTCGATAAGAAATTTTTCGCACTCCTGACAGATTGACTACTTTCTGCTTTAACTTTTCACCTCCAACCACCAAATTCAAATCATTACACTCTGTCAAATTTTTTAACTAGTTTTTGATACGAGCACGGCCTTGGTCACTTCGTGTCCTAGCAGTTCATTAGCAAAATTTGAGCAACTTTTGAAGCTGAACCATACCAATCACTAGCTGCTAAAAATAGCATCTATTAATTAAATAACAATTTGAAGTTACACCACAAAAACGGTGGTGCAAGTTTCTTTTATATTATCCCTCTTTATAAATCTCAAAATCTGTTGAAAGCATACCATGTAAGAATTAATATCAAAGAGCTTCACATATTTCAACAATCTCAGCGCATTTCATTTTTGGAATGTCCTAATTTGAAAGATGTCTTCAATCATAAATTAAAATTAAATATTAAAAGAAAAAAATAAAAGGAAGAAGAAAGGAAAACAACCAACTGCTCCAGGTCATTTGGTTTCATGTTGTGGACAGTCCCAAGAAAAAGAAGCATCAAATCAAGTGAACACGACACGAAACACAAAAATTTCACAACAACAACCATGAAAAGCAGTCCTCTTGACTGAGTGACACAAAAAATTATTAAGAGAAACAACGAAAGGAAGAAAAAATGGCAGAGTGCTATCGGCAGCCCTCTCAAGAGTCAAACGACTGGGATGGCAAGAATTTTACAGCATAAAAAATGTTAAGCTTAATGGAAGCTGGAGCGGAAAAAAACATATTATCCTTAACTTGATCTTTAAAGATTCTGCTTCTTTCATTTCTTGATTTTTGTATTTCGTTCTATGGCTTTTGTGTTTTGACATGAGGCAACCCGAGGCCACTACTAAGAAAATATTGAATTTTTATTTTAGTTCTAGAGAGAGGAGAGAGAAAGTGAGGGATATTAACGAATGGGAGGAATCGCAGTGAGGCGATGTAACTGCATGCTAAAATTCCAGACCGTGACTTAGCTAGGGCTAGGATGGGAAATGGGATATAAAAAGTTGGGTTGAAAAATAACAAAAATGCCAATCCCATTGTTATGTGTATTGATTATGTTTCATAAATTCTTGTTTGAATAAACGGCATTGAATCACCGGACAACGCGACTCGAACAGCGAACGACCGACCGACCGACCGACGCGATGACGGCTGGTGTCCGAAAAAGGGAATGCCATTCAATAAGGAAAAATGTCGTCATACCGATTTAAATTCTTTTATTTGAATTTTTTTCCATTTTTCGCTCATCTTTGCCTTTATCTTGTTGCTCCACGTCCGGTCCGTGACTCCCATTTAATTTTCTTCGTCCACGGACGTGCCACATGCTATTATTCATTTTTTCCTTATGTACGAATAGATCTCTAAAAAAAGGACTGCATACATAGACATACCTATATTTAAACAAGTATAATAATATAAATGTACATAAAGAAGCAACTTTTGAAATAAACTTTTGCTCCTTCCACGAAAAAAGAAACTGAAAAGAGAAATTTATGAGAGCCGGGACAAGGAGTAGAAATCCTTCGGTCTATAAAAAGGGGGTCACTGCCCAGGCCATAAATTTATATACATTTTTTTGTTAACATTTCATTTTGTAACTTAACCCAAAATTAGTCAACATGTCTACTGGGGGTGGACTTGAATGTTGTCTGGTTGAACTTTTTTTTCGTTCCTTTTATGCGGTGTGTTTTTATGAAATTTAAAACGGGTTCGTTGCGAAGGTTAATTATATTTCTTTTTCTTTTCATTACATTTTGGTACGCCTTCTGTATTTGAAGTTTGCCTGCTAAATTAAGACAGACAGGCAGAGGAATGAGGCCCCCAAGGGCTCTAACAACTGCTAAGCTAACACACCCATCCATCAAATCTTGTAGCAGCCATGCTTAAGTGCAAACATCCGGTTTGCATCTGCTCTATATATGACAGGTCTATTCAAATTATTTTTTATGGCTAAAAGTTTGGCATTTATAACAAAAGAAAAAAAAAATTCTTGTTACTTCTTGTTTAGAGCTTAGAGTGGATAATAAGGTCCTAATTAATTTACTTGGATTGCAGAGAGAAAATTGTACAAACATTTATTTTAATGATGTCTACTTCCCACGTTCCGCAGGTCTATGGTGGGCATTGAAAATGAACACTGAAGTTCATTGGTTTCAAAGAAAATTGTGGCAGACATTTGAACTTCTTATGATTTTCTTATCAGTTTAGGGAAATTGGTGCACTTACGAACGGGGTCAAACGTACCTAATTATTTTAGTTGTTCCATACTTCGAGTAGAGAGTTTTTATATTTAAAAAAATTTGTTAAAATATAAAATCTTTTATTTATATGGTTTATGTGGATTCTATAATAAGAGCTACTGTAGCTCAGCTACATCTTTACTAAAACATTTCAATTCCAAAATGAAACTCACAACTGTCTTTGAATCGTAATTAGCAACTTCATTCAAGAAATTAGGAAGAAATGTATACAAATTCTGTTATTAATGGTTTTTTTTTTTGAAACAGAATAATCAATTGGGGGTTGTGGATTTCAGTATTGTCACTTCTAATTCAGTACAAACTTAATATTATTTCAAAACAACTCTGAATGAATATCTAAATAAACTAGATTATTCACACACTCGTGTCCCATCGTATGAACTTCTTTGACACTTTCTCAGCCCCCTATGGATGGGTGCACAGAAAAAAAAAAAAAAAACAAAACCGTTGGACCATTACAAATCTGTGGATAACTTATATTTGTAATGATAATTGATTTAAACAAAAGTTTACTTGCTTAGGTGTGCATTAGAGTTCTAGGTATACCTGAGCCTTAAGCAACGTTTTCCGATTTCGTTTTCGATTTTGGGCGGGCGCTATCCAGTTTTGCATTCTAAGTCGGTTGAGGTATTTTCCACTAGATTACACTACCTAAGACGTGGTCTTCCACTTCTCATACAACTCGTGTTTGTATCTTCTTTTCCCCACATTGTCTTCGCAAACCGGACCAACGATCATTCGGAGTACTTTTCTTTCGAAACGACTAAGGGTTTCCTTGTTCGTTTTCGATAGGGTCAACGCTTCATTGCCCCTACGCAGGACTGTGATGACCAAGATCCTACAAAGCCTTTTACTCACTTCCTCATGAAGTGAATGCCTGTTGGTAGAAAAAATAAGTTTTTGATATTTCTCACCAGTACACATTCATGAATGCGCTGAACATAAGAGCAAGACCTTATTGCAAAAAGTAACCAAACGCACTACATGGTTCACAAGTGAGTATAAGCCTTAAAAAGCTACCTTACTTTTTCTAGGTTAGATTTTGTTTCTTAATTGCCTTCTTACCCACAAGGAAGTAAGGGTTGACAAAAGTTATTCTCCGTTTGATCTCTGCACTGATGTTGATTTCCATGTCTCTAGTGAGTCCTAGGTCGACGAAGTCATGTACCACCTCGAAGTTATGTCTGTCTATTGTGACGTTTTGTTCAAGAAAATTTGTTTAAAAAATCGTTTTGTCGAAAGGTTTTTTCGACATCAAAAGTCTCAGTGAGTTCCTTACCGACCATGACGGAGCGGCGTGAGTTATCCAAAGTTGTCCTGCGTAAACGTACGAGTGAATCGATATTATACTTTCGGGTTTTTTTCTCTATTTCATTGATAAGGACCTTTCAAATTGTTGACGTGGCTTTTCGGACGTTTACATAAATTGCAGCGGGAAAACTCTTATACGCGAGGCTAGAAAGGCTTATTTCTCAATAGGCAAGGCTCTCCATTTTTAAGGATCATATATACGATACTGAGGGTGTAGTCATCGGGGATACTTTATTCCAACTATATCATGCAGATCAGCTTTAGTATGCTTCTTTCTAAGTTGTTTTTAATTGTTTTGATAAGTTCGTCATCAAAGCCATCTGCACCTGCATTTGGATCGAGACTTTTGCCTGCGTAGTCCTAGAAAATTAAAATTTTTAATTTTGAGGTGTTAATGTTCTGTGCTATAATTGTTTTGGATCACGAACATCGCAAAATTGGAGAGGAAGAAGAAGAAAATGAAGAAAAAGAGCTATTAATGTTCAGGTCGAAGGTGAACCTATTGGTTTGGAGCTTAAGTATAAGGCTTTCTTTTAAAATCGATAAGTTATCTCCATAGAGGAGAGATTTTTTGTGTCTGTACAGAGAACATCTCCTACAACAGCACTACCAGGTAAGTTTTAAGACGCATAATTAATGAAAAGGTCGAAAAGAATAGGACTGAGAATGTAACCCCGTGGTATTCCCATCTTGGTAGGAAAAAACTTTGACATTATGCTACAGTTTCAAACAGACGGACGCTAAAATATTCCAAATCAACGTTTTGTAAACATTAAGAAATTACGCATGCTCTCCTTTCTAATTTAACTTGTAGGTATATAGTCAGTTTCTTTTGCCGGTATTGAAAGTAGTTTAAAACGGATATTCCTATATGAACTGTTATATTGTATAACACATTATTTGTGCCATCTCTGATGAAAAAGGTTTCGTATTGGTCAATCTAAATTGAGCATAATCATTTGTTTTAGTTGAAAGTCTCATGTTACAATCACACGATTTGGATCTGTTAGTTAGGGATAATTGTTAGTTCTGTGACTAAAGTGTAGATTTAAAATAACCTTTTATGAAACAGGACCTTATCAGCCTTATTTATTAGATTTCACTAATACTCGGTTCAACCTGGTATTAGTTAATACTAGTATTAGCACTTAATACTCCCTTACGCCAGGTCGAGCGAATCCTTATTTATAAAACATTTTCCAACCCGTATTAGTTAATACTTGCTTATGTCAAATTTTTCATCAAAAAAATGACTTATCTGTAGCTCTGGTTACTATAAACGTAAACAAATCCCAGCTGACTTCATTGTGCACGTTCAACGCATTAAGTTTTTTCAGATATTCTTACTTCTTTCGGACTCTGATTGGCCAGAGTTTCAGTTCTTCTTTTGATACGCGACTTCTGACCAATTAGAGTTTGAAAAAAAAGTTAGATTACATGAAAAACTAAATTGCTTTGAACCCGAGTGTTATGACTTATGCTAGGTTTCCACTTGCCATTTTTTAAATGATGAATGACCTAGTTTTCTGTCATCGAGAAAAATGACAAGTGGAAATTGCAAAAATTGACAGTCATTCAACTGACGAACAGCGTCGGTCATTTTTTGGCAGTAAATTTGAATGACAAGTGGAAATTGGCTGATTGACAAACGAAATGTCACTCCATCATTCACTGACATCGATATTTTTTTTGGCATCGTGTTGAATCTTTTGTCAATGAAGTGACGAGTAATAACACGAGAAAACATAAATAAATAGTACTATGGTATGAAAAAATTCAAAAGGAAAAAAAATCGAAGGCAGAGAATATCAACGACGGAGTGGAGTGTTGAATCCTCCATAAAAATTGTATGAAACGTTTTTATTTTATTTTTTATTTTATTGTTGACTGTTCACCCCGACATTATCCTAAAGTATGTAAACACCCCGTCCCTCCTCCTAAAAGGTTTTCTTTGCCTTATATCCACAACAGGCATAACATTAATTAATTTTCATTTCACACATTATTTATTTTATTAATTAAAAAAGATGAAAACCTTGCAACACACAAAACAAAAATTCGACGAAGCAAGGAGGCAAATAATTTTCAGTGACAATCTACTACCAGTTCAGAAATGACAATACAAGTGGAAATAGCGCTCATTGAGTTGACAAAACGTTTTGTCAAAATTTCTTTATCAATGAAATGACAACCAATTTTTTGACAGTAAATGACACAAGTGGAAATGAACTGGCAACTGTATCAATACTGACAAGATTTTGATCTGTCAAACTATGTAATTTTAGTGACATGTGGAAACCCAGTATTATATTTTTTTTTGTGGTTGGCGGAAATTTTTCTAAAATGGATATTAAACAAAACAAAACAAGAAATACTAGTTTCAATTTATTAATTTATTTATCTGGTATTTAAGGCGGAAAAAGAATTTAAATTATTCACAAAACCAAAATATTTTCCACTTTTCCTCCAGAAATTTCAACAATATTTTTCCTACACTTTTATCCTCAAAATGACATTTGACTATAATACGACCTTAATCCTCCCTTAAAACTCCTATGAACCAGTATTAGCTTAATCCGTCGCTAATACTGGTGTATTTTTTTTTATAAATAAGGTTTGGAGTATTAGTGGAGTATTAAGTTCGTAGTAACCTTAATCCGCCGATAATACGGGTTTATAAATAAGGCTGTATGTGTGTATGTCATTGGAACACAGAGCATAATGATCAAATTTGATTAAGGAATATTGTCGATACTGCAAGTCACCCTCCTTCAACAGCAAATTTCCCATTTTTCACGGAGTTCAAAAAATATTTTGTAACACAAATTTAGACTTAACCCTTACCCCGGGGCTACGCGGTCAAGATATGATAAGCCATTTACAATACATTCGAACTTTCTTACTTACACAACCAAACTTTTCGAAATTGAAACCCAACTGGTATGGAATATTGAGAGCCACCCGAGAAGCAGTTTCAGTAGCCCTGAAATTGACAGCTTCGTCAAATACCCTAAAAAAAAGAAAAGAGAGCCTGGAAAAAAACTTTGAATTTCAAATTTCTTGTGGGTGACATTTTGAAAATATATAATGACATGTCGATTGAAATCCATTTGCCTGGCAAGTTGTAAGTCGCCTACGTCACAGCCGAAACACGAACAGGAATATGACATAGTGTATAGTATATGTAGGCTGATGGCTTACCATATCTTGATCGTGTAGCTGCAGGGTTAGAGAACTCCTTAGTTGAGTTTTCAAGTGTGGAAGCATGAATTTTTTTTTTCTTTGAAATTAAATACATACATATGTACATAAATTAATAATTTCACTAACGTTTTTGTATAGGTTAGGTGGAAGTGGCTGTCAGCCAATGAGTACATTGCCTGACACACTTAGGTCGCAAGGGTCTATTGTGATACCACAGAGATCAGCAAGTTAATCACCTACTGATCTCAGAAACACGATGTAAGATTAACGAGTTGATCACCCATTTATCTTTCATTACGAGACTAGCAGGTTAATCACCCGCTAGTCGAACCACGCGGAATGTATTTTAATGTATTTTTAATGTATTTTGAAAGACTTTTAAGGTCTCTGTAAGGTGTAAGCTAAGTCGCTAGTATCATCGAAGAAGAATTCACCGAGATGAGTTTTCCTCCTATGAAGTAGTGCAGGGAATGAGCACAGAAGGTGTTGAACGGTTTCTTCCTCTGCTTCGTCTATGCAGCTTCTGCTGAAATAATTGAAAAACATGTCAAGTCTTTTGGCGTGTCTTCCTATTAGACAGTGTCCCATAAGAACACCTATGGTAGAACCTAGATGTAGGTTCAGGGCTAACAAACTCTTCGAGCGTTTTGAGTATATACATACGGCCAAACATTTTTGGTTACAAGGCAGTTGTTACTCTCAGTCTATCTAGTGTTTGTGATCCTCGAAGCGTATTGTCTAAGTAGGATAGTTTACATGTAGCGATAGGTACACCTATGTTATTCCATTCTGAGCGTAGGGAAGTGGTCGTGCCCTTTTTGCCTAGTTCGTCCGCCAACTGTATGTCCCTGTGTCCCAGCACCCATGAAAGGTGAATGTTGAACTGCTTTGACATCTACCTCAGAAACATTTTACAATTTTAGACCGTGATGGATTTTGTGGAGACACAGGTAAGAGATTTAAGATCAGCTTGGCTGTCCGACAAGATTCGAATATCCGTGGAGGATATGTTGAGCCAAGACAACACTTTTTTAACCAGAACTTCCGCTAGGAATACCCTACAATGATCGGGAGATTTATAACCACTTTTGTTGTTCTTTTTTTTAAAGTTTCTAGAAGGGTTTAAATTGTGGATATGGTGCCAATTTTTTGAGTTTCCTTTCCTCACTTGATTAAAATTATTAGTGTTTATAGTCATTCAAAATTGCTTTAAAATGAGCCCTGGTGCGGCGCCGGACCATAGATTTGCGGTATTATTTTTTTGCTTAACAGGATAGTGGGTTTGTAATTGATTCTAAAGCTCAGTGGTTTTAATGGTTATTGAAATTCTTTATATACCAATGAAATGCGGCTGTTTGAAACTCAAGCAGAGAAGTATTAGTTCAGTCTTGAGCACGATAGTGAATGCGTTTTTTATGTAACTTGCAGGCCACACTTACAACCTTTGTAGACTTTTGTGGACTTTCATGCAATTTAAATGGCTCTATCATGCACTGGAACCTGTTTTTTTTTTGGAACTCCGTTTGTTTTGCTTTGTCTTACAATGCTTATGTTAATTGTCCGCTATGTGGTTGTAGTGAATATTCTTCATCATAAATTCATAAATTGCGACATAAATTTCCACCAGAACAATTGCACTACGCAGACTTAGCCCCTCTGCTGGCAATTTCGTTCTACCGAGAATTCTAAGGCTAGCATTGCAAAACACCTTTGTCGTTGTATTGTTTCAAATGACAGCGATATTTTCTTTAATAAGGCTCTCTATAGTTGTTCCTGGGAGCTTTTGAACTCATTGCGAACATGAATTAGCAACATGAAGTGCAACAAAGAAAAGATTCAAAAGAGATGCTATGTATGGAATATTGGTCATTTTTAAATGCCGTTGAAAAAACATTCTGCTCTGCGGAAACGTTGAAATTAGATTCCTCTGAATTCAATTCTATTGTAAGTCAACTTTCACGTTGGGAAACCTACACAGCTCATTCCGAAAATCTTGAACAATATATTCATACGTATCCAAGAATCGTAATGCCCCAATGTGAAACTGTAACAAAGAAAGTAACATACTGAGGATGGGGATATACATCGATGGCAGGGCAGTGTATTCTCCTGGAAAGTCCTTAAATTTCACCTCAATGCCAATTTAAGCTCCTTCTAAGAAATCGAGCACCAGCTGGTTCGCAAGGATCCGTAAATGAGAATTGGAAAATACTTTGAAATAATTCAACTCCTTTTTGAATTCAACTTTACTACTTTCGGTATGTACATAGGTACGTACACTGTACACAGCTACAGCACCCGCTGTTTGAAAGGACGACGGCGACGTATCATTTATTGAATTAGAGTTAAGTTGAAAGCCAAAAAGAGAGCCCTTTCAATAAAGAATGCAGAGTTATGGAGTATTGGCATTTCATTCGAATGGAAATAATCGATGTGTCACATAAATTTCATTTCTGCTTATTACATACTCGTTCATGTATGTTTGTCACAACAGGAAACACTCAGCGAGTGCCTGCGCCAAAACTGTGAAACAGTGATGGGTTATTGTGTCGCTTTTTTTCTTCTCTTATTTTGTTCTCCTGGCACCACAGCACAGAAGAAAGAATTAAATTCCTTATTGCTTACTTTTTATGGTTATTATACGAATAAGTGTCGTTGCCGCAATACAGATTTCGACGGATGACTGAGCAGTAATGTTTGCAATTTTTATAATTTGATGTGAGGCGTATGTCTAATAACAATTCATTGTGTTTGCTTGACGCATTGTCAGTTCTGCAATAAAGTGTCATGGAGTAAAGCTTTTCGTTGAGGGTGTGATTTGGGTGACATAAGAAAATGTCACTGTTTTTAATCAAAATACAGTGCACGTAAAACATTGCTGGTTGTGTTGTTACAGTACTCGTGTCATGGAATTTGAATTTTTGATTTTCGTTTGCCAATCATACATACTCGTATATTTGTGGTTTACTTTATTAAATCTGTCAATTCACTTTGACTTTTTTCATTAGTACTTGGCGTTGTATGTTGATAGAAATCGATATTGTTTGTGCTTCCAAGGCCAATTATATAATGACTTACAGAAAGGGTCATACTTCATATGGGCTTTGCTCATGCTCAACAGGTTTGCTAGAGTTGATTTTTATTTTTTGAGTATAAGCGAAAGGGGGGGCATACTAATGAGAATTTTGTAATTAGATAGTAAAACTTTTTTATTTTTATAAATATTTGTTTATTTTATACTAGCTGTGCCCGCGACTTCGTCCGCGTGGAATAGTGACTTTCGGCAGCATTCTTAATTTTTTAGGCTACTTGTTTATATAATAAGACACATTCATGCGTTTTAATAAACCATTGTTACATTATTTTATTTAAGTATATGTTTGCACACGACGTTCTTATTTTTTCCATCTTTTGCGAAATAAAAAGGTTTTGTTGGATTGATACACGTGATTCTGTCGCATAAAGTTGCCATGGGATTTTTTTCTAGCCTTATTTATAATGACCAATCAGTGGGAATTAAAGGAAAACGGGGAATCAAAACGTTTTGGATTTGTTATATTAGTAAGGATGTCCATCTTCAGGTTCTAGACTATCTTTGTACCAAAATTCATATAAATCGGTTCAATAGCCTTGGGCTGTAAATATAAACAAAGAAAGACAGACAGACAGAGTTAATTTCGGAGTTATATTATTACTAAAGTCTTCCAAGTCGACCCGCGGGAATATGAGGGTCGTTTACGAAGGATGACTTAAAGTTTATATTACTCGGGAATAGTGTAGTATTCTAACGGTGGACATTTTTTGAAATGTGTGCTGTATTTTCCAAGTTCCCGTTCCCATGGGAATACAGGGATAAAACATATTGCATAACATATATGTCCATCCTCAGGTTCTAGACTGTCTCTGTACCAATATTCATATAAATAGGTTCAATAGTTTGGGCGGTTAATGATAATAAAGAGAAATAGACAGACAGATTTAACTTCGTACTTATAATATTAGTAAAGACTCCCGTTCCCGTGGAAAGAGGGTGACCGTTCCCGTAAGGAATATGGGGATGAGTAAAAGTTTATGTTGCTCGGGGATTATGGAGTATTCCAACGGTGGAAGAGTTTTTGAAATCTGTGCTGTAGTGTCAAAGTTCCCGTATACGTTCCCGTTCCCGTGGGAATATAGGTATAAAATATAAAGCCTATGTTCTTCCTCAGATTCTGAACAATCTTTGTACAAAAATTAAATTTAATCTGTTCATTACTTTGAGCGGGAGATGGTAACATAGAAAGGTGATCGGACAGAGCTACTTTTGCATTTATAATAATAGTGAGGGCCGGTTCCCGAGGGAATATTCGAATGAAATAAAGCCTATGTCCGTCCTTAAGTTCAGTCCAATCTTTTTACAAAATTTCATTTAAATCGGTTTATTAGTTTGGGCGGGAGATGGTAACATAGAACGACGGACGTCTGTCCTTCCTTGAGCTTCTTTCACACTTATTATATTAGTAAGGACTCCCGTTCCCGTAGGAATATGTGGATGAATTAAAGTTTATGTTACTCAGGAATAGTAGAGCATTCTAACGGTGGAAAAATTTTTGAAATCGGTGTTGTAGTTTCTAAGTTCCCGTATACATTTTCGTTCCCGTGGGAATATAGGGATAAAATATATAGCCTATGTCCTTCCTAAGGTTCTGAGCAATCTTTGTACAAAATTTCATTTAAATCGGTTTATTAGTTTGGGCGGGAGATGGTAACATAGAAAGGTGATCAGACAGAGCTACTTTTGCATTTATAATAATAGTGAGGACCGGTTCCCGAGGGAATATTCGAATGAAATAAAGCCTATGTCCGTCCTTAAGTTCAGTCCAATGTTTGTACAAAATTTCATTTAAATCGGTTTATTAGTTTGGGCGGGAGATGGTAACATAGAACGACGGACAGACAGAGCTTCTTTCACACTTATTATATTAGTAAGGACTCCTTTTCCCGTAGGAATATGTGGATGAATTAAAGTTTATGTTACTCTGGGATAGTGTAGCATTCTAACCGTGGAAAAAATTTTGAAATCGGTGTTGTAGTTTCTAAGTTCCCGTATACGTTTCCGTTCCCGTGGGAATAAAAAATAAAAAAAATAAATAGGGTGGCGCAACAGAGCGAGGAGCCCCTGGGCCTAGCGCATTTCTCACAACCATGCCTTGTGAGGGAATGGAGGGGACCTACAATTTTTCGCCGGTTCCGAACGGCTAATTGAGAATGCGCTTTTCATGGCAATGAATTTACTAACGGAGGATTTGCCAATTCCTCGCGAAAGGCGATACCCGTGGAAAAACAATTTTTCATTTTGCCTCTGCTGGGATTCGAACCTCGAACCTCTGGGTTAGCAGGTGGACATGCTAACCATTAGGCCACGGGTATCCCGTGGGAATATAGGGATAAAATATAAAGCCTATGTCCTTCCTTAGGTTCTGAATAATCTTTGTACAAAAATTAATTCTAATCTGTTCATTAGTTTGAGTGGGAGATGGTAACATAGAATGGTGAACAAACAGAGCTACTTTTGCACTTATAATAATAGTTAGGACCGGTTCCCGTGGGAATATTCGAATGAAATACAGCCTATGTCCGTCTTTAAGTTAAGAACAATCTTTGTACAAAATTTCATTTAAATCGGTTAATTGGTTTGGGCGGGATATGGTAACATAGAACGACGGACAGACAGAGCTTCTTTCACACTTACTATATTAGCAAGAACTCCCGTTCCCGTAGGAATATGTGGATGAATTAAAGCTAATGTTACTCTGGGATAGTGAAGCATTCTATCGGTGGAAAAATTTTTGAAATCGGTGTTGTAGTTTCTAAGTTCCCGTATACGTTCCCGTTCCCGTGGGAATATAGGGATAAAATGTACAGCCTATGTCCTTCTTCAGGTCTTAGACTATCTCTGTACAAAATTTCATTTAAATCAGTTCTGTAGTTTGGGCAGGAGACGGTAACATAGAAATCCGGACAGACAGAGGGACTTTCACATTTATAATATTATAGTTAGGAATATAGTTAGGATTAGGATTTGAACCTTTAAAGTAAATTATTGCTCATTTTAATAATACAGGTCAAAGTAGAGGAAGAATTTGTACAAAACAGAGTAAGAGTAAATAAAAGGGCTTTTTTTGGACGTGTGGGTTTCAATCTGTCAAAATCCTTTTCGGAGTTGGTCATTTTGACAGCTTTCACTACTTGATCAATGTCAGTTTGGTTTGCCACTTCATCGTAGAGGAATTGAAGCTGAACGACACTGCTCAAGTTCGGAAAACTTTCTCGAATCGAAACCGCTGTTAACGTCGATTTTTACATAATTTCGAGTTGTAAACCTGTGGGTTACCTTCTTCATGGAGCGAACTAACACCGTTGGTCTATTTTTTGTGGGGTTATGCGAAGTCACTTGTTTACTCAGATAAGCTCGAGACGATTGATTGATTGACGCCCTGGAAGAGAATATTGGACGCGTTATTGGTGACATATGACCCCAAAAGCTGCAAAAAAGTTATTATTCGAGCCAGCGACAATGCCACACTGGAGCAGCTTCAAATAAATCAGTGCGCAAAAGGACACTTTGAAGTTTTGGGTATACACTCAAAAACTGTTATATTCATATAGTATACCTTATTTCAGATACGAAAAATGCAATTTTGTTTTGTTTTTATGATTTGCACTATTTTATTCAAGCGATCGAAGTTCAATGTCTGTGTTATTCAATGTGCGATTGAGAAACCAAAATATAGCTACCCGGGAAAGGTAAAGATTGTTACATTTTATTTGTTTTTTCCAGTTCCCTCCGCTGTTGAGCAGGAATTTTTGGGCCAAGAACAAAAATTTGAGTACCTATGCGAAAAATGTCAGGCATATTCCAAGCAGAAGTTTGTGCAATACGCAAATGCGCGGAAGTAAACATTGACAGAAAATATAAAAAAAAAACATATTGCAATAATGACGGACAGTCCAACTGCAATTAAGGCCCTACGATCCTACACAATCTCCTCAAATCTTGTCAGCGAATGCATTGACAAATTGAACAAACTGGGCAGTAATAACAGGGTTACAATCTATTGGGTACCATTACATGTAGAATCATAGGCAATGAACAGGCAAACGAACTAGCAAAGACAGGAGCCGGATCACCACTCATTGAACCGGAACCTTTTTGTGGAATAACGGAAAGTCACACTAAGAAAGAAATCAAAAAGTTGGAGGAAGATAACAGAGCTTAACACTGGAATGATCTCCCCAAGATGCGCCAAGCCAAACTTCTACTTGGCACTTTTAACACAAAACGTTATAAAGACGCAGACGTAATAAAACTTAATAGAAACAATGTAAGAATGCTAGCCGGGTTCTTAACCGGACACGTAAGAAAACACCTTAAAGTACTAGGCATAGAGAGCGACGACCAATGCAGACTTTGCAACGAACAGGAAGAATCTCCTGACCACCTCTTAGGTGACTGCGAAGCACTAATACACCAAAGGAAAACGTACCAAGGATCATACTACGTAGGGGAGAGGGAGCTAAAACTCCTAAGCGTAACCCAGATACTAAGTTTCATCAAAGGAACTAATCTGGATGAAGTACTTTAATTAAGGAATGCCACTTTAGAAGTTGGGGGTACAATATAGATCTAAACAGGTCAAGGTACAATACAAAACCTCAATTTTTATTCATTCATTCATTCATTCATTTGTTTTTTCAAAAATTCATTTTTTTTTTAATTAGCTTTGCGGTTTGAAAATCGAGTGTTTTCCTTTAAGATTTGTTTGAGTTTCACCACATATCTTCTGTTTCGGCAAAAGCTAAGCTAGTCTCTTAATTGTTCATATTTAAGATACATATATATTTCCTCAATATAAATGAAAAAGCAGAAGTGGTAGCTTTTGCTGTAAAGAATTTTTTATTTTTAGAAAAAGTGCCAATTGTTGTTTTTGAGAATATCCATGAAAAGATTTGCCTGGTCCCAAAATCTCACAATGAGTTCGACTTAACCATGCTGAAATAAAAGGATAATGTTTAAAAAGATTTTTCGATATCTCGTTTCTTTTTCGAGATATTGGTATTTAAAGACGAATTGTTTTTTTTTGCTACTTTTTGGTTTCAACTATGGATATCTCGAAAACGAAGCGAGATATGGAAAGACTTGAAATGGCATTTTCATTTTATTTTGGATTAAAAATAAAATAAATAAATAGGGCTAGGAGCCCCTGGGCCTAGCGCATTTCTCACAACCATGCCTTGTGAGGGAATGGAGGGGACCTACGATTTTCTGTCGGTTCCGAACGGCTAATTGAGAAAGCGTTTATTTTGGCTTAGTTAAGTTAAATTCATTACCTAATTGCGGTGTTTATACCAAATTTACGCAAAAGTAAGGCAAAAGAAAATTTTTTAACTAATCGAGTTCCTGAAAACGAAGTGAGCTATCAAATATTTTATTTGACATTTTCGACTTATTTTGGTCTTCTATTTATTATTTTATTTCATTTATTTATATCTTTATTGACACGTAAGAAAATACCATGCTAATATTATTTAACGAGCACTAGCTACCAGGACTATCAGCTCGTATTTTGGTCAAATAAAGCCAAATGCATTCAATCGTATTATCAGAAATTGAGAACCAACGATTTTCACTGTATAAACACGCAAGTTAATTTGTAAACAACCCGCAAATGCGCCTTTTCTTAAAACAAATTAAATTTAAACTCATTTTTGATCTTATACAAATATTTAAATGCAAATAATCATTTTAAACTGATAAACCACTACTACTGCCCAACTGCGCGACGGCCAATTTCACGAAATCATTTTTAAAACAAAATGACAAATCCTTGTCCTTATAATAAATCTACATTCTCGGTTACAGTATAAAATAATTTAAATTCCCTTTTCTTCTTTATAACCACACGGCTGTGAAAAATCACTTCTTATGAAGAATTGACAGCGTGTTGTTGCTATCCAGTTTCTGTATGACAGTATCAGAAACTCTGGAGCAATTGTTATGAAAATTTTCATTTAAAATTACCTTCTTCATACTTTAACAGTTATCAGGACTCAAGCAGTCACAGCTCACAGCTCAGCATACGACTAAAAATTGGAACGTTTGAAGTTATTGAAACTCAATTTATTTTGAATTTTTTAGGTCAAACTCAAACAACAATTCTGAATTGGTGGAATTATTTTATCTGTTTGAACAATTCTGTTGTATGAAGAATAGCTTGCGCACGTCAAAGAATTAAAACTGAGAGTATTGCTTTTGTGACTAAATTTGTTGGAAACACTGGTTTTTTCCGATCGATCCAATAAATCGGGCATTCCACTGACTTTCTAAACGATTTCTGACCCCAATTGACACAAGAACGCAAGTGTCTTGGATATCAAAAACGTCTTGTCATGTATTGGTGACTATAAATGATCCAGAATTTCTATGAAAACTCATCGTCAGTGATGAGGTCTATTTTCAACTACAAGGCTATGCAAATGTGCATTAAAATTGCCTGAATCACAAATGATACCATTATAATTTTAACTTTGAGAGAACGTCAAGGACGAGGATAACGGGCCACCACGATTCAAGACATCAAAAATAGATTCTGTCAAGATATCATAGACACGTAGTCACCATTGTTCAAATTGATCATTTTAAATTTCAAAAAAAGAATTAGGTCCTGCGAGATAGCCGTGGCGGCCATTCATCAAATATTGTGTTTCATATTCAATGGCATCATGTTTTTTCTTCAAGATTGTTATGCATAAGGTAAAAATTAAACAAAAAGGTAAAACTCACTCTTGTGAAAATAAAAGTACAATGGACGAAATGTAATTTGCTTTGTATATCATGGTGAAGCGGTTCGATATGTAAGCAGAGACTTTCGATTTCAGCTCACTCCAAAACTTTATTGGTTCGTTATAAACTGCGAAGTCTGCCATGAAGCAGCGATATGTTTTCATATACGCTATGCTACGTAAGCTTTACTTTATGCTTAATAAACATAATTATGGTCCAGATTGTAGTCCCACCGTTCCTCTCAAGAAGCTTTCGGCTCCGTTGGCGAATTGTTTTTTTTGGATTCTTCCCAAGATGGAATGGTCTAGCTTATCCCAAAAAATAGGAAACAATCGCTTCCCTTTTTCTATCGACTGCCATAACTGGTCCTTCCAAGATCATAGAAACGATTAACAAGTCGATTAATGAAATAACTCGAAAAACAAAAGAGTTTTTACAACCAACAGTAATGCTTTCGTATAGCTAAAGATCCACTGCTGTTAGTTTTGATGGCATATATCACAAAAGACTTAACCTAATCCGGATATCACATTGGAGAAATTAAGATTATTGCGGTTGTTATTTCTAAATGTGTGCTTTTGATATCAACGAGTTTTGTCTTCATTGGACTAAACACGACCTTTGATTTTGATCTGGACAGTATTGTCAAATGGGATAGTAATAACGAGAAGAGAATTCAATATGCTTCGAAAATTCAATGCTGCCCTTCGTCGTTTAAGGTCAACATGTTCCAGTTGCCACTGTCCATTTATTTTACCTGCTTCAATGAAAACGTTAACCTGTCGTGGCCGATGAACTCTGCGTCAAAATGACCACATATTATTTCGAGGCGCCGAAAATGCTTCAAAGTGCTTGTGTTTTTTGAAAATGTACAAAAACTGTTTCACCACTTTTAAATTGGCTGACAATTTATAAACCCCACACTAACCCAAAGCTGGAGTACAAAATTCATTCTTGGTAGTGTGCTTCCCAAACATCTTTGTGTCTACAAAGTACGAAATTTAGCTTTGAAGCTGATAAGTCTGTAGTTGAGTTGTTGAATCCATTGATTCTTCGATTGAACATCGTCGTCCATGTTTCACTCTATGCTATCGATTTTTCTGTGCTTTTTTGTAGTATTTTTCAACCCGAAAGTGAAATGCTTTACCCGATAAATTTCAGGTACGAAGTTTTTTTTTATTAGTATTCAATGTACAACTATAGGATAAAAACATATGAAATTATACATATACATAACATTACATTGCAAGATAACATTATGTACAAGTTTTGCAGCAAATCTTGGGAATCAATGAATCCTTTCAAAGATAACTAAAAAAAATCAAGAACCAACAATATAGAGAGAGAAACACCTTTTGGTTCGGTACTCCCATACATCGTTCGGTCAAATTTGACAAATTCTTTAGGTGAGTTAAGAAGGAAACTTTTTAAAAAAGAAAAGGATAATGTTCAATGACAACTGCGGGTCGATTCAAATGTAAACGGCTGCCATATCTTCAATTTTACGCTGAACTTTCGATGTTATTTACACCACCTTGTTTTTTTAGTCAAATTTATTTCTTCATATTTTAAGGTATGTCTACTTTAAGCACAGCACATATAATCAAGCTCTATTCTTGCATCAACTTTGTATTAGATGTGTAAAAGTATTTGAACACAATATTCTTTAAAAATTTGTGTATATTGAACACAAAACTCCCAATTTACGTTCATTATTTTCATTAACATGTTTTTATGTCTTTTCTTGCAGGACCACTTGTTCTTTCCGAAGCTATCCAGGGTTCAATGGGTCGCCTACCATGTAATGTAACACCTCCGGTGCCTGAGGACAGAGTAGCTTTAGTGATTTGGTACAAAGTGGGATCAAAGACACCGATTTATAGGTAAGTTAAGACACATCATTTTTGAGACAACATGTTTGTGAAGTCTTGGAGACACAGTTACGATATTTTAGACTACGTTGACTTTCGAGGTTAATTTCAATGGCAAAGATCAGTCTTCCAATCAAACTCAGTTAATGGTTTTTTTTTTTTTTAATTTGTTGCCAACAAATAAACTCATTCCTTGTCGTACTGAAATACTTCAACAAATGGTTGACTCAATTAAAAGCAAATTTTATCAGATCTTCAGCAAGACAAATATTCTTGATTATGACCCAAAAAAGGAAAAGAAAGAACTCAGTATGATTAATGTTAATACGCGTTAGGAAAAGTTTCCACTTGGAGCCTATTGCAATACCACAAAAAAGTAAAAAGGTATACCTTCCTGCAACAAGAGTACTTTTCTACCATCGACATTCAAATTGAATAAACTTTTTTCTCTTGTGTCAATTTTTTATTTTTTTTTTTTAAGAAAAATGAATGGAACAAAAAGTCTGCTAAGAACCAAAAAAAAAAAAAAAAAAAAAAAACGGCAGACAAGAGAAGAACCTGCTTTGTTTATCAACATCACATATTTCCATTTCCTTTAAAATAACAGTAAGAGAGCGTTGCGTGCAAACTTTGCGAAAAGTTTGTTTTTCATTTTTGGTTTTGAATCTCCTTCGCCTCAGCAGTTCTTATTAATTTTCCCTCGAAGCACAATCCTAATTAACTTTTCCCGAATGTATCCAATAAAAATGTTACTTCAGCAATTTAGAGAGAATTCATTTTAATAATTTTTTTTTGTTGTTTCGTTTGAAATTTTGTATGGCAGCAGAAAAGGGTTCCCAAAAAGGGTGTCCCCCTCTTTTTCATTGTTGACCACTTGGTATGCCTATTAAATATGAATTTCAATGATTTAGCTTGAGTTGGGTTGCCAGAGTCACCATGGTCGGAGTCAAACCTTAGTTATCAATTCCTGGAAATTTATATGCTTATACTTTTTGTTCCCTGTAGAAAAATCTCATCTTTCACATCTAAATATTTCGATTATCCTTGCATCCAACAAAATTTAAATACTGTGGTCGTCAATCGTGTTTGCTGGTTAAAACGAAAAACCTTTAAGGCCTTTGCGGTTTTTGTTTCTTTCATAATTTATAACTCACGAATTATTGATCGATCATAAGCAATGACCAGGACAAATGTTGTTCGAATGATTTAAAAATCGTATTCATGGTGGAAAATAAAAATGAGGAAAAAAAATTGTGTGTACATAATTTTTGATCGATGATTTTAAGATTTTGCATCTGAAGTCATAACCGCATTTATTTGAACCGCGCTTATGCTCAGAATATGAAGATATAAATATGGACTTAGCTGCTCAAAGGAAGATGTATGTGCCTTTAAGGATTCTGTAGAGGACTGTTATTCATTATTAATTTTCCATTTTGTAGTCTGCAAGTTAGAATCAGTAGGCGGAGTTTTAATTCCAAGCATTGAATTTTGATCCTGAACATTTTGGGTGAAGAAATTCGAAGCGAAAAATTAAATTGGAATCACTAGGGTCAGAATCAATTTTAAGTTGCTCCTAGACAAATTCGAAGAAATTTTATTTTGTTTAGGTTGAAATTAATTTGCAAATAAATAAATCGTTCCGAAAATTCTTTTGACACAGGGTGCTTTCTTAAAAGTATCGAAAATAAAATAGTATTGTGGCACAACAAAGCCTTGGTGTCGTTCTCACAACAATGCCTTGAGAGGGAATAAAAAGTACCTACAATTTTCTGCCGATTCCGAACGGGTAATGAACAAAGCTCTTTTCGTGACAGTTAATTTACTAACGAAGGACTTGCATATTCCTCGAGAATGGCGATTACCCTGGAAACACATTTTTTGTTTCTTTTGAGATTCTAACAGCGTAACATTCAGAAACGCTATCTGCAAATTGAAATAAAACACAGATAAACAAATAAACCTAATCGGTGATATGTTGCTTTTGTTCTTCTTGATATTTTTGCTCGCCACATTCGTTGCAAGTGTTGTTGAAATACCCATACGCATCATGAAACCAAAATTGTAATATAATGCACTTAATCTATTGATCCAGTTTCGTTGTTTAATCATAGTCCTCGATAAAAATCTAAAGAAGTGTTTTCACGGAATTGTTCGGGTCCATTCGATGTGGCATGGCGATGAATGGCGACTAATAAACGAAATGAACCAGTCTTTCTCAACTTCTTTCCTTCATACTTGAAATGGTGCCTTATTCCGTACTATTCTGCTAATCCAAGATCCCTATGCATTTTAAACGAATGCTTTTTTTTGACTTTGTTCTCTTTGACACGATTCCAAGCTGAGTATTTGATTTTAAAAGCCTTGCGATGCTTCTTTTTCAAAGGCTTCTTTTTCAACTTCTCAAAATGAATACGCGGAACGGCAGGTTTAATTTCAGTTAACTCTAAATTTATTACAATATTTTCTCTCAGGATTAGATTTACAAATTAACAAATTTTATATTCAATATTAACCCTCGTTTACAAACCGGCAAAAGTCGTGTCCACCCGAACTGGGGTCCAAATGGACCCCACGATTTTTTCTTCGAAATTTTTTTGATTTCTGACTTAAATTGTTCAGTTATAGTTCTTCTGGCTATTGTATGAATTGTTTCTAAGTATTATATATAACAGGGATAAAGAAATTTAAGCAGAGATGTCATTATGCAGGTAGGTAGGAGGTCAGCAATAAAATTTTTCAATTTCAAAAACGATGGAAATTGCCTAATTTTGCAAATCTGGGATTCCCGCTTATCCCTTTCGATATGTCTGTTTTACGTAATTACTGATTGTAATATTGATGCATATCAATGTTCTTGCCAGGTCCGCCTATCAAAAGAAAAAAATAGTCATTATTTCACTTTGATCAGGTAAAAATGATTGAATTTCCCCAATACATGCCAAGCAAGCCTGCCAAAAATGGCTTGAACTTTAGGTGGATGTATGAAAGCTCAACGGGCTATCCACTGAAGTTTTCTGTCTACACTGGTAGCTCTGACCAAAGTACAGGACTTGGTCGTGGATATGATGTGGTGATGTCGTTGATGCCATCATATTTCAAATCTGGACGCAACCTCACTATTGATAATTTCTTTACGTCGGTGGATTTGGCGTTGAAGTTGCTGGATAGGAAAATCACTATTCTTGGCACGATTCGGAAAAACAAAAGAGATTTGCCTAAACCTTTTGTAGCGAAGGAGGTTCTTGATGAGCAGAATGAGCCTGTAAAGGTCAATAACAAAAAGCAGTATCGTCCAGTCCACTCATCCATTTTTGGATTTTCTGGAAAAATGGCGTTGGTGAGTTATGTTCCGAAGCCAAACAAACAAGTGGTATTGCTATCAACACAACATAGCTGTGAGAAAGCCACTTCCGGTTATCAAAGTAAGCCTGCAATGATACTGGATTATAACAGCACCAAAGGTGGAGTCGATGTACTCGACCAAATGGTCTCAATATATTCATGTACACGCAAAACAAATCGCTGGCCGATGGTTGTATTATACAACTTACTGGACGTAGCAGCCCTAGCAACTGTTATCATTTTTCGACACTTCAATCCACCTAGAAGAAACAAAAAATTGTAGAGAAGTAATAAACTCATCGAACTAGCGGAGGAACTGGTTGAGTCAGAATTGAATAACCGTTCTCAACATGCAACACAATCTGGCATTGGAAAATCTGCAATGGATGCTCTCTGTATTTTGGGGAGAGTTCAGGAAAAATTACCAACAGTCCCCGAAAGGCTCTCTTGTATAAGAAGCAGATGTCACCTTTGCCCAAGAGCAGAGGACAAGAAAACCAGAACCACCTGCGATGGATGTGGCAGATGTTGTTGCCCTTGCCACACTAGAACCTTATGTATTAAATGTCTCCCGAAACTGCCCACAACTTCAAGTTAAATTCTTCTAAACATAAACTAGGCTGCTTTTAAAAACAAATAATTATTTATTAGAAAAAATATGATTTTTCATAGAATTTCAGTACTGGGGTCCAAATGGACCCCAGTTCGGGTGGACGGGTTCTTTTCACAAAAAAATCGCAGAAAAATCTGTAAACATCTGATAATCGTTTCAGCTTAAGAAATGAATAAAAAATTGAATTTTGTTCACTGAGTAAAAATCCCATTTAAAAAAAATGAAAAACAAAAAAGTTATGAGTGTTCAAACATGCTCTGGGGTCCAAATGGACCCCAGTTTGTAAACTAGGGTTAAGAGAAAAAGCAAATTTTATGATTTCTTGAGTATGGTCAATTTCTTGTGCTGGTCCACGGAATGGCTGGTATCGATCTTTTTGGCGGTAGTGGCGATGGTGCCTCTGGGGATACGGTTGTATTCCACGGCAGTGATTTCCTCTGTTCGGCGGCAGGGAACTCATATCTAGATCTCTGTTAGGCAGGACGCTCTATCGGCGGCGGCGGATTTCGTAGAAAAGGTCAGCGATTGCTTACTACGATGAAAACTCCCATTGTGGAGACGCAATGCCTATTCAAGGAAAATCTAAACGCCCGGCTGGAAAGAAGCCACAATGTTTAAATTTCCTCTGTGGAGGTGCAACGTCTAAAGGTAAGGAGAATCTACACGCCCGTCTGAGAACAAGCCACAACGCCTAGACTTCCTTCACGGTGACTAAATGTCACAAAAGTAATTAGGATTCAAACGCCCGGCTGAAACAAGCCACAACGATAAAATTTCCTCTACGGAGACGTTCAAGGTCAAAAGATAAGGAAGATATGAACGCCCAGCTGAAACAAACCACAACGATCAAATCTTCTTTGCGATGAAGCTTGAAAAACTATCAGGTAAATTTTATCTGCCCGGCTGAGAACTAGCCACAACCCACAACACATAGAAACCTATAAAATCTTTTTCTCATTTGCGGTGATTAATTCACATCTACTCATTAACTTTGTCCCTGAAACCGAATGTGAGCTGTAACTGATCTGTAGAAAATTTTGCATGAAAAACATTGGATCGGTGTTGCCAATATATTTCCCAATAAGGAAATGCACAAGAAGTGATAAGGCACGATGTTTGGCTTTGGATTAGGCATTTACTTTGTAATTTAATTACGTGTGAGCCATTCCATATGAAAACGGTCAATCCGAAATGTTGCTATACCTCCGATTTAGCTAAAACTTTGTAGAAATGTTCCTTTGGTATCGAAATACGAAATGGTCAAAGGATTTTTTTTAATTTTCCTCTCCCCTCCAGCCTTACTTAAAGAACCAAACATTGTGATTTTATGGGCTTCAGACTTTGGACTCTAAAATTGTCTCTATTTAAGCGATTAGAACGATTAAGGTGTCATTTTAAAACCGAAAAAGTATTCTTTTCAAATCAATTAAAATGTTTCTATTTGAGTTTCTTTAGAAACCACATCCTTTTGAAATCAACAAAGCTTGTTTTCAATCAGCTGTAACTTCAGTAAGCATGCGAATAACAAAATGAAATTTTCAGGACTTAAAGAATAGACCTTTAAATTCTGCCTACTTACATTGTGCCCAAAGATTGGCTTTTTTCAAAATCTTAAAAATTGAAAGGAATGTAAGGTACATACATTTTTTTTTTTTTAATTTACTTAGAATTTTTTACTTTGTACTTGTATTGTAAGGTTTAATTGGGAAAATTTTAAGGGACTTACAGTGATATTTTAGGCACAGTGCCCCTGTTCTGTAACTATCGCCTTGGCGATAAACGGTGGAAAATGGAACGAAATTCTATGAATTAAGTAGGATTTTGTTCCATTTTCCACCGTTTATCGCCAGCTTTTATCGAGGTGATAGTTACAGAACAGGGGCACAGGACTGCTCCAAAAATGGCAAAAATGTATATAAAATGTTTTGATTTCAAAAGGATGTGGTTTCTAAAGAAACTCAAATATCTTAAATCTTTTTTTTTTTTTTAATTTATTTGAAAAGAATACTTTACCGGCTTTAAAATGACACCTTAATCGTTCAAATCGCTTGAATACAGACAATTTTAGAGTCCAAAGCCTGAAGCCCATAAAATCACAATGTTGGGTTCTTTGAGTAAAGCTGGAGGGAAGAAGAAAACTACAAAAAAAAAAAAAAAAATCCTTCGACTATTTCGTATTTTGATAGCAAAGGAACATTCCTACAAAGTTTGAGCAAAATCGGAGGTATACCAACATTTCGGATTGACCGTTTTCGTATGGAATGGGTCGTGTGGGGGATTTTAATAGAAATAAATACTGCACTGTTTTGGTGCGGCATTTTGGGAGGAGGTAGGGAAAACAAATTGTGACGCTTCATCACAGCCTTCTAAATTTAGTGAAGCTATTAGAAAAATGCTTTGCTGCAGGTATTTTCCGAAATCTTATTAAAAGCTCAGCTTCAACCGCTTTTATATGGGGGCCTGCACTTATCTGGCCTGATTTGCTGAACCTTTTTTTATATACCTACTGTTGACATTTTTTTGAAGTTTTTTATAAACCTACTGTCGAAAAAAATGGAGATATTGTCAGTTAAAAAAAAGTGGGTGAAATGGAACCGGTGCCATAGATACATATATATATCCCAAAGTCTCTGGATGTCATACTCCCTTTTTGATAACATTGCTGTTTCTTCACTCACCTTTCATTTGTTCGTTTTTAAATTTTAAGTCTCAATCGTTAGTTCGGATCTGTATGGATCAACTGATAGCATACATTACTAGATTATCTTTTACCGTATAATGTCTCAATATTAAACAAAAAAAAATCACAAAAAACGCCCTTTTTTACGCTGAAACGCAAGGACTGCAGTTATTAATAGAAGTCCTTAACGATCTTAATAAAAATAAATTTGGTTGTCCAGATTGCCTCACTGCTATTATTCTGGAGAGGTGTTCTTCTACGCTGGTAAAATCACTGCGAAAGCATTTCTATTAGTCCTATTTTTCTGAGCAAACATCTGTCCAGCCTGTCCATACAAAAGGTAAATTCCCCCCCCCCCCTTCCTATTATCGCCAGATTTAATTTACTCTTATTTTTTCGAAGGTCATTGAAACGTTGTTGAACTGCCAACGAAATGTTCCCAATGACCGACAATACGGATTTCATTGGGAAAGGTCAACTTTGTGATTTGATAGGTTATCCATCAAAATAGAAAAAATCCTAACACTGATTTGAAGAAAGTAAGAGTATTGCACCCAGTCGTACAGTAAAGTACATGTTTTAGCCCCTCAAACTTTATATGGAATGTTTTACCCATCTCAATCTTCCCCATTCATTACAGTGCTAAAAAATTCGAAAATTATGTGCATCTGCATCTCTTTTCTTAATTTTTCCTTCTAGTTTAACATCCGCACTGTGGTTTCCTACATTTAAAGGGCAGTTCTTGAAATGCTTGTGAATTATAAAAAAAAAAAAAAACATTTGATACAGCGTTTCTGATCTTAAATACGTCGTCAGACTTTTGTTATTGTTTGGTGACTGATGATAAATTAAGAATTAGAAAAAATTCTTTTTTTATAATTCTTAATATTGTAGTTTACAAAGTAACTAACAACTTTAAAATTTCCTAAACTGCAACAACAAAGCCTTGTAAGAACTGGACAACTGGTGGTCTTCCATAATGCCGAAGAAATAAATTTTTAAATAAGTACCCCTAAGAATTACAGATGCCTTATAAGTAATTCACAAACTCCGTAGCTTCATGTCCAAAAAGGTTTCCTTTAACTTTCTTCTGCAGTTTACATCAAAAGCAACTCAGTGCTAACTAAACAAGTATCTTCATTAATATCTTCTTATGAATTCTAGCAGGTGCACTGCTCCTTCATTCCAAGTAAAGAGATATAAAAGACACTCTCTACAGACGAGAGAACTACTTTCCAAGCATAACCCTATTCCACAACAATTGCGATAGCGCATAAGAAAGACTGCGTACATATACTTTTTCCTCATCCACCTATTCGTTCCTTGTATAAAACTTAATGTTTCAAGTTGTTTCCACTTCGTTGTCATTGTCAATGTTCCCTGATGAATTGCAATTAACTTCAAGAAATGCAAGTGTGACAAAGTTTTATATCCTTTTTCTCCCTGTTTCTGTCTCTATGCCACCATCCTGGGTATTTTCTAGGTTTGCTTCGTTGCAACTGTGTTTGATGGGAGCCATTGCCATATAGCCACTGTCACACTCAAACTCAACTCTCAACAAAACACTAAATTTTGATATTCTTCTTCTATTTTTTTTTCTTATCACTTTTTTCTTCTTCTTTGCTCTATTTTTCAGTGTCGATACAAGAGATTCAAACTTTTCACAAGGAACACACTGGTCAGATGATGCATATGGCGAACGTTTGTCCTTTTCAATTTCTGGAAGATCTGCAACTCTTAAAATTAAGGGTACCCGACAGGAGGACACTGGAGAGTATCGCTGCCGAGTAGATTTTCAAAAGAGTCCAACCAGAAACTCCAAAGTCAATTTGACTGTAATCAGTAAGTTCTTACACTTTGTGTCCTTTTACTTTGAGCAAGAGGCAAAAAGAAATAGTTTCTTAAATTTGTCCGATAAAAGTTATCCCGTATGTTTGGAATATGTAGCTAACGAGATGTATGAGAAGGAGTTAGTTTGCATAATGGTTGGGTATTTAAACAGAATTATTTGAAAATGAAAACACAACTTTTTGTTTTATCAAATCCTTGGTAGATAAAGGCTAAGTCGTGTTCGTCCGTTCTGCATGGCTGCAAAGTGTGGGGCCTTAAAGATGTCTACATATTTGAGTATACTTTGCTTGGAAACGAGGTAAGGTTGGGCATGGTTGCCAAGTGTTTTAGATGGAGATGTTCTCCTTTGGATGCCAAGTTTTACTTCCACGGACGTTGACTACAGCTTTTGTTTGTGTGAACAAATATTACATCATCCTTAAGTGTTTGAGTGTCATGAGTCAAAAGACACCACCGCATTCGAAAGTAAACCATGAAGTTGAACCAACCAATTAGATAACCACAAAGCCCCTCTGAAGGTGATTCATAAGACTTTCCTGTTCCTGTTTGCAAGTCCTGAGACATCAGCAAGTATTTTGAAAGACGTCTGTTTGTGAAAGCGGAACTCCCTGAAGTTCAATTGGCACCTATCCGATTGAATGTTTCACAAAAAATCCACTTCTTTTCCGAAAGAAAGAAGTATTACATTACGATCTCAATATTGCCATTTGAGAAGCTCCATGCGGCAATCATGTGTGCACCTGTCACATCTTTTTACATGCAATTCCAAGACTGCATCAATAAATAGATAGGTAGACTTGAGAAGACGAAAATACAATTCAATGGACGACGAGCAAACTCAACATTTCTTGGTATGGAATCTTGTTAGTCTCTTAACACCTATAACATCAATTGAAAGGCATTCACACGCTGCTTGCACTTGCTTCAAACCGAAGGCGTTGACAACGACTTGTCTTGGCAAGTTGTCCTTGGTATAACAACAAAATACCATTGTGTTGGGTGAAAACACATTAAAGTGAAGATCTATAATATAC
The DNA here is from genome assembly GCA_914767635.1 of Melanostoma mellinum. NCBI lineage: Eukaryota > Metazoa > Arthropoda > Insecta > Diptera > Syrphidae > Melanostoma > Melanostoma mellinum. The sequence continues at coordinate 230,660,807 of OU612058.1, read as the reverse complement.
GTCCATAAAATCGAAAGCAAGAAAAGCAAATTGCACATTACGTGCGCTTCCAGTTGCTATATTGCTAAGCTAGAGCTCTCTTTGGATCGCATTGTTGAGAGTTCGTAATGATGCTCGTATATGGAGTAATTTTACACTATTTGCCATTGAGACGACACACAGTTACAAAATGTCGACGTAGATGGTTGAATTGAATATTCGTATGGCTTGTGGAAATGAAAAATGGAGAAAACGTAACTGGTAGTTATTCTTCAAGAAACAGTTTTAAAGAATGGAATTTTGAATTTAATCAGTTTGAGTGTTTTAAGGTTTTGGCATTGAAATTGAGTCGGAAAAGATGGATTTGTTTTTGTAAAACACATAACTATTAGCTACAACTCCTTATTTTTGAATAAAAATAAAAATTAGCTTCCTAGTTTTCTGTTCGCCGTTTGAAGGCAAACACTGATTTTTAGCAGGAAGAAACGAGAAGAATGGTAAGAATGGTAGGAGAGAGCGGTACACATTAGATCACTATTTAAGAAAAAAAATTTAACCTTGAAATCGCCATTTTAGTTTATTTGCTACTCATACGATTCATTAACGGAAAAGCTCCAAGAGACGATGAGAATGCATACGAATGTTTCAAGAACTCAAGGCTAAATTTCAGTTCAATGACCCCTTTCTTCAATGAACTTATCTTAAAATAGAACGTTCCTGTGTTCCTGTTCAAGGATGTAAAGGGTTTTCCAATAAGAGTGATATGATTTCGTTCAAAAAGAGGTGCCGTGAAATAAAGTCGAAGGCAATAAGGTCGAATCGACTTTATTACCTTTTTTGGGAAATAAGGTCGAAAACAACAACAACAATATTTTTCTACCTTATTTCCCATTGAAAAGGTAATAATGCCGAAAAGAAAAAACGAAAATATTTGACAAAAATAGGAATGCCCAAAGTTGAGAAATAAAGTCGAAACCCGTTGAGTAATAAAATCGAATTTAATTTCTGTTGGGTAAAGAAGAAAGAAATCATTGGCAATGTCATGTGTTGTGTGTTATCGGAACAACTGTACTTATAGAAAGTTTTTGTGGAATTACTGAGCGTCGTCGGCCCGCGCCGACCCCGCGCGCAATCATTGTTTATAAAGACTTTAACTTTTGGTAGAAAAAGAAATGTTCTGAGGAACATTGGATTTAAGGAGTTGAACTTTCGTCGGTGGGGGGGGGGGCGCGGCCCGGTGCGACGCGGGCCGAAGAGGCGCGCTTCCGGCGCGGTCCCGCGCCGGCCCCGCGCCGCGCGCGCCGGAGGCGCGTCTTTTCGGCCCGCGCTTCCGGCGCGGTCCCGCGCCGGCCCCACGCCACGCCGACCCCTCGCCGCGCGCGCCGGAGGCACGCCTTTTCGGCCCGCGTCGCACCGGGCCGCGCCCCCCCCCCCCCACCGACGAAAGTTCAACTCCTTAAATCCAATGTTCCTCAGAACATTTCTTTTTCTACCAAAAGTTAAAGTCTTTATAAACAATGATTGCGCGCGGGGTCGGCGCGGGCCGACGACGCTCAGTAATTCCACAAAAACTTTCTATATATTATATGCATGCACTTGAAATGAAAAACAAACTAAACGTATTCTTTTTCTTTTTCTACCAAAAGTTAAAGTCTTTATAAACAATGATTGCAAAATATTAAACATGGAATTAAAGTCGAATTCAACTGAGAAATAAAGTCGAACGCTATTTTCGGCAAATTTAGTGCCAAAATGATTTTCGCCCTTATTTCCCAAAGTTGGTAATAAGGTCGAAAGGTGAATTCGACCTTATTTCCCAATTTTTGGGCAATAAGGTCGATTCGGCCTTATTGCCTTCGACCTTATTTCACGGCACCCAAAAAGAAAACACACTTGTTGTGAAGGAAATTCAAATATTTTTAATTTAATGTGCAGTTTAATCAATACATTTTATTTTAAAATAAAACGTTATTCAAATTACCAAAACGACTTCTTCTGCGGTGGCAAATTCGATGGACCCAATTTTCGAGCACTTTTTCCAAAAAATCAAGTCGTACATCAATAATGGCACGTTCAATATTGACTTGTAAGGATTGAAGAGAATCTGGTTTATCCTGAAAGACCAATGACTTCAAATAACCTCTCAAAAAATGGTCTAATGGTGTTAAATATCAACTTCTTGAAGGTCATTCAATATCACCTTTTTTTGAAATAATCGAATCTCCAAACTTTTCTCGCAATAATTCAATTGATGGATGCATTTGCTGAGTGGCACGTATCAACTTCTTGTTGAAAACAAATGTTGTCAAAACCAAGTTCTTCCAATTTCGGCCATAAAAAGTTGGTTATCATCGATCTATACCGTTCTCCATTGGCAGTAATGGTGTTAACAGATTCATTTTAAAAGGAGTACGGACCGATCGATGCGATGATTCCACCAGCCCAAAAACCACACCAAACGGTCAATTTTGGTGAATGCAACGGTTTACATGAATAGTTGGTGGATTTTCATCGCACTAGAATCAACAGTTGTGTTTATTTACCGCACCAGTCAAATGAAAGTGAGTCTCATCGGAAAAGATGATTTTCTTAAAAAAATCGTTATCGTTTTCAAGTTGTTCCCTGTCAAAATCAAAAAATTTACGACGTTTATGGTGATCCAATGGTGAAATTGTAAACCCTTCTGAATGCAATAAATAGCAAATGGCAGATAATGGACATACTTCAAATGGCCGAAACGCCACTGCAAAATCATATCATACCTATTAGGAAATCCATTATGAGCAATGTTAGACATCATTGAGGCATAATTTGTGTGGGAATAAAAGGGACCTACTTTTTTTGCCGAAAGCGTTTTTGTTTCATAAAATTAGTATCAGAGAAATTGAAATTTGTTCACAAAGGAAGATATCCGTGGAAAGCGTTTTTTTTTTCTTGGTGCTTTTGGAATTTGAACCTCGAAACTCCCACGTAATAGGCAGAAACACTGACCATCTTCACGAACATTATCTGAAAAGTTAAAAATAAATAAATAAAAATTGAAACTAATAAACCCAATTAGAGCTTGGTTTTAGGAAAAACTAATCGACTTTTAACCAAATATTCTCCGCTAACTTTTTAATAAAGCATTTCCAAACAAAAAATAAGGAAGTTACGTATTTTTCGTTGGCCTCAAGTCTGCTTTTGATCTCATAAATCGAAATTTCTACAAACTATCTCAGCTCGGCAGGCATATCTACGAATCCAAAAACAAAGAAAATCTACGCAGAATTAAAAGCAGCTGTTTGGGAACACGGTTCTCGGAATAGTTCGAAACAACCTCTGGTGTAAAACAAGGGGGTCTCTAAAGTGCTTTTCTATTTGAGCAATTTAACATCATTGTGATTCGGCGGTCTCTGGGTTGCTGAATTGTTTATAAATGCTCTTTCATATATATATATGTTACTTTCCAAGTGGCCGTGGACCGTGGTGCAGTGGTAGAGTGTTCAGTAGATCTTAACTAGTTCTAGTTTGTAATTAATAAGGTATCTTAAGGCCGAAAGGCATTAGTAGTAAGATATTGAATAATTTAGAGTACCCGCCTAGGGTCAGTAAGTTAATTAAGTTATTATATAAGCTAGTTTTACACATTTTTGTTAGCATGTAAGTAGATATAAGAAAAGATTAATAAAAATGAATTTAAAATGAAAAAAAGTGTTCAGTAGATAGGCCGGACGCGTGGGTTCGAATCCCGCTCTGGGCATCTACTTTTCTTTTAGCCTCCCAGTTTCGTATGGACGCTACCCTTGCCGTTATATGTGAAATAACTAACACCCTATTTTCAACTACTGCAGCACAAGAAAAGGGAAGGAAAAGGGCTACCCTGGTAGTACAATAAACCGGATATTAGGTCTGAGTGCTCCAGATAAGCATAAGCCTCCTCTTTTTTTTAAAAAAAAAAAAAAGAAAACTTTCCGAGTCACCAGAAAATCTTTAGATGCTGATAAATAGCCAAGCTTCGTCATCAAAGCAAGCAAAGCAAATGACCCCGACAGACCAAAAACTGCACCAAACATTCTCACGCAGGAAACGGAGAGGTTTTTCAGCAATATTTCATGACCTTTATGCGATACCCCTACTTGTTTAATGTAACCTCCGAGGCTCCTGGGTCTCATCGATTACGATATGACTTTTTGATGGCAGATCATCTTAATTTCAAGAACCCAATCCGCAAAGTTGTGATTAATGTGCTTGAGCTCTTGTATGTTAACTGAAGAACCAAAATCTAAATGAAAACCTCGGAATAATGTTTGTTGAGTGTTAGATCTTCGAAAGGTTATGAATATTGAATACCCTTAAGCTGTTGAAAACACAACACGAGCATTTAAGAAAAGAGGAGAGGCTTTAGATACCGATAAAATAGCAACGTCAATTTTTGTGAAACTAATAGCAGAGGAAAAATGGAGTCAAGTAGAGCATTCCGTATGTGGTAGCATGAGTAAAATAATATACTACTGTATACTACTTGACTGTACGTCCAAAGTCCGTTCAAAATAAAATTGAGGAGCATTGAAATGTAACTGGCTATTTCACTAGAGCATTCTTGTGTAGAAAAAGGGATAAAATAGAGAGAGAGAGAGAGAGAGAGAAAGAGAGAGAGAGAGAGAGAGAGAGAGAGAGAGAGAGAGAGAGAGAGAGAGAGAGAGAGAGAGAGAGAGAGAGAGAGAGAGAGAGAGAGAGAGAGAGAGAGAGAGAGCGAAAGAGAGAGAGCGAGAGAGAGAAGGTAACGTTTCGACGATGTTCCAGAGAATCAATTGGTTCTACCATTAAACTACATATCGATCTTAATGCTCCATTTTGTACCCTGGAAGCTGGAACATCAAGTAGGTCAAAAGAAGTTTGAGGAGCAAGTGCCCAGGTATTAGAATTATATTCAAATATCGTTGATTTCACATATACACCAAGTACTGTTAGCTTTTTGGTTTCTTGGATACAAGTACCATTTATAGATAATAGTTGTGAGGGGGAAATGTAAAACTTCAACGACAAGAGACATCATTGAGATTTCGGAGCATTGAATTTGTATCACCATTCTGTAAAGGTCAGGTCGGAATCATACGCAACCTTTCCAGTTCGACTTCTTTAGAGCAAAGACTATAATCTTCTAGTGATTAACGTCTTAAGATTATTAGAAAATTCAGACAAAAGATCGTTTATAAAAATAAAAAAGAAAGTGGGAATCAAAACGGAGAACTGGGACACACCAACAATAATAAATAAAGTATCAGACATGAAACCATCCAGCACAGTTTGTATTGAAAGATCCGAAAGGTAGTCTCAAATTCAACCAAAAATAGGGTCGTAATTTCGATAAGAGAGCTTTATGCCAAATTCTATTAAACGACTTAGAAGTATCAATCTTACTTTTATCAAAACAGTGAAAAAATTGATTCCAATTTTCGGTGAGATATGCCATTTAATCTTCAAAAGAAATTTTGCGACGAAAGTCGTATTGTCGGTCGTTGGGAAACTTTCGTTCTTCAGGATTCCATAAAAATAAACGAGAAACTGACAACCTTGGGTTTTCTTCAACACAATAGGCTGCAATTTTCAGTTGTTCTTGAGTGACCTACACAAGTTTTATTTTTAATATCACAAAATTGTCCAAACAGCACCTAATGTTTTTAACAGTTTCACAATTGCTGTTGGAAAAATTTCTTCACAATGACCCAAAAATGCGGGCTTCCGTTCAGGACCGCGGAATTTTTATAATTTTTGGGGATTTTTATGGTTTGAATGTCTTTCAGAGCGTTCTTATAGTGTTCAATCTTCATTTATAATAACAAATAATTTTATAGTTCTTTTATTTAATTTTTTTTTTTATATCAATTACAACCAGACACCTTCCAAACTTGAACTATAATTTCTGTTCATGTTTTTGAAGAAAATAGGTTGAGAGGCGGGTCCATCTCCCTCCCTTTAGGCGGGAGGGGCAGTTTTATAAAAAATAGACTAAATTAACAAACAAAAGTTAAAAATAAAATAAGCCACGTACCCCAATCTCAAACTATAGTGTTTTTTAAAGTTAATACTTTGTTGTTTGTTCTTAAGCTTTCATTCAAGTTACAGCTGATTTGGCGAATAGTTTTTGAACAAAAAGTTCCATAAACAACAACAGAAAACCGAACGAAATATTTTTTTTTATTTTTACTTAAAAATAAACCAAAGGCACTTTATCCACCTTTTGTGCTAATAGAAAATCCAATCAGCGAAAAACCCTCAAAATTCCGTTGTAGCATTCGTTTTGTCTTTTAATTTCTTAAAAATTAAGAAAGATTTTCTCGTTCGGTTTTCTCTAAACAGATAAAATTCTTAACTATTGAAAGAAAAATAAATTCTTAAATAGCAGGATTTGATACAAATGATTTGATTAAAGGAAAGAAAAACAAAAATGATATTTTTCAAACTTTTGTTTTTGAGACTTGATTTCTCAAAAACTATTTACTAGTTCAATTCAAACAAAAATGTTTGTTAAGGATCAAAGTATTGGCTTTTAAAAACGCAATAGTTTGTGGTACACACTAAGCGGAACATTTAGGAATTTTTTTTATTAAAATCGCCCCTACCGCCTTAACGGAAGGAGATAGGCCCCCTCCCCCTTCTCATACGTTGTTTTTTATTGTCTTGACTCAGTATTTCCGTTCTAAGCTTTTCCAGCACCGTACGCAAAAAAATCTCTTTATGAGAAAAAAAACTTAAGTGAGACCCATCAGCTTAACATTTTCAGGTTAACTGCATCACCATTTCAACGTTTTTGAGAACAAGTATCAATTTTCTTCGAGTAAATTTAAATTGGATTCGTAAATAATAAAACAGATTGTGGATTGAGCCCACACTGAGCTTATTCCTCAAATTTTTAAAAACGACTACCTGCCATGCACAATTAAAAATTCATCGAGTCTGGGCTTAGCATTCAACCACAGGCTTATGGCTTATAATTCTTTCCTTTCCACAAAACTTTCTCAAATTTATTTGAAAACAATACCTTCTTTCTTGCAGCACCTCCAGAAAACTTGGTTATCTTAGACAGCAAAGGCAATCACATTCCGCACTACATCCTGGGACCTTATAACGAAGGAGCTTCCGTCAACATCACATGTGTCTCCACAGGAGGTAAGTAAAGTAGACAACGACGACAACAACAGCACACCACCATTGCACTCATCCCATTTATACTTATTAGGTATTCTGTATGATTATTCCCAAACGCTAACACTTTTCATCTTGATACATTTGATAAGGTCTACCTACCTACCATATGAGTGTGCTTAGGAATGACACGGCGCGCTCAGTCTCCGTTTACAATAGCAGTAATGACTATAAAGCTTTCCTTCGTACCAAATACTTATCAAAATAACTTGTGCGTCAAACGTTGTTCCAACTTTTCCTTTGTTGACTTAGGCTAGAAAAAAAAGAAAGAAGAAAACAAAAGAACAAAGAAGAACCCACCTAACCTGTGAAATGTAGAACTATGCTTTTCCGTCAGAGCTCCCCGACAAATCAATGTTAGTGTGTGTCGGTGAAGATTGGATCCTTAGAAAAGAGGCCACCCATCAGAAAACATAAGAAGTAGAAAAATCGTTTCATTATACCTACACACAATCTACCTTTTCCAGGAAAATGGGGAAAGGAAAAATATCCTTGTTGACTAATGACTTTTTTCGTCACTCACTGCTTTAGTTCAAGAGCGTCTGTTGGAGATGTACATATAAATATTCCTCTTTCTTTTATTTTTTGAATTTTTGCCAAGGTGTATTACCAACATTATTATGCCACAGAGTGATGTGAACCTTAGCCTAGGGGTGTGATGTTAGTTAATTTGTTTCAAGGGAAAAAATAATGTTTTATATTTGTAATAAAGTCGACAAGGTGAAAACCAAATGCTTTAAATCGTGCCAGGGATTAAATGTGCACGTAGACTTGTGGTTTAATGGACTTTTGAGATAAATATTGTCTTATTATTTTTATAATTTTTTTTTTGTTTTTAAGTGACTCTACTTATATCTATGACGGGCGCTTTCTTTGAGTGGTTTTGAGGCGGAAGTGAATTTTTAATATGAAACTGGAGATGTCATTTTTGAAATAATTTTTCATTCATATTTTTCAAATTTAATTTTTTAATTAATAACGTTGATCTTTCTTACTTAGGGTGGGTCTGCATGTTGCCTCTGGTTTAGTGGTTGGGACTTCCTTCAAGCGATTAATGTGTAGATAATACGAGTTTGTTCCCTGCGTAGTATAACGAAAAAAATAAGAAAAGAACAACAACTTTTATAAATACTGAATGAATTATTTTGGTGGAGGAGAAAAGCGTTGGCTGGCCTAAGAAAAGCTCTTTTACGGATCACCACGTGCCACCTATTTATGAAACGTGATATTCAAGAATAGTATCTTTGGAATTCTGAAAAAGAATTATTTTTAGGTAGGCTATCTCTACCCTCACTCTTTTTGACTATTACTTCTTTATCGTTTGATGAATAAAAAGGGCAAGCAATTATAATTTGTAATAAATCATGGGCTTTGAAATTGTATGAGTTATCAACAATGTTTAATTAGAAACTGAGTCGTGAGTGGTCAGGTGACCACTCTCTTCTTTTTTTGGACATCAACTGACTACTTAGTCAACTGATGAAAATTTTATAGAATAATCAATGAAATTAGGAAATGCTTTGACAGGAAATTATAAGCTAGGGAGCTTTTTCTAACGTCTCCCAACCATAAAATCTGACTCAACGGCTTGAACTATAAGCTGTGACTGTTTTTTTCTGAGCAGATACTCAAACCTTGTTTTGATAACAGATCATTTGGAGTAACACAATCAATGAACATATTCTGAATTCAAAGAGATAAGTTCTGTTTCCTTGCAAGGAAGTATTTGCTTGGGCGTTTCTGTAGGCTCTTTCAACTTAAGGCTTACCCCAAGGAAAGGATAGTCTAGCAGCTCTTAAAGTCAAGCACTTAATAAATTAAACTTATACACAAGTGGACTTCAACCGGAAATAAAATGATAAAAAAGATGTCGGGCTAACTTTCAATGAACACTATGAATTTTTCTTTTACTTTTCTTTCCACCTCATTTTCATTTTTGGCCTACTCTTTCTTATATTTTGGCCAATATTTTATTACTTAATCATTCAATGTTGACTTCCAGTGTGTCAGTCAGAGCGAGTTGTCACTCGACATGTGACTTAACGTAGCTCACACACGAAATAGTTTAGAAACGTTAAATTGAACGATCTAAGCGACAAATCGACCAGCCTTAAACTATATATATATTAAAGTTGAAGTTGAGGTTCATGTATTCAAAGAAGATAAGATGCACTCAATTCCAAGTACCTAACTCCAAACATTTTTTGGTATTTCGTTATAAAGCTTTTGGTTGTCAGTAAAAGTAAGTACATATAATGATTGAAATTAATCGCTTTACAAAAGAAGTTGATTGTACCTAACGACTACTCAAACCAATTTAAAGATAATTGCATTAGGATCCCAATTTGTATTAATTTTAAACTTTTATATTTATCGATTTTATTTTAAGTTTTCGATTTTGAGATTATCAAAAGCCATTTTTGGATTGTGCAGTCTACAATTTGTGTTACATAACAAATTTTTCAAATTAATTTTTGTTTGTGTAATGACGACGTGTTTTTGACTTTGTTCATCTTTAAACGCAAGCTTCGCATCTGATATGTAATATTATAATCTATGAGTTGTACAGTTCAGAAATAAAAAAGATATTTTGGTGAAACTACTAAAAAAAAACGAAAAAAAATTTTAAAAAGCTATTTTGTTAAAAAAACATGTCAAAATTTTTTTATGTTAACAAATCTAAGCAAGCAATATAAATGAATGTCAGTTATCAATTTTCTCGTATTGTTCTTATAGGAAATTAAAAGAAGTTACAAATGAGGCGAATCTCAATATTAACCCTGCAACGCAACAGGTTTTATATAAGAAATCGTTCTTATGGCTTTAAAACTAGAAGCAGTGTCATATTTTGGCATGTTGAGAGATGAGTTTTATTGTTATGATAGCGAACATTTTTTCGCCTAATAAGTAAAAGATTAATAAAATTTTCAAGTCTGAACATTTTAATACACATTATGTATCCCTGAGACGAACATACATTTCGGAAGCAAATGCTTCCAATTTCATTAAGATTAATATAAACAAGATTGAATTATTTGCAGCAAAAATTAATCAATATTATTATGTTTCCAAGCAGTTGAACATACCAAATATTTAAAAAAAAAGATTAACAAAAATGCCAGCAGTTGTCTTTTTGCTTCACGCATCTTTCGGTGTCGTGAAATAAAGTCGTAAGAAATAAGTTCAAAACGTCTATACCTATGTATTTCTATTTCTATGTGGTTATGATGTCGAGTTGCACCATTTACAAGGGTCGAACTTATTTCCATGACGAATTGGCAATAATGTCGAAAAAAGGGAAATAAAGACGAATTTAACCCTACAATGCATACTTTGCCATATATATGGTACAATCAAAATAATTAAGTTTACTGTTTGTTTCAAGACACCTAGCGACATCTATCGACTGATAGAATGATCTTTTGAACACTTTGCAACGGATTAGTAGTGTCATAAGTGTTTTTGTACTTTATGATGTCTAGACACTATATAGAATCACATATATTTTTTTTATATGATTCAAAAAAATAATGCATTGTAGGGTTAAAAAAGCACTTTATGGAACGCGGTGCAGACGTGGCACCGCACGTGATGACCCCCTACCTTCCAGACACCACTCTCCTTCTTAGTCAGCAATTCTTTGAACGCATTACAATTTGCTTCCAAAAGCCATTGCTCTCTTCAAATATAAGAAGAACCCGAATATCGTGCCATAAAGCTTTGCAAAGGACTACCAGCTCTTTGGAAGGATTTAATAACATACTTTCAAGGAAGCTTCTTAAGTGAGGTAATTTTTTCATGTTTTTTCAAGACTTCAGCAAATGCAGTAGTTTTTTTTTATTGTCAGAATTATAATAAATAAATAAGACTACGCCGGCGCAACAGAGCGGGGAGACCCAGGACCTAGCATATTTCTCGCAATAATGCCCTGTGAGGAAATGGAGGGTATCTACAGTTTTCTGCCAATTCCGAACGGCTTATCGAGAAAGTAACTATCAACTGCTTGCGAAAGCATTTTAACATTTGAAAGGCGAAAGAACTTTTAAAATCGGTCAAGCAGTTTCTAAGTTCCCGTGATTGTTCTTGTGTATGATCCCGTTGGAATATGGGAACAAATATCATTCTTACAGTACAGAATTTAGAAATTGGTCGAGCAGTTTCTAAACTCTCTTTCCCGTTACTGTGGAAACAAATTTGCATAGAAACCTTTTTCTTGGGTCACTGTGTCAATTTTCAATCAAAAAAAAAAAAAACACATCAAAATCAGTTGTGTAGTTTGAAAGATTTTAAAAAAGCGCACAGGTAGACAGCGGAAAGCGACTTTATTCATATTTTGCTAATCTAAAGATAAGGGATAAGGAAGTTGAAACAACAGCGGATTGTATCCAGCTGTCAATCATTCAACTGTTGCAGATATTTACGCTCAACAATACCTGTTGTTATTGAATTGTGGCTTATATGACACGTTTGTAAGTTTAACATAATAGTTCCATCTATTGTTTACGTTCTCAATCTACTCCACTCTCCACAGATATCGCCATCTGTTAAAATTGTTTGAAGCTAACAGATAATTGTGAATTTAAAACAAATAATTTGCAATAAAATAATATTGCGACTGTATATTAAGATGTAACCTATCCTTTCTTTTGAATAGGACCAAACTGTACACGGAGTACAAATTTTATTAAAATCGGTTAAGTAGTTTAGGAATCCATCGCGGACAAACATCGTGACACATAGTTTAAATATATTAAGATTTCTAGTGTTAAAAACTTTACTATTCTTTTCATTTAAAAAAGTCTCTTTTATTTTACCTAATACCGATTTTTAAAAGCTTATGTTACATTTTGACATATCACACTTCATAAATATCCCCATTCCAAAAAACCAACATTATTTCCACTTACCGAATCGTTTTTGCGAAATAAAGTCGAATTAGAAAATTATTGCAATTCGATGATATTTCCACATCAAAGAAAGAGTTCTATTTTTAAATTACGAATAAAGTTAATTAGGAAGGCAAAAACAAACTTATAATTTAGCCATTTCGCCAATGATCATATTTTTGTAATAAGAATCTCTTAATACAAATAATTTCAACTCATATAATTTTAGTTCATATTATTTTGTACATAATTAAAAATATTTCAGCAACTGATAAATTATATCATATTGTAATTTTGCATTTAAAAAGAAAATTTATCTTTAAATGTAAAAATGTCATCAGTAATAAACTAAACTAGGTTAAAATATTAAACTAAAAAGTATGTATGACGATGCGTGGGTTCGAATCTCGCTCTGGGCATCTACTTTTCTTTCAGCCTCCCAGTTTCGTATAGACGCCGCCGGTTATATGTGAAATAACTAACACCTTATTTCCACTACTGCAACACAGAAAAAAGGGAAGGCTGCTACCCTGGTAGTACAATGGACCGGTAATTAAGTCTGAGTTCTCCAGATTAGCATATAAGCCTCCTCTTTTTATATATATATATATATAAAAAAAAACGAGTCGAACTTATAATTCGTTTCCAAAGTATGTCTAACTTTAGACAGCTTTGAGAACACTGTGAAACGCAACAAATCGTATTAGTTAGCACTTACTCCTCTGTCAAAGGTGTCTAACACCGAAATTGGTTGTCTAAAGTATGACATTTGAGTCCACAAGCAATATTAATATTTAATATTTTGCAAATCACGATTAGAATCTTGCTACTAGAAATATTTTTTCACGGGAGATAGTTTTTTATTTCAATTATTCACAAGAATGAGCTCGTTCTTTAAACGGTAGGAACGTCCGAAATTCCAAATTATTCTGATGATGTCCTCATCATCAAGCTTCGCTTCTTTTCGATTCCGTGCAGCTGATATGTAAATGAAATACAATTATCCTCATATATTATGGCTTTATTAGAAAGCACTGAATCGTTTCCGTTTTCGTTTTGTTGTCCTAACATCCGTCTTTCACGCTTCCCCACAAAAAATGTCAAAAGAATCGCAGCTGCATGTCGACACATTGACATCCTCAGGAACTAAGAATTAAATAGGGAGTCGCAGCAGAGGGTCGAGCCCGGGCCCAGCGCATTTCTCTCAACCATACTATGTGGCAAATAGAGGATTCTAACAACCTTTTGCCGATTCCGTACGGCCAATCGAGACAGCATTTTTCATGACTGTGAAAGTATTGTATTATGACTTGACAGTTTCTCGCGAAAGCGATATTCGTCGAAAAACTTTTTGGTGTTTATATGATTTAACAAGAAACTATGGCCAAAATACGATAACAACGGATCTGAAAAGCTACTATCCGTGAGTAGGCCTTCATTACGATCGCTTATCACAAAAAGAAAATGGGTCTTTGCACCGACGACTTGTGCAGAGGATACTTACTTACTTACTTAGGTGGGCATTACAGTTCGGGGTGAACCTGGGCCTCAACCAACATCCTTCTAAAACGACTTCGATTTCGGGCGAGCTCTCTCCAGTTTCGCACTCCAAGTCGGTTGAGGTCATCCTCCACTTGATTGCGCCACCTAAGACGAAGTCTTCCCCTTCCGCGATTTCCCTGCAATGTGCTTTCGAACACCCGACGAGCCGGAGCGTTTGGGTCCATCCGCTCAACATGGCCCAACCATCGTAGCCTCGCGATGCGTACTCTTCTGGCTATGCCCATGTCGCGGTACAGCTCATACAGCTCGTTGTTGTATATTCTTCTCCACACATTGCCTTCGCATACGGGACCAAAGATCATTCGGAGAATTTTTCTTTCGAAACGACCAAGGGTTTCCTCATCCGCTTTCGATAAGGTCCATGCTTCCGCGCCGTACAGCAGGACTGGGATGATTAAGGTCTTATATAAGGTTACCTTGGTTTTTCTGGAGAGGGTTTTGTTTCTCAATTGCCTTCTTAAACCAAAGAAGCAACGGTTGGCAAGAGTTATTCTCCGTTTGATCTCCGCACTGATGTTGTTTTCCGTGTCTACAGCGGATCCTAGGTAGACGAAGTCCTGTACTACCTCGAAGTTATGTCTGTCTATTGTAACGTTTTGTCCAATTCGTCGATGTTCTGTGTCCTTGTTTGATGACAGCATATACTTTGTTTTGCCCTCATTAACCATCAAACCCATTTTTGCCGCTTCTGTTTCAATACTCGCAAAAGCACCTATGACATCACGCTTTTTTCTTCCCATTACGTCAATATCGTCTGCATATGCGAGCAATTGCACAGACTTTTGAAAGATTGTTCCTCTGGTGTTGACGTTTGAGTTTCTTACAATCTGTTCAAGTATGATGTTGAAGAAATCGCATGACAGTTTATCGCCTTGCCTAAAACCTTTTTGTGCAGAGGATGCAATAACGAATATGAAAATGAGGATACCTCTCTCTTCCCTTGTCACTGCCCAGCAATCTATCACAACAGGAAAAAATTCCTAGTGCAATTACTTCTTCAACGAACTAGGAGAATTATCTGATATTCTTAGAAACAGCCTGTTGAACTTTACTAAAGCCACAAAATTGTTAAAAATATACCAACCATAAGCTCATAGGTTCTTATGACGTTACAATACTACAGGGTATCACAATGAATCTACATTGATCTAAGTGTGGCGGAAATAAGACCGAACGTCAGCCCATTCTACCTAACCCAATCTTCTATAATTTAAACCTCAAAAACTCCCATGTAACAAGCAGAAGTGCCTGCTACACCATGGTTACCACATCGCCAAGACGATATGTGTCACGAACTGAACCATGTTTTTCGAAATAAAATGCACAAGCATGGCGAAATGTTAGACTAAATCAAAAATAGTTCAAATGGCAGATGACAAAATGGCTGAGATTGAAAACAGTGCTGCAAAACTTAGTTTATATGTGTACCTCTAAAAAACACGTTTTACCAGTATTTTATATTTTCTTAATCGTCCCTTATTTAGTCCCCTGTTAGAATTGAAACACACTTCAAAGTAGTACTGCAGATGGTGAAGCTCCTTCAAACAATTTCGTTTAGGAATCATGGTATGTCTTAAAGCTTGTTTTATAGCAATCTTTTCACAATTTAAAAACAAACAATTGCTTTCATTAATAAGTCGGTGCTGATATGATGTGTACACAGAAAAGTTTGCAGTAATTACCAAAAAATTGAAATAGAACAATTTCAATTTGCCTTAACATGTAGTCATACGACCTCTACTTCGAAAAGTTAGTAACATCGACTATATTCGTATAGCAAATTTGAAATTGCAATGAGAAAAAGTTTGTTTCTCTTCTGAAAGAATATTAATGGTATGAAAACGAAGAGGAATGGTAAAATGTGCCGCATAATTCAATTAGCTTGTTTCATGTTAACAGAGATTCAATCAGAGAGAAAGAGAGCACATCTAACCACCTCTGCTAAAGACTCTAGCCAGAATAAATGGAAGAGAAAGTTTTAAGTTTAGTTTGGTAAAACTTTTCTTTACCTTTATTTTTTTTTTTTTTGCATTTTGATGTACTCTATGGCGTAGTGTTTTGTTCGTTATACAGAAGGATATTTTACTTAGTATAGGTGTATCGTGTGTAATAAACTATGTGCTCATAAATACGTAGGTACAGTTACTTTGTGACCACTTAAGAGATCCTTAAGTGCAAGATGCCATTAAAATTGCGTCTAATAGAATTTTGAGGTATTGCTTGTAAATTTTATCATCCAATATTCTATTTAAACGGCTCCTTTATGTGGTGTTTGAAGCCTGGAAGTGCACATTAGAGTAAGTATGAGAAGAGGATGATATCATAAAGGTGTCGTCTATCTATTCAATTTGAAACTATGACTTGGTAAATCAGAAGAGTGTTCGATGTTTGTTTCAAAGTGAGAAGTAAAAGCTGATCGTCTTGAAATTTAATACATGAATCAAAATGGGAATTTCCCTTTTTTTATTCAAAACCAAAGAGAAGTCATAGCAACTTTTTCAAACGACTTCACAAGCCAGAGTGCAGATAGAAGTTCTTGTATTTACCGATGAGGTTGCGAAAGAGATTTAGGAAGCTGGATTTTTGCAGAGTTTTCGATTAAAAGTAATCCTAATTTGGCGTAAGATTATAGAAAAGTGAAAAAAGTTTCGATTTTGATTTCAGACTCTTCAGCCCCTAAAGTGCTGATAGGCATCCGCTGGTTTTTAATGTACGAAAACTTTGTGTTCAAATACGTAACAGTTTAATTGTAAGGAAATTAGAAACTTATGGCAAATTTGAAGCGAGCCACCACAGCTAATCAGGAATGTGTGTATACGATGGAATTTAGCGCTAATTTCCCAGTCAAGTGTTCTGTTTGCTATAAATTATCAATTTCTATGACAGTTCTGGAACCTGGTCCCATGGAACCGACTGAAAACTGTTGTTCCTCTCAGTTTCTCACATGAATAGTTGAGAGAAATGCACTACTAATCTTCAATCCCCCACCAATAGAAGAAATAGAGACTAAGAAAAAATGTTTTATGTGTGTCTGAGATATTTGGGAGCATAAATTGAGGGGAAATAGTTGATATACCAGTCAAGCTTAAGACGAAATCAAATATCGTTTAGGTGTTGGAATGGTACTCGGTAGCTCTTTTACAAGCTAGTTCGTAAGGATAGCGCTTAGACCTTTTGTCCTGCGACTGAGCAAAGAGTTCGTCTGGGTTGTTTTTGGAAAAAGGGGAATTAAAGATGAAAGGGGATAGGAATTGTTATATTGTAAAAACAGCGATAAAAAACGTAAACCTGATTTTATTTCTCCCTGGTTTAACTTCCAGGTTTTACTACCGAACAAAAAACTCAATGTTGGGGGCAGTCCGATTGTCGTATTTACCTCCTTAGGCATTGCAGTTCGGGTTGAAATCGGGCCCCATCTTTTCCGAACAATTTTGATTTTGGGAACGCTGTCTGCAGTTTTGAGCTCGTATTTGGTAAAGATCTTCTTCCATTTGATTGCGATACCTTAAAAGTGGTGCTCCTGTTCCGCAATTTTCCTGCAATGTGCTTCTGAAAACCCATCAAGCCTCTACATGTCCCAGCCATCGTTGCCTCTCGACGCATACTCTTCCAGCTATGCTACCAAAGGTAAGTCAGAGCATTTCACTTTTGAAACGACGCGACCTTGGGTTTCCTCATCCGCTTTCTATAAGGTACACGCTTGCCCGCCGTAAAACAGGACACTTCTTTTTGAGTGATCGCAAAAAAACCTTTAACATCACGCTTGCTTCTCTCATTATGTTACAAGGGCAGTCCGATAAGTACCTACTTATCCTACAAAAGTAAAACGAAAATTTTGGAAAAGGGTTGATTTATTTTTCAACATAATTTAATTTTAGTTCGATACACTTGACCCAGCGATGCTCCATCTTAATTAACCCATCTGAAAAATACGTTTTCTCGAGTTTCACAAAGTAGGCCTCGGTGGCGGTGATGACCTCTTCATTCGACGCAAATTTCTGCCCGGCAAGTCATTTTTCCAGTTTGGAAATAAAAAGAAGTCGCACGGGGCCAAATCTGGAGAATACGGTGGATAAGGTAATAGTCATAGCCCAACTCGACCAATTTAGCCGCGGCGATGCGATGGTGGAGGTGTGAACCGGTGCGTTGTCGTGGTGGAAGAGCACTTTTTTCTTCGCTAAATGGGGACGTTTTTTCTGCAATTCGGCGTCCAATCGGCCCAATAATTCGTTATAGTACTGTCATGTTATCTTTTTACCCTTCTCCAGATAGTCGATGTAGAATTGTGGATCACACCTTGTGAATCCCAGAAAACGGATAAAGCCCACTGTTTCGACTGTTCCTTGGTCTCTGGTGTATACCAGTGGATCCATGTTTCGTCGACGGTCACAAAACGATGCAGAAACTCCTTCGGACTACGCTTAAACAGCGTCAAACATACCTCTGAAGTGGTCACACGCGGTTGCGTTTGTTGTCCGGAGTGAGCAAAGGTGGCACCTATCGAGCCGACAGCTTTCTCATGCCCAAAATTTCACGCAGGATATGACCCACGCGGTTTTTCGAGATGCCTACTATCTCAGCTATCTCACGCACCTTCAATCGGCGATATGCCAATATGAGATAGTGGATTTTAGTCACATTGTCCTCCTTGGCATACGTTTTCGGGGCACCTGGGTGTGGCTCATCAAAAACCGACGCGACGTGCGACCACGTCGAAAAAAAATTGAACCAATTTTTGACGGTCGCCATCGAAGGAGAAAAGTCACCGTACACAGCATCCAACCGCTCTTTGATTTCGCAGCGTGATTTCCCTTACAAAAACAAGAATCGAATCACTGACCGATATTGCTCTTTTTCCATTTTTCTAAAATCCACTGACACTTTTGCTTCCACACGCGGTTTAAACAAATCTACAATTTAGCTGAAATTTTGAAAGTAGCCTTCTACAAAAATGTACTACACTACAGTTAGGTTCTCTTGCGATATTGTCGTTATTGGGCGGAGAGGCTAAGTACTTTTCAGTCTGCCCTCGTAATATCGTCGGCATAAGCGAGATTATACCTCTGGTGGTACCCGTGGCCTGATAACTCAGAGGTTCGTGGTTCGAATTCCAGCAGAAGTAAAAATGTTTTGCGACGGGTATGTCCTTTCGCGAGAAATTGGCAGGTCCTCCGTTAGTAGATTCATTGGTATAAATAGCGCTTTCTCGATTAACTGTTCAGAGCCGCCAGACAATTGTAGCTCCCCTCCATTCCGTCTCTCAGAAGACATGAAATGCTCTAGGCCCAGGGGCTCCTCGCTCTGTTTCGCCACCTTATTTAATTTTTATTTATTTTTATTCCTCTTGTGTTGTGGCCAGTTGAATATTGAAGAGAGAGACATTTTTTTGTTCATAGCAATTGCTACATACCGCCGTGAGTTTTTTTTTAAATAAAAACTGAACTTAGGATCATTCCCCTGCCTTTGTGAGTGCCCTGAATTGGCTTACACTATAGGAAAAAATCAATCGGAAAATACTTCTTCCACGAATTTGGCTGCATCATCTCTCGCCTACTACTGAACAGCATCCAAAGATTCATTCAGGGATCCAAGTCGTTCAGTGGGGATGTCCTACCTCAGGAACTCAGTCACCAACCCAATCTTCTATCCTCCCTCTCCCCCATCCTCTATTTAACCTAACCTAACCTTCATTAAAACATATGAATTGTTAGATACTATGCTGTGGTTGACTCGCTTGGGTACTAGGCTTGAGGCAGCTAGCTTCGTATCATGTGAACTTTTTTGCTCCGATCAAAAACATTGTCAATGGAATGGAAATATGATACAAGATGGTTTTTCTGGGAAAGCCATTGATTAAAAGCTCATCTCTAGTACACAAACCTTCCCACAAAAAAAACAGAAACTCAAAAATTCCCAGAACTGACTAGCGTAAGGAGCTTTAAATGGGCTGTACTTGTTTCTGGTAATTTAGATGGTAGATTGTTAAGCTCATTGAAGGCGTTGAAGGCTCTTGCTTGATAACTTAAAGAAGCTGTTGGTAGTTTAAGGCTACTAGAATTAAATGAAAGACTTTGCCAATTGTATTCAAACAATAAATTTCCCTTTTTCTGTCCTTTGTCAAAGTCTTTTCCTTGTTTTTTGCCTTCATTTAGATATTCAAAACAAAATTCAGGGAATACTTTTTAATTTAAACAGTGAAAAGTATAAACATTTTCTCAAAGACCCCGCAGCCGATTTTACCTCGAAGTAATTTCCAGGAACCAAAAGATTTCTAGTCTTAAATTGAATATTGAATTTCTAATAAAATGCTTCAGTAGTTATGGTTGAAAGAACTGCGCTGAGCGCCGTACTATGCCTCCTTTCTCAATTCATTTGAAAATCATTCAAACAATTCACTGGCACTCACGGACTTTTATGAATTCAGTTTTTGGTAGTGAATTATTGAGAAAGGTTCAAACATAGAATTCGTTTTATATCAACAGCTGCTTGAAAATTAAATCAAAAATGAAAAGTTCAAAATTTTTAGATTTCTTGGATGCATTTTTTAAACATTTCAAATTTCTACAGATTGTTCTAATGAATCAGGAGTCGAAATTCCTTGTGCCTCTGTTAACTTCATAAAATATTCATAGAATTTTCAAATATGTGAACATTTTAATTGTGAAAATGTTTGTTTTCCAATTTTTCACTTACATCGGCAGAAGTAAGTGGTATGGATAACTAGCTCTTTGATTGTGTGTCTGGAATTTTTGAGAAATGTTTGTGAAACATTGAATACCCTCAGTTAATTTCCATTCCAACATTGCATTGATTTCTGAGAGGGGCATTGGTCTATGAATCGAGTATTGTGGATCGAAATAGTCAAAACCTGAATTGTATTTAATTGTGATGCTTATGACAATAGCCCATATGGTTTTTTTTTTTAAGGAATCCTTTTTCATAGGTGTATTGATACTCTCCCACTGTGGGTAAATATGCAATGATAATTAAAATAAATAAATAGGGAGGCGCAATAGAGCGAGGAGCCCCTGGGACTTACAATTTTCTGCCGGTTCCGAACGGCTAATTGAGAAAGCGCTTTTCATGGCTTTTTAATTTCTCACGAAAGGTGATACCCATGAAAAGATATTTTTGCCTCTGTTGGGGTTCGAACATCGAACCTCTGGGTTAGCAGGTGGACACGATTACCATAACGCCACGGGTACCAGTTGGTACAATTACCTGTGGGCTATTTATCAACTGATGATATTCTTTTTGGTACCACTGTTGTGCTTAAAGATATATAATGTAATGCGTACGTGATGACATAAGATTATTTAAGCCACACTGATCGGATGATCTAACCGAACCTTCGTATTTAATGTATATAAGATTTTACTGTACTCCTTATCTTAATATAAGAGATCTAATGTCAAATGCAATGATCAGTCATTAAAGAGATTTTCACAAGCGAACAACTTATCTTTTCTTTAATCGCCACTACAATTTTCAGAAGTGGGATACGGTACTTGCACAAGTAATTTTTTTTTGCACAAGTCATCTTGCCAAAATTTTTTTTCCTTTAAATTGCAAAAGCTTATTCTTACGCTTTTTGAGCAATCATGTCGCAGGAGTGGAGTTTGTTCTTTGAAACAGCAACAGTGGCTGTTCTAAAAACTTTGTTGAGAACGTTAAATCTCCAAGCAAGTGGATCAAAAGCAGAGTTAAGGCTTCGCCTACGAGAAGGAGTAAAAGAATTAAGCGAGGAGGACCTCAAGAAGTTGATGCATCAAGTAAGTTCAACACCATCAAATTCATCCAGCAATGAACTGACCGATGAAGGCGAGGAGAGCAACGAAATCCACCGTTCTGAGGAGGAAGTTCTAGATGATGAGCTGAACCATCTTCGCAGCATCTATCAGAAGAAAATAGAAATCGAGAGACTGAAGGAACAAATCAATCATCTCCAAATGCAGGAAGCAGTAGTTCTTTCAAAGTCACATGTGTCTTGCAGCTATAAAGACATGGAGGACTCAAAACCATCATTTAGCGGAGACGACAATTTACCTGTGGAGCGCTGGTTTGAGCAGTTCGAAGAATGCTCAGAAATCCTTGGTCTAGACGACAGAACGAAATTCCTCTATGGAAAAAGGCTGCTTAGAGGCACTGCAAAATTGTATGTTAGGACCATAGCATCGAAAAGTTGGTCAGAGTTAAAACATGCTTTAAGAAAAGAATTTCATAAGATAGTGACAAGGGCCGACATTTATCGTGACCTCCAAAATAGAAAAAAACTTCATAACGAAACCATCCAACAATATGTCCTATCTATGCAAGAGATTGCTTCTCAAAGCCATGTTGACGACGAAGACCTCATGCAGTTTGTAAATAAAGGGATTGCTGATACCGAAACAAATAAATCGATCCTCTACAATGCTAACAACGTGATCGAATTAAAATCAGCCCTGCGAAAATATGAGAGACTGAAAATTAATTCCCGTACCAGCTATGCGAACAACTTTTCAAGCCGCAGCATTCTACCTAAGCGATCTGATAACATCGTAACCTCAAACAACAACGAACTTCATAACCAAAGCAGTGCTCGCCCACGAATAGAGAGAACAAATCAAGTCAAATGCTTTAAGTGCGGACTGCAAGGCCACATATCACCTAACTGTACGGCAAAAAATTCAGTGATGATGTTGCGGCAGAACAACAATAAGCTAAATAGATCAACAGAAGTTTCAAATTTTCTACCTGACAAACGCAACAACAAGGAGAGACAGCCAAGCAGAAACGAGTTCGAAAGAAAAATATGCTATCGGTTCTTCAGTGATCAAATGGAAATTTCAACAACTTTGCTGTCACTTTTGGATTCTGGCAGCCCCATCAGCTTTATTCAGATGCAATACCTACCTGCAATTATGGTAACAACAATGGACACGAGAAGTCATCAATATTGTGGTGTAAACAATAGCCCTCTAGATATCTTAGGAAGTATTAGTAGTACAATTTTTTATGAAAATTCTTTTATTGATTTGCAACTTTTAGTGGTAAAAAATTATTCAATGAATTATCCTTTAATTTTAGGAAGAGATTTTTTGGAAAAAAATGGTTTGGTACTACAACAAAGAAACCTATCATATTCAGCTGGAAGCAATCGGGATCTCAATATTGTGTCTGAAGATAGTTATGCAGGCAGTTCAGACGATCAGCAAAACGATGGCAGCGACTTCATTCATCAAATATTAAACATTGACGTAAGTGGCGAAAAAAGTGAGTTAGATCTTAATATTAATGACAATATACCGGAGAACTTTAAAAGAGATTTAGTCAAGATTGTCACGCCAGCTTTTTCAATCCCAAACGATCACATGACCCATAGCGATTTTAAAATGAAAATAGTTTTAACAAAGGATAGCCCCTTTCATTGCTCACCTAGGAGACTTCCGTACGCACAGAAGCTTGAGCTTCAGAAAATATTAGACGATTTAATGAAAAAAGGTATAATTCGTGAATCAAATTCCTCATTTGCATCTCCCATAGTTCTTGTTCGTAAGAAGAATGGAGAGCTGAGGCTTTGTGTCGATTTTAGACAGCTCAACCAAATTACGTTAAAAGATAATTATCCTTTGCCTTTGATCGAAGATCACATCGACCGCCTAAAAGACAAGAAATACTTTACAGTCTTAGATCTGAAAGATGGTTTCCATCACGTCGAAATAGCTGAGGAGTCTATAAAATACACGTCCTTTACAACACCATTAGGCCAATTTGAATACGTAAAGATGCCATTTGGCCTTAAGAATGGACCCTCTGTTTTTGAAAGATTTGTAAAGCACGTATTTAAGGACCTTATCTCAAAAGGGAAAATTCTTAATTTTTTGGACGACTTTTTAATCGCAACAGAGTCTGTTGAAGAAAATTTAAAAATTTTAAAAGAAGTAGTAGATATATTGATAACAAATTCTTTACATCTAAGATTAGATAAATGTCTATTTTTGCAAACCGAGATCGTATATCTTGGTTATAAAATAAATGAGAAAGGCATAAAACCAAATGAATCTAGCATGAGTGCTATAGAACATTTTCCGGTACCTACATGTTCAAAACAAGTTCATAGTTTTATAGGACTTTGCTCCTATTTTCGAAAATTTATCAAGAATTTCGCAAATTTGGCAAAGCCATTGTATGATCTTCTCAAAAAAGACACACCGTTCATTTTTGGTGCTAAACAGGTTGAAACATTCAACTTGCTTAAAACAAAGTTAATGCAGGCCCCTGTTTTGTCCATTTATAGTCCCCACAATGCTTCAGAGTTGCACTGTGATGCCAGTGGTGTAGGATTTGGAGCGGTTCTCCTTCAAAAGCAAAATGACAATAAATTTCATCCAGTTTTTTTGTTTTCGAAGCGTGCTACAGAGGCTGAAAGTAGATATCACAGCTATGAGCTGGAAACACTGTCCATTATCTACGCTCTGAGAAGATTTAGAATATATTTAATAGGAATACCCTTCAAAATAGTGACTGACTGCCAAGCACTAGCACTAACTCTAAAGAAAAAATCTCTAAACCCGCGTATTTCACGTTGGGCATTAGAGCTACAAGATTATGAGTACAGTGTTGAGCACCGCAAAGGGACTACGATGACTCATGTCGACGCTCTAAGTCGGTCCTTTAATATACTTCACGTCGATGACGAGTCTTTCGAGTTTGTTTTGGCAGCAGGACAAAGGCAGGACCCTAAAATACTCAATATCCTTAAAGAACTAGAAAAGTCTGAAAGCCGTTTTTACGAAATGATTGATGGTTTGATTTATAGAAAAACAAAAGATAAGATATTGTTCTACGTGCCTTCACATATGGAGGAACAGGTAATTAGAACCCATCATGAGGCTATGTGTCATTTGGGTGTTGAGAAGTGTTTTGACCATCTTTCTGGGTGTTACTGGTTCCCAAAAATGAAGGATAAGATACGAAATTATATTCAGCGATGCCTCAAGTGTATCTTCTTTTCTCCAAACTCAGGAAAAACTGAAGGGACATTGCATTGTATACCAAAAGGTGACAAGCCCTTTGACACTTTGCATATTGACCATCTTGGTCCCCTGTCAACAGGAAAAAATAAACACTTACTTTGCATTATTGATGGCTTTACTAAATTTTTAAAGCTTTACCCGGTCAAGACAACTCAAAGCAAAGAAGCCATAAATTGTTTGAAGTCATATTTTGATAATTATTCAAGGCCCAATAGAATAATTTCCGATCGTGGAACTTGTTTCACATCGAATGAATTTTCTGATTTTTTAACTGCTAATAACATTCAGCACATTAAGGTTGCCACTCACTCTCCCCAGTCTAATGGCCAAATAGAAAGAGTCAATCGAGTCCTTGTTCCTATGTTAGCTAAGGAATGTGATTCTCTCACTACGAGTGAATGGGATAAAAACATAGCAAAGATTGAATTCGCCATGAACAACACCTTGAACCGAAGTACAGGTTTTTCTCCAAGTACTCTGTTATTTGGAACAAATCAAAAGGGGCAATTTTGTGATCGTGTTATGGAAACTTTGAATAAAAGTTTGGGATTGAAAAACGTGGACCGGGAGGGAGTCAGATTTATTGCTAGACAAAACATTGAGAAGAGCCAAGCGTTAAACAAGATATACTATGACAAACGTCACAAGAAACCGCAGGTGTACAAGCAGGGTGACCTTATAATGATAAAAAATGTTATTAATAATCCGGGTATTAATAAAAAACTGTTCGCTAAATATCGGGGACCGTACGAAATAGATAAAGTTTTGCCAAACGATAGATACCTCATAAAAGACGTCGATGGTCTACAATTAACAAGACTACCCTATAAGGGAATTTCATCACCAGCTAATATGAGGCCATTCATAATGCGCTCGTCTGGACTGGAGAATCATGACAACAATATTGAAATCGAAGATCCTGATTGGTGTCAGCTCAGCTCAGTTGAAAATATCACAGTATATAATATATATATCACATTATAAAATCATTTTCCTTTTTTAATAAACCTAACCATTTTCTTACATTTTATCTTTCCTATCCTAACAAAAAAATAATATATTAAATTAAATATTATTGTTTATCTAAATGATTTCCATGAGTAAATGCTCAAATAAACATGTGTGTAAAGATTCGTAAGAAAACTTGCTATGTATTATGTTATTTTTAAATGTAAACTATTTTACAATGTCACATAAATATATCTCTTTGTATATTGTTATTACACTCGAAAAAAGTAACACTTAATGAAACGTAATCGGGGCGATTACTCGATCTGGTTGGCCGAACTGTGGGCTATTTATCAACTGATGATATTCTTTTTGGTACCACTGTTGTGCTTAAAGATATATAATGTAATGCGTACGTGATGACATAAGATTATTTAAGCCACACTGATCGGATGATCTAACCGAACCTTCGTATTTAATGTATATAAGATTTTACTGTACTCCTTATCTTAATATAAGAGATCTAATGTCAAATGCAATGATCAGTCATTAAAGAGATTTTCACAAGCGAACAACTTATCTTTTCTTTAATCGCCACTACATACCAATTACATTTGCAATAATGTTCCAACATAATTGCAAATTCCTGGAATACTTCCTTGAAATGGAAGAAAGAAATAAAGAGAACTCGATTTTAAGAACTTGAAGGCAGTTAGAATGTCCATGAAAATAAATAAATCTTTTTAACCAGAAAAAGATTTTACACATCAACAGCTTTTCCTCATGACTCAATCCTAAAATAAACTGAATGACCAAAGGCAATGATTTAGTTCACCGGAATAGAAACCAAATACAACTATCTGATGCATTATTTGTTTTTGAAACTACAGAGTAAAAGGAAATAGGCTCGTTTCTTAAAAAAAATGATCCAACTAGTCGTCTAATGAAGTGTTATAGGCAACCTGATGTTCGATTTTTTTTAATAAATGCGAGGAAATTGAGTAATTTTAAAACTCTTAATTTGCACTAAATTCTGCATGTTTAAATTGGTTGTTGGTTTTTTTGTTATATTTCCTGTAATTCAGTAATAAGCTCACATTTATGATATTTCACTCCAATTATTTACTTTAGATAGCTTTGAACTTTCAGATTTAGGTTCTAGCTTGTTATTGGAATGATCTCCATCGAAGAATTCCTCTATGGGTTCAGTCGTTGTGTCGTCTTTTGCCTTCGCTTGGATAATTTGTTCATTTGGTTCAGCATCGCTTCATCCATAACTGTGGCCTAAGAAGGTTTTTCTTCCGTTTTCTTGCATGAACAATTTTGGTTCAATTTAAAATGCGGTCAGTAACGCAAAACGGATATTGTTCAGCGACGACTTGGAAATTCAGTCTATGCTCTCGGCGTATCTTGTCCTTAAAATAATGAAACTGGGTGATATTGCAAATGTTTGCCCATTTTGAACAGCTAAGTGAGAAATAGCTTTTATAAATGTCGAAGAGGTAACCCGAGCTTGACGCTATGATTAGAATAATCCCCAACTAAAAAAGTGAGAAATAAGTAAAGCTAAGTTATTGGTAGGTCTGACAATCTTTGTCAGATCTGCAAACGTCTGACAATTTGTAAAACTGAGCTGAAAATGTGTTGAAAATTGAATTTGTGTGTACACGGTTTGCAGAAATCGATAAATATCGTCTGCAAATCTGTTGCCAAAAATTTCGACAAACTAATTTGGCCGAATAGCTGGCAATAGAATTGCAAACATTTGTAGATTTCTGCAAACCGTCTACACACCAAATCAAATTTTGGATCATTTTCAGCTCGTAGTCACATTGCATCTTTCAAAAAATTTGCTTTGTAGTCATTGTCAAACTTGTCTGGCAATGAATAAATTAACAAATGTTCTTTAACTGTATCTGCAAATTTATTTATCGTCAGACATTTGCTGAAACTTCAGAATATGAAAAAAAAAAAAAAAAAAAAAATTGTGTACACACGATTGTCACATCAACAAAATGATTTGATTTGATTTAAAATAATTGATGAACAAATTTTTTTCCAAATTAATTTAGTGTGTTTACGGTTGTCAGCTTGCGTGTAGACGATTGCCAGATAACTACAAATTAAATGGCAGATATTTGCTACTAATTGGCAGCCAAACAATTTTTTTGCAAATTAATTTAGTTTGTACACGATTGTCAGGCATTCGAGACAAATTTTTCACTGATATAT
Organism: Melanostoma mellinum; assembly: GCA_914767635.1. Classification (NCBI taxonomy): domain Eukaryota; kingdom Metazoa; phylum Arthropoda; class Insecta; order Diptera; family Syrphidae; genus Melanostoma; species Melanostoma mellinum. The sequence continues at coordinate 230,632,993 of OU612058.1, read as the reverse complement.
CCTGCAGTATTTGAAGGCCTGGCAATAGCGATAATGTTTTTTTGTGATAGCCAAAATTACTTCGAAAAACTCAAAATAAAAATAATTTTTTTAATTTTAATTAAGAAAATACATAAAAATAAACAGGGTTGCGCAACAGAGCGAGGAGCCCTCCAGACTAGCGCAATTCTCACAACCATGCCTTCTGAAGGAAAAAAGGGAACCTACAATTTTCTGCCGTTTCCGAACAGCTAATCAAGAAAGCGCAATGAATTTACTAACGGAGGACCCTCCGATTTCGTTGAATTCGAACTACGAACATCTAAGTTAGCAAGCAGACATGCTAACCATCACGCCACGGGAACCAATTTTGCAATTAAGCGTAATCAGTTCCTCTACGTACGGTATTAGAAGAACTACAACATCTTGGCTGCTATCCCCCAAACAATGATCGGTAATTTGAAAATTCACATTTTCAACTATAGCTCTCGGTGTAATCGTTGGCATATCTGCGTTTTACGTGAGAGTCTAAGTCTTAAATCCCAGAAACATCCAGTTCCAATCCAATCCTTAAACTCCAAAAACTATTCAACAATGTTTCTGCAATTTTTTCGGACATTCAAAAAGCATTTGATTTTGATGTACTATCTTCGGAGACAATAGGCGAAGGCTTTGATGAAATTGCAGGCCTATAAACTGGTCCTGCAAGTCAGACACCGCTGATTTTGCTAACACCCACACCACATTCAAAGGAAAATGAACCAGACCGTTCTCAAACTAGAATAGAGGTAACTCATCAAAAACAAATCCAAGTCTTGGCATCACAAAATCCTCAGCTTCAAGGGCTTGAGGAATCTTCTTCTAGACTTTTTCGCTCAGGCAAGAAGTCAAACTGAAAACTTTAAGGTGGTAGTAGCCTTAGCTAAAAAACCTCAAAAGAGACAACAATTTCATGCTGTTAGCGGGCCAACTGGCAGTCCACCGGATTCTTCAATAGCTTCCATTATGGATGAGAGGATTTCTAACCCAGCAGTTTGCTTATCTGACAACAATGAACGCGTACCCTCAGCTTCGGCAGTGGTGAATGAAATAAGCGCTGATGATTTCGATCTCGTTGCTATGGAGAGACCTTTACCAATTTTCATTTCAAATTTCCCACAAACAACAACTGAATCAATTATACAGTCATATATTAAAAAGCAATCGCCAAATTAAGACCCATCTTTTCTTAGCATTCGTAAAATGAAACTGAATGCTGATTGTAATTACTCTTCCTTCATTATTGATGTGAAACGTAACAATGATGTTTACAAATTGCTAGTTGAGGAGAAATTCTGGCCACTAAACTCTATAGTTCATCCTTTTCGGAAACGACGTACTACAGCCAAAAAAAAATCGAATGCTCCAGAAACTCAATGAGTTATTTCTCAATGTTTTATCAAAATATTGGAGGCTTGAAGACAAAGCTAAAATCAATTTTTTCTTCAAGTCTTGGACTTAATTATGATGCTATTTTTCTAACTGAAACATGGCTAGATAAATCTATTCTAGACAATGAAATACTCTGCAGTTCGTACCAAACCTTTCGGGTGGATCGCTCTCATCTTACAAGCAGTTCAAAATCTTGTGGTGGAGTCCTAATTGCCATCAAAAATTGCTACAACTCTAAAATTATTTCATTACATTGTACAACCTGAAAAACTTATTGACAATCGATGTTCTTGTTGACGGTTGTCTCCTTCGCAGTCGAGTGAGTGTTAAAATGATGACTGATATGGCTGCTGAGCCTCTGAGTTAACAGAGTCGACAGAGGCAAATAATGAAGAGGATGTCTTCTCTAAACCGCACATTTGCCCGATCACAATGGTTCCGCACAAGATAATTACCTTTTGATTCAATTTTGTCGATAGGAGCATAGTGAAAGTAATACTAGCAATCACATCAATTTTTTTTATTTTGAAAGTGCGGTCAATTTTATTTGAACATACTGAACAATTCATACTAAAGATTCTATTGACCTTGATAACTTGGGTTACATACGCTACCCCCTCAACATTCAAAGGGAAACTGAACTCAGCTTGGCAGACTTTGCGATACCAGTAATAACAAGGGAGAACATCATACTGCTCAATTTGCAAATTGAATGTACATACCTAACCTAATCATACTGACTCATATTTAAATAACTGTCACTGCTGAATTTGTAATCTCTCGAAACATGGCCAGCAAATGGTGGATCGCGAATTGGATATGGGTGAGCAGAGACGATTGCTTTTTATATTCATCTCTCATTTTGAATGAGGTATTGCGAACGCTGATGGTCGTGCCGCGTACCACATGTATCCAAATGCTTTACTGTTTTCCAATACGCATTCCTAAAACTTAAACTCAAGCAACCTGCCTTATGACAACTTCAAACAACTTCAAGCTTTAGTCACTACCGATTGAGACAACATTCGGCAGCAAAACGGAAAAGAAAAGAAAAACTCGAAATTTACTGAATGGCCCATAATAACTCAATAAAAATAGCGCCCATATACCAGCAAACAGCACAAACAGAAAAAAAAAAAACAGACACGGGATAAGAGGAGAATAAGAATTTTACAAATTGAGATTTTAATCTAAATGCTTTATGGAAATTGTTTTGAAACAATTCCAGTTTTATGTACACACCCGATGCCATAGAATATACCCAGCGAAAAAAAACATACAACAAATCCATTGGACTCATGGCAATTTATCATAAAAAAAAATCCAATACCAGAAAAAAAAACGAAATACAGAAATGAGAACATAATATCATATTCTGAAGTTCATATTTTTTATATTGCTCCCAAGAGGGGTCATTTGCGGAGGATATGTTATTCCTTTTCATTTCGCTCGATCTCAGTTATGTCCTGATTCGTAAAGCATATAAAGGCAAATAATTCACAGTGATAAAATTAAAAATGTAAAATAAATTGTGGCACTGGAATAAAATCAATGTTTAGTTGTTCTTTTTATGGAGTCTGTATGAGGGTAGTATTTCTTTTATTACAAAAAGCGAGGACTAAGACTGAAAAGATTCAACAGCATTAGGACTTTACCTGTACCGTCGGAATAGCATACGGAGAAAGAAACGGAATGGCATAAATGAATGTATATTAGCAAGGGTTAGAATCTTCATTTTATTTTTCACATAAAGCTCCAAAAATTTAGGTTATGAAATCTCATTATATTTTCCTTATAAAGGGTGAGCCAGATAAGAGTTTGAGTTTAAAAATGCAGCAAATTCAACAAAATTATTTGTTTCTAAGTAAAAAGTGTTTTTTAGACCTGTGGTTTCTAAGAAGAAATGCAATTCAATGCTCCTTGCAAGAATTCAGTTTTCTTATGAAGATTGGTCATGATTTTTTTTTAAATGATCTTAGACATAAGGCCTCAGCAGATGGCTCGAATAATTTACAGCCGAGAGGCTAAATTTCGAACACTTTTTCCCGCATTTGGGGCCGTATGTCACCAATAACGCGCCGAATATTCTCTTCCATGATGTCAATCGCCTCGGCTTATCTGGGTTGTTGATTGGTACGATCTTGGAGACCACACCACAGGCTCACGACGCGACGTCTGACGCGATATAATGCGCTCACCTATAGTTTCCTTCAGTAAATTGACTGCCATTTTCGTTTTCAATTCATTTTTCGTAGACCGTGCTGAAACGTGTACTCTGTGTTTTTTTTTGCATATTTTTTAATTTTTTTTTTGGTTACCACTGTGCCCACCCCTCATACCCTAAGACTTACATTCTAAGCCTTTGCAAGCCAGCCATTGGCGGCTAGCTATCAGTATCTTTTTAAGTTTTTTGCTATGACAACCACCAGAAAAATTTTGAGGTTTAAATAACGATCGATCGCGTGAGACCGCCCTACTGCGAACCCCAGGAGCTCTTCAACTTCTCCGCTTACTGCGGCGAAAACGCGACGCCTCGGTTGTGAAAGAGCTGTCCGTCGTTCCATGAACACGGCAGACGTGGTAGATAAACGGGACCGCCAACCTATGCTGAATCAAGCCCTTCATGTCAAAATATAGGAAACCCTCCGGTGGGACAAATCCACTGAAACGTGTTCTCTTCATATATTGTATGTTGGGTTAGTAAATATCAGGCTATTGTTCAAAGACATCGCTCTTGCAGTGTGACCACGAGTCTGTTTCAAAAATTCTGTTTATTTCAGCCACGATGTTAAGGACCCCATTAAGACAATATATTTTATACTCCGACTTTGGTGCAATCTGAGAAAGGTACGCGACACTGTCTTCAAACAACCAAATGTTTGATATTTAATACGCTGTAATATTGAACCATACAGGGAACCAATAGACAATCATTAGCCTCGTGAGAGTCATGTAGCAAATCACTTTCACTCTGCTATCAAATTGCTGTGAAATAGTCGCCTTGTCGTAGCGTAAGGTCTTCCAGCCCTGGAAGACATAAGACTAAGAGCAGCATCGATATGTTTGTTTGGTTTGGCAGTGAGTTGCCATGTAGATCAACGACCACAAGCCTTTGCCAGATCTTTCTCGTAT